>JAFIRS010000715.1:0-574207 GCA_018342105.1 Gonioctena quinquepunctata | reverse complement strand
AGTACACAAATACCTTAATATATCTCAGGATCCAACGTAAGTATGAAACATATTCTGATATGTTGATACAAATTGGGTATTAGCGCAATTTACCGCGAATTTTCTAATTCCGAACAAACATCCCCTATTCAAATCTAGAGTGCTTTAAAAATATATATAAACTTGAATGTGAAACAAATATAGAATGCCTGATAAATAACTGTTCTTCAGTTACTTTGGCGATTGCTAATTACTATAATCAATAGTTGACTCTTCTATGAAATCAATAAGGGAATAGTTCCTTATTACCATATACATATATACCTTGCCAAATAAACAGTTTTATTTCCTTACCATCGAATGGAGAAAACACCACGTTTTAATGTTACTTGATTATTCTTTTAATAACCGATTTCTTTATTACGCATTCACTGGTTCGTAATATGATTATTTAGCTTCTTTGTAAAATATTAATTCTATTCGTTGAGTTATTACTGAGATAATTTCTGTTGTTTACACTTCCACTACTTCTGCATACTTTTGATAAATTGGCTACTTTATGAATAATTTACGAAGTCTACACTCATTTCGTATCAGAAGATAGCTATGTATCTTTGCTAGATGAAATTTGATTCTTCTTTAATGCGCTTCATACTATGAAGGCATCCACTGAACTGATCGTCTCTCTGTACTCGCTGAACTGAGATTGTGTCCCCGTTTATGGAGATTGTTTTATAAGCATTTGACTGCCTGGATTTGAAATTTCTCGAAAGTAAGCTTCAGTCAGTAGGCATTAGGGGGAAAGTATCAAAATGGTTGATGTCCTATTTGGAGCATAGAAAAATATTTATCAGAATGAATGGCACCGAAACAGAAACATACGATGTGAATTTAGGAGTTCCGCAAGGATCAATTCTGGGGCCACTCCTGTTTCTCATATTCATTAATGACCTTCCAAATTTCATGAAAACTGATTGCCTAGTGCTATATGCAGATGATGTCTCATTAGCTGCATATGGTGATAATTCTCAAATATTACAAGAGAAATTGAATCATTTAGCAAACAAAATCACCGAATGGTCACAAAAAAATGGAATAATACTCAATGCTTCCAAAACCGTTCTTCTACACGTAAACCCAAAAAAAGAATTACGCGATCAAATTCATATAAATATAGGAACAGTTTCGTTACAACCAATTTCTTCTGCACGATTTCTTGGAACTTATCTGGATTCAGACATGTCCTTCAAAACCGCTATTGAGAATGTCAGCAAGAAAGTAAACTCAAGTTACTATGCTATAGTCCAACTGAAAACGATATTCAATAAAGAACAACTCCTCAATGTCTATTATCTTTCGTATACTCGAATTAGCTATGACATTATTGTATGGGGCAATACATCACTGGCTCGCAGACTACTGATCTCATAAAAACGTATTATCAGACTTATATTTGGTATCAAACGAACAGACTCATGTAAACCATATTTTAGAGATAATAACATCTTAACAGTTCCCAGTATATATATTTACAAATGTATTTTGCTTGTCAGTAAAAATATAGATTCACTAACACATAATCATGATAGTCATAATTATAAAACTAGGCATGGCAATTTGCTACAAATTCCTCACCACAGAACTTCCTTATATGAAAAAAGTCCTCAATACAGTGGTATAAAGTTTTTCAATATACTCCCGGAATCAATAAAAAGTGAAAGAAATGAAATACGTTTCAAAAAACAAGTAAAAAGTTATTTGATTGAGAAATGCATATATAGCCCAAGCGAGTTTCTGACTTAAAATTGTATTGACTGTGATACTGAACATTGTGTGTCTAAATGTCTATATGTAAACAATAACTGAAATTGTATAATAACTGTTATTTATGTGCCTGTAATTCTTCGAGTCTTCTTTACGGTCTAGTAGAATGAAATTTTATGTATATATGATTATAGGTGTATAGATTTTTATATTTTTTTATATTTATATTTTTGACATGTCCAATACCATGTAATATGGTCCTAATGGAATAAAATATTATTATTATATATATATCGAGGCGTTTCCAATAAGCCGCCCTGATCATAAATTATGTGTTATGTGTCTGAGGGTACTCCGCGGTCTATTTCAATCGCATTCTTTACGAGTTAATGTTTCATCCCGGCTGTCGAAGAATCGTTAATTATCTGTTACGGCTTTGAGCTCAATAGAAATGAAATAAATGTCCTGTCGTAATTATGTTCGGTCTGTTTTAACTTTTATGTCGTTGCTGTCATCTTAACATATTCATGAGACATTTTTGATGAGTGGTGTTATCATATCAAATATTTTACGAGACTTTTACATTCTTTGTCGGAACTCACCCCACATTCCGGCCTCTAATTAATAGCCTAAAAGTTCCCTTTTTATTGTCGCATTCTTCAGTCAAGGGTATTACACTGGTTAGTTAAAATAACTTGGTTGATCGTGCTCATCACCATGCTTCGGTTTACATTCTTTGTCGGAACTCATTCCGCTCGGTTCACCCCAAACCACGTTGTGATGAGGTTGGGTTTCAAGGGGTGAAATAAATTGTTAGTGAATCACCAAACTCATCAGATTTATAACGAATCATTTCTGTTTTTCCAAGGTTGAACCAGATATACGAAGAACTCTACCATACAATAAACAACGCCGATTACGAGAAAGACCTGAAATGGTGGTCGAACAACCACGGCGTCAACATGGCGATGAATTGGCCCCAATTCGAGGTAGGTTCTCGGCAGTTTCAGTGCATGAACTTCACTCGATTTTCATTAATTATTATTATTGTTACCATATTTTTTTGAGTTTCTTTTGTTTTGTGACCTGCATGTTCCTTCCGTCTCTAGGATTACACCGAGGAATTCCGAGACATCCACAAGGGCAAATCCAAAGACTCTTCGCCGTCGGGCATCACTTTGATTCACCAGAGACCTGTCGGAGAAGATTTGCATGTATGCTTTACCATTATTTTTTCGTTGATATTTTGCGCGGAGTGTTTGGTTTTTTGTTTTGTTTTTTTCTAACGCTTGCCGGTTTGATGTTATCATTTTTGTTAACCGGAATTTTCTATAAGGCTCGTCTTGTGTTTGTGCAATCGAATGGATAAATATCAAGTCACTGTTATGATATATTTTTCCATGTCGTTCATTCAATATGGCCAAACACTCTGTTTTTCTTATTAGTCAATTATTCTTATATATGATGGGTTATTGGGGTAGGGACTAACTGTAGTTGCTGTGAGGGACTAATTTTGCATCAGTAGTCTTACAGCTATAACCGATCGAAAAAAGTACTTGGACTGCTTTTATATTGGCGACATATTAGCGCATTGAGTCGCACTCCAAAGAGTACCGCGTAAACAGGGTGTGCTCAAAGTTGACGCACTTTAACAGGATCTATAATTCAGAAAACAGACCAAGAAGCGTCTATATAACAACAACTTAAAAACCTATTTAGTAGCGCGACTCAAATTGTCAGTATGAATGATTTACCTTACAAATGAAATGCTACTAACTGTTATACTGGAAAATAACCCATTATGGCTAAGTCTCACGATTCGCGATTTAGTAGCGCCGACTTAGTCTCACGCTTCGATTTAGTAGGGCGACTGAAATCGTCAATAGGAATGATCTGCCTTACGACTGAAAAGCTACTGTGATACTGGAAAATTCCGCGTTAAGGCTGAGTTTTACGATTGGCGATTTATTAGCACCGACTTAGTCTCACGCTTCACTATTTAGCAGCGCGGACCTAGTCTCACGCTTTACTATTTAGCAGTGCGGACTCAGTCTCACGCTTCACTATTAAGTAGCGCGACTGAAATCATCAGTCTGAAAGATATATCTTACAACTGGAAATCTACTGAGTGTGGCGCCAGTCCCTACTGCATTGCGACATGGTCTCACAATTCTCAATTTAGTAGCGCGACTGAAATCGTCAGTATGAATGATATACCCTACAATTGAAAAGCCACTAACTGTGATACTGGAAAATACCGCGTTATGGCTAAGTCTCACGATTCGCGATTTAGTAGCGCCGACTTAATCTCGCGCTTCACTATTTAGTAGCGCGACTGAAATCATCAGTATGAAAGATCTATCTTACAATTGGAAATCTACTAAATGTGCATTGCTTCATTGTGACTGGGTCTCACGCTTCTCGATTTAGTAGCGTGACTAAAATCGTCAATATGAATGATCTGCCTTACAACTGAAAAGCTACTGTGATACTGGAAAATTCCGCGTTATGGCTGAGTTTTACGATTCGCGATTTAGTAGCGCCGACTTAGTCTCACGCGTCACTATTTAGCAGTGCGGACTTAGTCGTACGCTTCACTATTTAGTAGCGCGACTGAAATCATCAGTCTGAATGATATATCTTACAACTGGAAATCTACTAAGTGTGGCGCCAGTCCTTACTGCATTGCGACATGGTCTCACGCTTCTCAATTTAGTAGTGCGTTTGAAATAGTCAGTATGAATGATATACCTTACAATTGAAAAGCCACTAACTGTGATACTGGAAAATACCGCGTTATGGCTAAGTCTCACGGTTCGCGATTTAGTAGCGCCGACTTAGTCTCACGCTTCACTATTTAGTAGCGCGGACTTAGTCTCACGCGTCACTATTTAGCAGCGCGGACTTAGTCGTACGCTTCATTATTTAGTAGCGCGACTGAAATCATCAGTCTGAATGATATATCTTACAACTGGAAATCTACTAAGTGTGGCGCCAGTCCTTGCTTCATTGTGACTGGGTCTCACGCTTCTCGATTTAGTAGCGTGACTAAAATCGTCAATATGAATGATCTGCCTTACAACTGAAAAGCTACTGTGATACTGGAAAATTCCGCGTTATGGCTGAGTTTTACGATTCGCGATTTAGTAGCGCCGACTTAGTCTCACGCTCACTATTTAGAGGCGGACTTATCTCGCTTCACTATTTAGTAGCCGACTGAAATCATCAGTCTGAAGATATATCTTACAACTGGAAATCTACTAAGTGTGGCGCCAGTCCTTGCTTCATTGTGACTGGGTCTCACGCTTCTCGATTTAGTAGCGAGACTGAAATCGTCAATATGAATGATCTGTCTTTCAACTGTGAAGCTACTGTGATACTGGAAAATTCCGCGTTAGGCTGAGTTTTACGATTGGCGATTTATTAGCCCGACTTAGTCTCACGCTTCACTATTTAGCAGCGCGGACTAGTCTCACGCTTTACTATTTAGCAGGCGGCTCAGTCTCACGCTTCACTATTAAGTAGCGCGACTGAAATCATCAGTCTGAAAGATATATCTTACAACTGGAAATCTACTGAGTGTGACGCCAGTCCCTACTGCATTGCGACATGGTCTCACAATTCTCACTTTAGTAGCGCGACTAAAATCGTCAGTATGAATGATCTACCTTACAATTGAAAAGCCACTAACTGTGATATTGGAAAATACCGCGCTATGGCTAAGTCTCACGATTCGCGATTTAGTAGCGCCGTTCACTATTTAGTAGCGCAACTGAAACCATCAGTATGCAAGATTTGTTTGAAGGTTGTAGACGATGCGATACAGATACAAGCATTCGAAACGTCGGGAAAACCTTCCAAATCCATTAAGACTATGGACGTCCGAAACGAGAGTAATCAAGTATGAAAGATCTCTTACAATTGGAAATCTACTAAATGTGGCGCCGGTCCTTGCTTGTGACTTGGTCTCACGCTTTTCGATTAGTAGCGCGACTGAAATCGTCAATAGGAATGATCTGCCTTACGACTGAAAAGCTATGTGATACTGGAAAATTCCGCGTTATGGCTGAGTTTCACGATTAGCGATTTAGTAGCGCCGACTTAGTCTCACGCTTCACTATTTAGTAGCACGACTGAAATCATCAACTGGAAATCTACTAAGTGTGGCGCCAGTCCTTACTGCATTGCGACTTGGTCTCACGCTTCTCAATTTAGTAGCGCGACTGAAATCATCAGTCTGAAGATATATCTTACAACTGGAAATCTACTAAGTGTGGCGCCGGTCCTTACTGCATTGCGACTTGGCCTCACGGTTCCCGATTTAGTGGCGCGTCTGAAGTCATCACAGTGTACGATCTACCTCAGGCGTTTTAGTAGCGGCAGTGAAGTCGCCAGTATGACCTTATAACTGAAAATCTAATAATTGTGACATCGGAAAATACCTTACAATTGGAAAGCTACCCTCCGTGACATCGAGGGGTGCCTTTTAGTAGCGCGACTCAGTCACGACAAAATCTATTCAGGAGCGTGACTGAGCTCATTAATATGAAAGGTCTATCTCACGGCTGGACAGCAACCGTAACAAAGGACATTACCGCATTGAAATTTAATCTTTCGGTTCGTGAGTTAGTAGCGTGTACCCATTCGCGATGAAAGCGATTCAGCAGCGCGATTGAAGTCGTCAATATGAAAGCAGTGTCACAGGGGATTGCGTTTTTAGTTTAATGGCAATGGATATTTATATATTTCACATTTCAGCAGAATAAAATTATATACATTCTTAAAGCTGGGCACGCAAATTCAGAGAAGTTGTGTATCAGTTTTCAATCCACACATTTTCAGATATATTTCATCAATTGATAAATATAGAATGATGTAACTTCCTTAGGGTGAATACAGATTGTTTCTCACATGTTTTTTACGGATTTGAAGATTGCCTATTGGCAAATCCAAATTTTGCATCAGTCCTCTTTCAATTGATATACACTCTCTGGTTTTTAGGATTATTCATCGACCCAAAAATCCGTGAAAAAAGCGGCAGCGGCAAAACCAAACGCTGCCCCTCCAACCACGTTAGGAAAGGAAGTCAAGACGACGACTGTAGAGAAAAGTGAAAGTCCATCGAACAGGGTTTCGACAATCACGTAAGTCTGAGATGATTATAACATTCACGAAATTAGTTTAATATACAATTATGGGGTGCAACGAGTAACAGTTTTGGGGCTGCTGTTATGCGTAAGTAACACTTCCTCCAAAGCTGTGAAGACCGAGCTCGCTCGTGATGTTCTGAGCTCCGATATCTTTTGTTTTCCCACAGCAATGGATCGTCGAACAAAGCCAATGACTCGAATCCCTTCGATGAAGAAGACTGGGAGGATGGCGATGCGTTGGTGGATAATGGTGAACCTGGAGTACCGGTCAAGGCTCTGTATGACTATGAAGGAGCGGAAAATGACGAACTCAGTTTCAAAACAGGTAATTTTTACACTATTGCAAAGAATGAGTGAGGTTGAGTACTACCTTCCGGCCTATTTCCTTTATTGGCTATTATCGGATATTTCAATGTATTTCACTTTTGAGTTCAAATCACTTTCAACATTTTTAGTAAACTTTAAATGGAACATGTATGTGTTTATGTTATGGTTTGCACGAAAATACACCTCAAAACTTTCATAAAAATATTTATTTTTTTCGTAAAGTCCCATGTGACTCGAAATCAATATCTTTAGTTTTTAACGCCGAGTATATTTTTTGTCGGAATTCAAGGATGTAATTATGAAAGCCAAGATGACGGAAAAGTCTTGTCATCTATAGTCTGATTCAACTTAAATGGATATGTGGACGTTTTTATGACCGTTTGTTGAAAATCTTCGCACCCAATATGAAAATGACGAGTTTTTGGTTTGATTAAGAAATAAATTTAGTCTGTCTTTTTTGGTACAGTATTATTGTATTGTATGAGATTCAATAGTCGGCGAACATAAAATCCGGAAAGTAGTTTTTCGTCTGTTTTCCTCAATTTTACATTTTTTCCATCATTGTAATTGTGAGATTTTCTTCAATGGTCAGTGAAGATGAAATCCGGGAAGTAGTTTTTTGTATGTTTTCTTCACTATCACGTTTTTCCATGATTATAATTTAAGTGAAATGTGAGTCAATGGTCGGTGAAGATGAAATCCGGGAAGTAGTTTTTTGTATGTTTTCTTCACTTTTAAATTTTTCACATCATAGTAATTGGAGATTTTTTCAATGGTCGGCGAACATGAAATCCGGAAAGTAGTATTTTGTCTGTTTTCCCTACTGATACTTTTTTCCATGATTATAATTAGTGAGATATGATTCAATAGTCGGCGAACATAAAATCGGAAGATTCTTGTTTGTTTTCCTCATTTTACATTTTTTCCACCATTGTAATTGTGTGAGATTGTTCAATGGTCAGTAGCGAACATGAAATCCGGAAAGTAGTTTTTTGTACTGTTTTCTTCACTATCAGTTTTTTTCCATGATTATAATTTAAGTGAGAATATGATTTCAATAGTTGAAATAAATCGGAAGTAGTTTTGTTGTTTTCCTTTCCCCACTTTTAATTTTTCACCATTGTAATTGTAGTGAGATAGTTTCAATGGTCGGCGAACATGAAATCCGGAAAGTAGTTTTTGTCTGTTTTCTTCACTTAGTTTGTTCCATATATAATTGTGGATTTTCTTCAATGTCGGCAACATGAAATCCGAAAGTAGTTTTTGTTTATTTTCTTCACTATACTTTTTCCATTATTTAATTTAGTGAGATAGATTCAATGGTCGGAAATGAAATCCGGAAGTAGTTTTGTCTGTTCTCTTCACTTTACATTTTTTCATCATTGTAATTGTAAGATTTTTTCAATGGTCTCGAACATGAAATCCGGAAGTAGTATTTTGTCTGTTTTTCACTATGTTTTTTCCATGATTATAATTTAGTGAGATATGATTCAATAGTCGGAACATAAAATCCGGGAAGTAGTTTTGTTGTTTTCCTTCACTTTTACATTTTTTCCATCATTGTAATTGTGAGATTTTCTTCAATGGTCAGGACGAACATGAAATCCGGAAGTAGTTTTTGTTGTTTTCTTCACTATCACGTTTTCCATGATTATAATTGAAGTGAGATATGATTCAATGTCGTGAACATAAAATCGGAAGTAGTTCTGTGTTTGTTTTCTTCCCACTTTACATTTTTTCACCATTGTAATTGTTAGGAGATAGTTCAATGGTCGGCGAACATGAAATCCGGAAAGTAGTATTTTGTCTGTTTTCTTCACTATCACGTTTTTTCCATGATTATAATTGAAGTGAGATATGATTCAATAGTCGGCGAACATAAAATCCGGGAATTTGTTTCTGTGTTTTTTTCCTTCCCCACTTATACATTTTTTCCACCATTGTAATTGTTAGTGAGATAGGATTCAATGGTCGGCGAACATGAAATCCGGAAAGTAGTATTTTGTCTGTTTTCTTCACTATCACGTTTTTTCCATGATTATAATTGAAGTGAGATATGATTCAATAGTCGGCGAACATAAAATCCGGGAAGTAGCTTCTGTGTTTGTTTTCCTTCCCCACTTTTACATTTTTTTCACCATTGTAATTGTTAGTGAGATAGGATTCAATGGTCGGCGAACATGAAATCCGGAAAGTACTTTTTTGTCTGTTTTCTTCACTATCACGTTTTTTTCCATTATTATAATTTAAGTGAGATATGATTCAATGGTCGATGAAGATGAAATCCGGGAAGTAGTTTTTTGTCTGTTTTCTTCACTTTTACATTTTTTCTATCATTGTAATTGTGAGATGTTCTTCTGTGGTTCGAGAGCATGAAATCTGGAAAGTAGTATTTTGTCTGTTTTCTTCACTATTCATTTTTTCCGTGTTTTTAATTTTCATTGAGATATGATTCAATGGTCGGCGAAACATGACATCCGGAAAGTAATTTGTTGTCTGTTTTCTTCAGTCTCACATCTTTCCATGATTATAATTTAAGTGAGAATACGATTCAATGGTCGGCAAATATGCAATCCGGAAAGTAGTTTTTTTCGTTTGTTTTCCTCACTTTCACATTTTTTTCAATGATTATAATTTTCAGTGGGATATGATTCAATAGTCGGCGAACATGAAATCCGGAAGTTTTTTTTGTCCGATTTATTCACATTTTTTATATCATTGTAATTGTGAGATATTTTTCGTGGTTCGAAAGCATGAAATCCGGAAAATAGTATTTTGTCTGTTTTCCTCACTATTACATTTTTTCCGTGTTTTTAATTTAAGTGAGATATGACTCAATAGTCGGCAAAAGTAATTTTTTGTCTGTTTTCCTCACTTTTATATTTTTTCCATCATTGTAAATGATCCAATTTAAGTGTAATAATGGGAATTACATTTTATAAAGTCTGTTTTTGTCACTTCCACATTTTTTTCAATGATAATCATCTTTCAGGGGATATTTTCGACAAACTGGAAGACGAAGACGAACAAGGGTGGTGCAAGGGGAGGAAAGACGGCAGGGTGGGACTTTACCCCGCGAATTATGTGGAATCTGTCCAACAGTGAAGGACTTTTGAGGGGACGAAAGTGTTATTATTATTATTTGTTGTTATTTCTTGAGATATATTTACGGGGCTATTGCTCACTCTGAAGTAAGATAATCATCAGTGAGTTGGAGTGAATGGTGACGAACGTTTTTGTAACGCTGTACAAAGCATTAGTATTAACAGTGTCGACGTGGTTATTTTAACGATTAAATATAAGAACGTACTGAGGCGGTTCCTAGAGCTGCTAAGAAATTTATTATGATGATTATTATTATTGTCATTTTGTGAGTTATTTCCTTGTGCCCGTGATTGGGCGAATGACAACTGTATCAGGCGGTTAGTATGGATGTTGCAATTTGTCCCAATTGGCCTCGCAAGAAAAAACCCATCGATGTGATTATTAATTTTCATTTTGACTTCCATAATTCATCGACTAACCCAAGTTGATGAATCATCCATACATCTTTTATTAATATAAATGTTTAGTTGTTTTGTTGAAAAAAAAAATATTAATTTATTTCCCAAGTTATGAGAAATTTGATATTTATTGTGCTGATACTGGCCTTAAGACTGGGCCTACACTTTATTACACTCGTATACGATGTATCCCACTTCTGATGGAAACAATTGTAAATTATTTTTTCGCTCACAAACATTACCTACTTTTGGAGATATTTTCCGAAAGGAATCGCGGCAGGTGGGACACACTGTATAGGGTGTGTCATGTAAATACAAATATGAATAAATCGAGGCACTTCCAGTGGATAAATATGTCTGTATTATTATCATTAGGCTTAGCTAGATTATGTGTAAATTATTATCAGTAGATTTGTTTGAAAAACGAGCATTTGTGTATATTGATACGATAAAAGTGAATAAATAAAAGTTTATTTTAGAGTTACTTGCGATTTTTTTGTTATCCTCCTATTTTTCAATCATGTACATCAGGAGGTGGTTACATTGGATGCAAATTTGTAATAAGTCTTAAGAAATAAACAAATGCATAAACTGCCATGTTTGTGGTTAGTTTGCTTATGACAATTTCTTAAGAATTCGTACAAGTTCGTACACATTTTATGTATAACCAAAATATTTTGTTTTTTTGTCAGTTGTTCGCACGAATAAAGTTGTTTTGTACCTGTTAAAAATTGATTGCGAGAAGCTGATTTGGTTAGGTCAGGAAAGAAGGTATCAAAAAAACAAGCAGTATTCGTAACAGAGAGTAAAATAAAAAATTATGGAGAGAAGTGGCAACTGAAATGAAATAAAGAGGTGGGCATTTTCACTTTTATAGTGTATTAGATGACCCGACAGACGTCCTGTCCAAATTTATTTTTTCCTTGAAAACTCTCGTTTGCGTAGATTTTTTTTTTCTGTTTTTTTTGTGTTGTTCCTTCTAGGTTATGTCTTTGACTCTGCCCGCTTCCCATTCTCCCGTTACCGAGTTGTCCGTTTTCTTGTTTCCAGTTATTTCGTTATCACTTTCTCCCGTTTTCTGTTACCCAGTTTTCCTGTTATTCCATTATTGCTTTCTCTCGTTTTCTGTTTTCCCTCTTTCCCATTATCCTGTTATTCCGTATCACTTTCTCCCTTTATCCGACAGCTCGTACAATTTTCAATTGCGTCTTAGCCATACGAGCGCTGTACTATAACATATTTCAACTTTACTCGCCATTCACTATCGCCGTACGTTTCGAGATCATTCCGGACTCCACCGTGATGACTGACTTACATTTACGTCCAGTGTTTACACTCTGAAAAACTCAGGTCTTTCATGTACGGTTTCTTGATGTCTCCTGATGAAGTCGTGACGTACAGGTATGTCTATAACGGGAATAATTTTTAAACAAAACTGATTTTTATTACCAATTGGATTATTGAAATCAGTTTTAGCTTATTTTAGAAAAGTAGCTTATTTTAGCAAAAGAATTTATTATTGAACAAAAAATAGCATGTAACAAAAAAACCTAATTGAATACACATAAACAAATAAGAAATAAAGTAGGAGGCTCAAGACGTTCACACACAGAGTGCTGTTGTGATACTGATAACGCCACATGGAAACTAGTTTGTCCCGGCTCCGTTCTAGCGGTAAGCGCATGCTTTTCCAGACGCCGTCTCGAAAGGGTTAATCCGTGTTCCCGTTTTCTGTTATCCTTAAGTTTTAGATACACTCACATAAGGGAGATTGTGCTATGAAGTTTTAGAATGGTTTTAGATACTTATAACATGGACGTATAGCACATAGAAGGGAGATTGTGGGAGAAGCGCTTCGATTTCATTAACCTTATGGAAATTTTAAAAACAAAATCTCGAAGGAAACGGAATTATTCCTAAGGGAAAAATTAGTGAGTATTTCTGCCATCTAGTAACGAGTTGCTCCACTACTAATGTCGAAGTGCGACAGATTTCTGTAAAGATGTTATGCCCTGTCATCTACTGAGAATATCTGAACTACACAGTAAGGACTTGCAGAATTCTGTGACATAATTCCGTTTCAAATCGAAAACGCTCACCGGATGAAGCCAGGCCAAATGCTTTCGAAACAAATGTAAAATAAATAGGTGGTGAACTTGTTTCTGTTTTAAGACCGGAACAGTTTTGCCAAATTTCAAACCTAAATAGTGCATAGCCCTTTTATTTCAAATGTAAGTTTTGCATGCATTCTTTATTGCGGACTTAGTTATTGTATTAATAATACATAATATATATTCACGTTATTAATAGAAAATACAAAAAAATGTGAATTCTTTGAAATATTCTTGTGTTCGGTGGAGGATGCCACTAACTCGTCACTCACCTGCCAATCACCTGTCACTCTACCTGCAACTCTACCGCCACTCAATCTCCTCTTACGTGCCACTTTCCCACACTCACCTGCAACTCAACCACCACTTATTCGCCACTCACCTGCCACTTATTCACTACTCGCCCACCAGCACTCACCTGTCATTCTTCTGCCACTTACCCGCCTCTCAGCTGCCACTCGCCCACCACCTACCATATGGCAGGCTGATCTTATACTCCTATTTGGATCATCTCAACTCTATTATGATATTAGGAACTCTTTCCTCCAAATTGATCATTCAACCAAAATTTTAGCTTGTAGATTTTCTGAAAACTTGTGAGTTCTTTGAAATATTCTACGGATCGGTAGAGGAAGATTGAGGTGTTTGACTTACTCGCCACTCAACCACCACTTACCCCGTAACTTACTCGCCACTCATCTGTTCTTTTTTCTCCACTGCATCCTCTATTTCAAATTTAGGTAGTGTATGGATTCTTTATTTTAAATGTAGGTAGTGTATGAATTATTTACAAATTAAGATGGTGTATGGATCCTTTACTTCATATGTAGGTAGTGTATGGATCCTTTATTTTAAATTCGGATAGTGTATGAATCCTTTGTTTAAAATGCATATAGTGTATGGAACCTTAATTTCAAATTTAGATGCCATCACCACCACCACCCACCACTTACCCGTAACTTACTTCCACTCATCTGCCATTTTTTCGCCACTCATGTAGTGTATGGATCCTCTATTTCAAATTTAGGTAGTGTATGGATTCTTTATTTTAAATGTAGGTATGTATGAATTATTTACAAATTAAGATGGTGTATGGATCCTTTACTTCATATGTAGGTAGTGTATGGATCCTTTATTTTAAATTCGGATATGTATGAATCCTTTGTTTAAAATGCATATGTATGGAACCTTAATATCAAATTTAGATGCCACTCACCACTCTGCTGCCACTCACGCACCCACCACTTACTCCCCACTCAACCACCACTTACCCATAACTTACTCGCCACTCATCTTTTATTTTTTTGCCACTGCATGTTGTCTAGGGATCGTCTATTTCAAATTTAGGTAGTGTATGGATTTTTTATTTTAAATGTAGGAATTGTATGAATTATTTACAAATTAAGATGGTGTATGGATCCTTTATTTCAAATTCGGATAGTGTATGAATCCTTTATTTAAAATGCACATAGTGTATGGAACCTTAATTCCAAATTTAGATGCCACTCACCACTCTGCTGCCACTCACCACCCACCACTTACTCGCCACTCAACCACCACTTACCCGTAACTTACTCTCCACTCATCTGCCATTTTTTCGCCACTGTGGTTGTTCCTCTATTTCATAGTTAGGTAGTGTATGGATTCTTTATTTTAAATGTAGATAGTGTATGAATTATTTACAAATTAAGATAGTGTATGGATCCTTTACTTCATATGTAGGTAGTGTATGGATCCTTCATTTTAAGTTCGGATAGTGTATGAATCCTTTATTTAAAATGCAAATAGTGTATGGAACCTTAATTTCAAATTTAGATGCCACTCACCACTCTGCTGCCACTCACGCACCCACCACTTACTCCCCACTCAACCACCACTTACCCCCACTTGCACATTTTCGCCACTCATGCTGTTACTTATTTAATTTAGGCAGTGTATGGTATTTGTATGGTATACTTATTTCAAATTCGGATAGTGTATGAATCCTTTGTTTAAAATGCATATAGTGTATGGAACCTTAATTTCAAATTTAGATGCCACTCACCACCCTGCTGCCCACCACTCAACCGCCACTTACCCGTAACTTACTGAGCACTCATCTGCCATTTTTTCACCACTTCAAGTAGTGTATGGATCATCTATTTCAAATTTAGGTAGTGTATGAATTATTTACAAATTAAGATGGTGTATAGATCCCTACTACAAATGTAGATAGTGTATGAATCCTTTATTCAAAATTCACGTAGTGTATGGAACCTTAATTTCAAATTAAGATAGTGTATGGATTCTTTATTTTAAATTAACGTCTATGGAACATTCATTTTTAAATAAGATAGTATGGATTCTTCATTTCAAATTTAGGTAGTGTATGGATCCTTTATTTCAATTTCAGATAAGTGTATGGTTCTTTTTTATTTTTAATTAGAATATCCCCACACCTCATTTATTTGAAATAAAGGATCCATACACTACTTAGATTTAAAATAAAGAATCCATACTTTCTAAATTTAAAATAAAGGTGCCATACACTATGTGAATTTGATATAAAGGATTCATACACTATCTAAATTTGATAATTTTCCTTCTCATTAACAATGATAATACTGTGCTAACACTTGCCACTAACCGAAAAAAATATTTTTACTTTGATTTTTAATATTCTAGTTATAACATGGGAATTTTGGGAGAAGAGAAAAACACGATAAAAGTAAAATAACTTTATTCAGATAGCTGTGTAAATAATGAAATATAAAGATTTCTAGCACTAGAATACACCACAGCAATAGCTGCGAACACTTAAAATCAAAAAAACCGAAATAAAATAGAAATACATCATTTTAAATCAAATATATCCAATTTGTGTACTCACATTAGTCGGTATACTTTTGGCAAAAATTTCATGATCTTTACACTATCCAATAATAAACTCCAACCGAAAAATATATAACAATAAAAGCTCTTTATTACATTCGAGTTTGAACTAAGGATAAAATGTTGAGCTTACATTCTAGGGCAATAAAGAGCGTTTATTTACAAAATCAAATAAAAAACTCCAAACACTTCAAGCTTAGTAAATAAATAAATATCTGAGCACTTGCAAAAAAAGTACATAATAAATTAGGAAACGAAACGGGGGGGACGACGTTCATTCTCAAAACAAAGATTCATAGATACAAAGCCGAAATAAATTACAACCTAAAAAATAAATAAGTATTTATCGTTATACTTCTGAATAGATATTTCCGATACCCGACTACCTTATCCCTGCCACTCGATATCCTCAATAAATCAGTATCCTGAATAACTTGTATCAATACATTTTTTAATCAGGAAAAAAAATCTTCAAAATCAAGAAATGGTAGAATTCGTCCAAAAAGTGTAAAAAAAAATTGCTCAGAAGACATTGTCCGAAGACATACTCTGTTTTTCAAACAGATGAACTATTCAAAAAACAATTGTTCACCAAGATTGGACCACCAAACAACTGAATTACTTCATAGTCCAAAGAATATTTTCCTGAAGAGTCATTGACTGACAAACAATCTGATTAGACAACCACTCAAAGGACTCGTAGAAAAAAATGATTACCATCCAATTCATTGTCTGGGGAACATTTTTCAAAAGTTTCATTGTCCATGATTATTCTGACAATAAAACAATTGCACAAAGGGCCATTATCGAGGAAAAAGTATCAGAAGACTCGTTTTAAATATTGTCCAAAAAAGTTGCCAAGTAAACAAATTGTCGGAAAAAATATGCAGATCTATTGCCCTTTGTACAAAAAACAAGTGCTCAAGAGACTCTATCATTACAATTGTTTGGATGATCAAGAAGACCCGTGTCCAAAAAGCAATTACCAAGTAGACTAACAGTCAGAATATTCAGTGTCCAATAGAAGATAACCTCGATGACTAATGGTCCAAAAAGTTGAGAATACATTTTTCGGCTAATGAAATGTTCGACAACGAAATGTCAAGGATGAGTTAGTCGATACCCGTTTTTCTTCTCTCGGTTTCGACTCAATCTTTCGATCGAGTCGTCGTATATAGCTGGCAAGCCTCAATCGTAACGCCAAAGATCAAGATGTCCGAAAATCCTTGATATCCCAGCAGATGGCGCCAATTTGACAGCAAGTGACTCTCAGTCAGAAAATTTGACAGATGTCATCGCCGAGTTCTATGCAATTGTTAAGATCAGCAGAGTGGATTTTCGAATTGGTGAGTTACTGGTTTTTTGGTCATCTTGATCGATACCGATGGCCGAATTTTCGGCGTTACGAATCGCCAAACACGGCAAAGATATGATGAATTGTGGGAAGGGGGAGAGGTAAAAGGGGATATGATTATTCTGACAACCCTAATATGGCTGGTGTAATATCACCTCGAGTGAGTACGTTTGGTGTTTGGTGCGAATCGGTTATTAGAGGTCCGATTCGCCATATAGAGCCGTTGAGAAGGACATGTAGTCCAAAGCGCCGGGTACCGAATTGGGTCCCTTGTAGGGGGGCATGCGCTGGATGCAGTACTCGGCTTGGTCGGGTGGTAGTTCTCTTCGCAGTTCGTCAGGTAGGATGTATGGCTGAAATAATAATTACAATAATAACACACATGTTTTTGGGGAGGAATATAGATGATTAGCAGTTGGTGTGAAGATAAATATTGAGAAAGCCTTCACATTGATTGTGGTGCTTTCAGAAAATGGATTAATGGATTGAAATAAGCACTCAAAAATTAAAATCTGCGAATCTAGTTATAGTGGCGTTTCCAAGACAAAGTCCGAATGAGTTAACCTTGCTGATAATTTAATTTAATTTCAACAAATTAATAATTATCAGGGTGCCTCATGGTAACTATGGATATCTAATGAAAAAAATGCCCCTTTCTTGAGATGAAGGGTTGATTGTTGAAAAATTTCGGTTCCAATCAATTATTTGGCTTGGCAAGTGTCGAATTATTATTATTATTATCAATTGATGACGTTATCATTTTCTGTACTTTGTCTTAGAAACTCATAAAAAATGGAAATCCATTCATTTAATTTGAAATCCTAGTATATGGTTTAAAATAATTCGGCAATTCATTGTTAACAATTTTTTCAATACAAATCGTCGAAAATTTTTCCAAAAGTTGTTGAAAATGTGTCGAACAATTTTTGAAAAACAGTCGAAAATATCCAAGACGTACGTTCAAAAATTAACACTGAAAATAATATTTCTGAAAGTTTTTATATTTTTCTTCATTTTCACATTCATACGAAGGCGTATAAGGGCCAACAGAATATTTTTTTAAATATTAGGAGTTATCACTTTGAACTGACAACTGTCACTTCGAACTGACAATTGTCACTTTGAAGTGACAATTGTCACTTTGAACTGACAATTGTACTTCGAACTGACAATTGTCACTTTGAAGTGACTTGTCACTTTGAAGTGACAATTGTCACTTCGAACTGATAATTGTAACTTTGAACTGACAATTGTCACTTTGAACTGACAATTGTCACTTCGAACTGACAATTGCCACTTTGAAGTGACAATTGTCACTTCGAACTGACAATTGTCGCTTTGAAGTGACAATTGTCACTTCGAACTAACAATTGTCACTATGAAGTGACAATTGTCACTCAAAAAAGACATTTGATGCCAACTGCTAAAATAATATTTTTTTTCAGTCAATTTATGGGCATACTGCTCATCACATATAGAGATCCAAGAAATCATTAATAAAACCACTAAAACTTCAGCCTCTGGAATAGATGATATACACGGTAAATCTCATAAAAGTGTTAGTGACATAATCTGCCAACCTCTATCATTTATTATAAATAAATCTTTATGTGACGGCATATACCCGGAATCACTGAAAACATCAAAGTCTATACCCATATAAAAATAAGGGCTCCAAAAATGATGTAAACCAATTATAACCATCTGTGTGCAATCGCAAATTGCCAAAGTTATCGACTATGCCTATTATTTGCGATTAAGTAAATTTGTCGAACACTATAAACTCATACCAGAATGTCAGCATGGTTTTAGACAGCAAAAATCAACATCATCGGCCATATTTGAAATGTGTGATAACATATACAAAAACCTCAATGATAAGAAATTTCCAATTGGTATATTCTTTTATTTATCCCGGGCATTCGATACAGTTGACCACAGTTTATTACTTGAGAAACTGTATAGAATGGGAATAAGAGGAGTAGCCAATGAATGGGTAGCATCATATTTACGTCAAAGGTCGCAAATAGTGGTAATAGACGAGATACAATCAAAACCAGCTTCTGTCTCATTAGGAGTTCCACAAGGCTCAACATTGGCTCCGCTTCTCTTTATAATATTTATGAGTAATATTGAAAATTCATGTAATCACCACAAAAAACAATAATATATGCTGATGATACCTATCAAATAGTAGCAGAAAATGAACTTCTCCTCTCTGTTCGAACTGCAAATAAAACTACTGGTGAATTTTCACAATGGTGCACAAATAATGGTCTACTTGTTAATGTAAAAAAAACTGTTTTCATGAATTATCAACAAAAGGATCTTACTAATGATTTCTGTTCACCAATAAAAATTGATCACAGATCTATAGAGCAGGTGAATCAATATAAGTATCTAGGATTAATGATTGATCAGAAGTTAACCTGGCGAAACCACACAGATTATCTAATCTCAAAACTGAGTAGTCTTTGCTTCGTAATAAGACAACTACATGGAACAGTATCACTACAAGTACTTAAACTGGCCTATTTCGGACGGGTGCAATCTAATATATCAAATGGGTTAATGTTCTGGGGAAATTCAGCATACTTAACAAAAGTGTTTATTATTCAAAAATTAGATGTATCCTGGGATACATTGTAGACAATCATGCAAGACCGCTTTAAAGATCTGGCTATTTTAACACTACCGTCTTTATATATTTTTACTTATAACTCTGAATATTAAAAGAAACGAATCACACCTAACAAAAAACAGTATGATACATGACCACAATACTCGCAGAGGAAATGAACTGAGACTACCTTATTCACGATTAGCCCTTGGGCAAGACTCGGCAAGCTATCAAGGAGTCATATGTTATAACAAAGCAATTAGATTACTAGGAAGATATAAACAGGATGTTCATAAAATCAGATGTAGAATCATCTGCGACTGAAAGATAAACCTTAGTCACTATCTTCCATCGTCAAGATAACCTCTTGTGGGGTATTCATAGAAAGGGAACATTTCATTGAATATTGATAGAATATTTTTGAATTGAAAATCACGATTAAATGAATTATTTTTGAATGTCCAACAGAAAATTCCGTTAGCCACGCTGGACATTGAACTACATCGATAGATGAAAGGTTCTACTCAAGAAATCCTGAAATTGAAAATTTGCATTTTCATTCAGAAGTTATTTGATTTTCATTCCAGTCTTAATAAACTATAAAGATGAATGAGGCAAGAAGAATGTTTTCAAAGAGGTACTACCAGAAATCATTCATAACATTGACGTAGGAGACATACGATTCACTAGGTCTTCAATCTATCATACCCCATGACAGGTTTTAATGTCAGAAAACACTAATTTCAAAGTGTCTCCAAAAGAAATGATTCTAACTTTTCCATCTTTGCAAAGTGAGATTGCTTCTTGAAAATGTGTTTCCCATTTCTTCCGGTCTTCCTGATGATCTGGAAGCGAAATAGATTTTCGTCGACAAAATGTATTAAAGACCTAGTGAATGCTATGTCTCCTCTACGCCAATGTTATGAATGATTTCGGTGAGTACTCTCTTTGGAAAACATTCTTCTTGCCTCATTCATCTTATGAGTTCTCAATTAAGACTGGAATAGAAAATCAAATAACTATCTAAATGAAAATGCAAATTTTCAATTTCAGATTTTTCTTTTGAGTTAGGGCCTTTTCAGAATATCTATCAGATGTAGTTCAATGTCCAGCGTGGCTTTAGCCGGGGAAGTAGTTGTTTTCTGTTAGACATTCACAAAAAATAACTTCATTTTAATCGTGGATTTTTCAATTCACAGAAAAATATTTCAATCAATATTCAATTGAGAATGTTTCCCTTTTCAATTACTAGGAAATATTGAAAACTACAATCAATTCAAAAAATCCGTAATGGACCTTCTCTTGGAAAATGCCTTTTACACTGTCGAAGAATTTTTAGAGATTTGAATGTATATACGTTACCTTTTTCTTCTGTTTGTGGACTAGTCTGATAAATGTTGTACCATTAATGTATATATTATATGTGTATGATATTTTAATGATGAATAAATTCTATTCTATTCTATTCAACAAAAATGGCAACACTACATGTAAATAACACTTCAGAAACTTATTCTGAGAAAACGCCATCAACAACCCCCTATTGCAATCCTCATACGAAGTGAAAATTGTCAGTTCGAAGTGACAATTGTGACTTCGAAGTGACAATTGTTACTTCAAAGTGACAATTGTCAGTTCGAAGTGACAATTGTCAGTTAAGTGACAATTGTCACTTCAAAGTTATAATTGTCAGTTCGAAGTGACAATTGTCAGTTCAAAGTGACAATTGTCACTTCAAAGTGACAATTCCTAATATTTAAAAAAATATTTTGTTGTTGGCCCTTATACGCCTTCGTAAGTAATCATTACAATTTTATTTACAACTTTGCTGCTATGGACCATCGAATTTTATTTATATTATTGTACTATAACACTCACCTTGTCAGCAGCCAAAATACGGAAACTATCGATGACTTGCTCCGCCGTATCGGTATCCGTACTCTCCCGCGTCATGAAGTCCAAGAAGGCGTCAAAGTGCACGTACCCGTCGAATTCGGATCGACGACCGCCAAGATCCTCTGGAAATCGATGTCGCCCTGTCTGTCTTTGCCGATGGAGTATCCCAGCGAGACGAGGCACGACTTGAACTCTTCGGGAGTGAGGCGGCCGGTTCTGTTCTTGTCGAAGTGGTTGAAGGACGATCTGAACTCGTTGAGTTGTTCCTGCGTGATGCCCTTCGAGTCGCGCGTCAGGATCTGGTTTTCGACTTCGTTGATGTTGCGGTTGATGGAGGTGAGGAGTTGTTCCCAACCGACGCGGAGAGTTTCCATCGTATACTGGGTGTACCTAGAAGAAAAGCGTGTTTTTCTCAGTGTGGTGAGACCGTGGCAATGCCCTCTTTCTCCGTGTGGTATGGAGAGTTTGGTTGAAAAAAAGCATCTACAATAGGTGCGTTCGGTTTTGCAAAATCGGGGCCGCGAGAGCAGATCAGATATGATAATCGAGCTGAAATTAAGTACAAACTTCCAGCAAACGCCATAAACGAAATACAAACAAATGACATAAAATGTCAAAATCCGTGTGAAAGTGATAAGGTGTTTGTAAGAATGGTCAGTAATGGAGATGGCCGCTTCCACTCGATCTTCAAAATTCCATCAAGGAAGATGAATAAACCAGAGAAGCATGGCGATGTCAAAAGTCTACTATTTTTAAAAGTTTATGTCAAAAAATTTCACTTTTCTTACAACATACTATTTTGACATTTTAACTTAACCATCAATATTTTTTGCCAAGATTTCGAGAATAAAAAAATGTTTCTTCTAAATTTGGCATCTATTCTTTACCCTCACTCAGGCTGAGTAAAAATAGAACAGAAATATATCACCCAACTGAACTATAATTCTTCTTCTCTGACTGTTTCAAGATTTGGATAAAAGTTATGATGTGCTATTCATTGTAAAAGAATGGTTCATATGGTTGGTGGTATGTTTGCCAGACGAAAGTAGTTTTGACTTCTTATAACAAATACAATTTCTCCATTTGGGAAGTGCAAAACAAATGTAAAACGCAAATTTTGATTAATATACCTTTCTTCCTCACTGAGAGCATGAAAATAATAATAACGATATTAAATTCATATAAAAAGCCAGAGTGCACTCATTTGAACATTTTTTTTTGCCGTTTTCCCCTGACCGAAGGTGTTATGTTAAGAGGCTACCGTAGGACATCGTCGTCGACTTCGTCATAGGGTACCCTAAAATGTTTTCCTCATTTAGCATGAATATAGACAAGTATATTGCCACTGGGTTGTTGAGTTTGTTGCTGAATGAACCGAAACAAAAACTCAAATACACATGCTTCATCGAAAAATACAATGTACAAAGTTCTCAAAAGATTCTGTTTTATGGACTCTAATAAATACTTCTGGCATTAGTATGCTAAAGATAATTTTAGTTATAATATACACAAAGTTAGTCTGTACCGAGCTTTTGTAAGAATCGCAAGAGTTTGAAATAGACGAATCAAACGTATTCAACTTACGTCCCTAACCTGATAAGTTCAATAATTGTTTCCTAGTCCAGGTTAGTCGTTACGCCTAGAAAATACTTCCGGTTGTTTTTGCAATTTTTGCGAATACCTCTTGAAATACGCATTTTTAGATATTTTCTACAAAAAGGTACCTGGCATGTAATTTCAATGAGAAATTAGAATATCCGAAGATATAAACGAAAATAGAAATAAAACGAAAAGTTACCCTATAAGGAGAGGAGAACGCCACTGATATGCTCCAGCAAACCTACGTCATTTTAGCAAAGCTAAAATTTCAAGTATATATAGTGTGATATGTAGTTGAGAACGTATGCGTACTTGCTAGCTTGAAAGCAGGACCCTTTTACAGGTAGCAGGTACAAAAGTACAAAAAAACTTTCATTGAAGAATTGTAATGCTTTTGACAATTAATATCGTCCAGTTAGCCGAGCGGTCTAAGGCTCAAAAGTTAGCGAGGGTTCGAATCCCCACGCCGGACGATTTTTATTTTTCATTTCGAAATTGAAAAATGATTTGTTTTGGGACGAATATTTAAATAAAAAAAACAAATCATTTCTCAATTTCCATGGGAAAAATAAAAAACAAATCGTCAGACGTGGGGATTTGAAAAAATTACCAGTGCGCGCAGGCTCTATTGCATAAAAGTATATATTTTGGAAACATAACCTAAAATTTCCTACTTCCTGCTTAATCAGTGGTCATAACTATTTTTTGTGAGTGAAAGTTAAAGATCTCCTAATGACTACTGAAAATCGTTGGATAGGTTTTTGATCGTCGTATGACTGAACCGAAAGTGATAAATTATAGGTTATTTTCGCATAAATAACGCGTTTTAATGCAATACTCCGTGAAACACAAGCTCGTGGAGTAGGTACATATAGAATATTTTTAAGGGAAATAAAATATGATATTTTTAGTAAAAAATATTGATATCTTTAAAAAAGTATTTCCACATTTTTTCAAAAAATGCGTACTTTAGCAGTGATTTGAAAACATTATAAAAACCCCCGGAAGTGACCAGGCAACCCAGTGGCAATATATTCGTCTATAATCATCTTAAATCCCTCAATAATTTTTTTTAGGATATCTGATGATGAAGGATATACAGTCATCGCTTAAGGTAGTTCCGCCACAAGACAGTTGAATTAGGAAATTATTTTCGACGGAATCAAAAAATTTCAAAAAACTTTTCGATTTGAAACGCAAGAAAAAATTTTTTTTTAAGGGGGGCACTTGCCCCCCCAATCGACTCTAGAAAATGTCTTCGTTTTTCCGCGTTCAGACCCTCAAATGGTCCTCCGTCCTTTAAAAAGTCCCCTGGCACATTCCCCATTTCTCTACGACCCCCCCTTTAGGCTGTGCTCTTCCCCGTGGACTATTTTGAATAACGAGAGTAGTTTTGATTATATCTGTCAAACTAGATGGTCAATCACTTTGATTTTTTTTTCACAATATCTGTGATATCCTGCTCTAGCTCCTCCTCGTTTTTCATAAACTTCTTAATTTTAGGGGCTTTTAAAATTTTATAGGTGTTGTTACATGTTAAACAATACATATGCCAATGTTGAAAAGGGAAACATTCTCAATTGAATATTGATAGAAAGATTTTTCTGTGATGATCGTGGAAGCGTGAAATAGATTTTCGTCGACAAAAATGTATTGAAGACCTAGTGAATGCGATGTCTCTCCTGCGTCAATGTTACGAATGATTTCTGGTGAGTACTCTCTTTTGGAAAACATTCTTCTTTGCCTTCATTCATCTTTATGAGTTCTTAATTAAGACTGGAATAGAAAATCAAATAACTATCTGAATGGAAATGCAAATTTTCAATTTCAGATTTTTTCTTTTGAGTTAGGGCCTTTTCAGAGTATATATCAGATGTAGTTCAATGTCCAGCGTGGCTTTAGCCGGGGAAGTAGTTGTTTTCTGTTAGACATTCACAAAAAATAACTTCATTTTAATCGTGGATTTTTCAATTCACAGAAAAATCTTTCTATCAATATTCAATTGAGAATGTTTCCCTTTTCAACATGAATACCCCACAAGAGGTTATCTTGACGATGGAAGATAGTGACTAAAGTTTATCTTTCAGTCGCAGATGATTCCGCATCTGATTTTATGAACATCCTGTTTATATTTTCAACAAAACAACATATGCCAAATTTTTATAATTTCCTAATTCAACTGTCTCGTGGCGGTACTACCTTAACCTATGTATGTATAAATTCTGAAAAACGAATGCAACAGAAAACGCGCTAGAGAACTACAGAGGAGAATTTATAATAAACTCGAAATTCTGAATTATTTCAATTGATTTTATCAAAAAAAATGGCCTTCAAAATTGTGAAAAATAAACAAAAATATTGAGAAATGACGATATTCATAATCACTTTACAAGATATTCAAAGAATAGTTTTAAAAACAGCATTAGGACCAATCAAGGAAAATATGGTATTCACCTCCATGAAGAATTATAGCACAAGGATTAAAATAAAACGAAAGAAATTCGGGCATAGTTTCAACATATGTTTGAATAAATATATATTCAATAGAAGAAAGACAAACAGAAAAATCAGTGAACTTGAATTATTTTCATGAAAGTTATCTTATTTTTATTTTTATTAGTATTTATTAATTGGAAAATTCTAGAATCTAAATGGTATTAGTAACAATTAAATCATGTGAACAAATTTTTTTTCAGACCAGAATTTCGGGTCTGGAGGTATATTGATTTATGAAAAAAATGAATAAAATATATGTTGAAATTATGAACTAGTGCAAAATAACTTTTGATCTATTAGGTGCCCTCCGATCTGGCTAAGAGCGGGACAACTTGAAGATGACTTCTACACCAATTGAAAGGCAAAAAATATAGGCTGTTCTATTTGGTAAGGGTCGACTTGTACCACTTTGGAACACCTAGTACAGCTGGGATTATTTTTGGAATAGGTAACTAAAAAGTTTTTTCTAGGTGTTAAATGGACAATATAAATAGTTTCGACAAGGTTTGTTATTATCTAATGTTTTACACACACCTGTTCTCGAATATCATACTCTCTTGCACCGCTTGATGTATCTTCTCCAACTCCTCGATGTGCGGTTTGTAGGCATACACGCCCTGTTCGTACTCCTTGAGACGGTGCAGCTGGTCTTCCAAAGTACCGTGCAGGCCCATGCCGATGGCGGTGACAGCGTCCAATTGACGCTCTATCCAGGGCCCGACGGCATTGGCTTTCTCGGCGAATTGACGCCTGAGCATTTCATTGTCTGAGGGAGGCAGTTAAGGAAATCATCGCAACGTGATGCCTACTTCAAAATCAACTCGAACGAATATAAAAAAAAACAATTCAGTGGTACTGCAACTGCGTTCTATATCATGAATAAAACATTTGTTTGTCGACGCCTCGAAAAACACCTAGAATTTGATCATAAATAACAACACTCGCTCCTCCACCATGAAAGTGAAAAACAAAAGTTTCACAATTCATCTGAGAAACTTATTTTTCTTGAGTTCGTATATGTGTATATTTGATTTAAGTGTATATATGAATGGGTGTTAATATAGATTGTCTCTAAAAATACTTACGTTACTTCATATTTATTGGCCTCTGGAAAGGAAGCAAATGTGTCGACAAAACGACTATTTTAATGGCATGATTTTATTTTAATTTTTCTTTGTCCAAGTTCGGTCCTCAGATATTACATTTTGTAAAAATAGTTTGTAATTTTTTTTTCAAAATTTTCAAATTTAAAGATGCTCCTCAATTCAAACTCGATTTGACCTTCACTTGAATAACTTCCCCCAAACACTAGCGCTAATTGTGGTTGTTTTAGGAATATCCATAGACAATACTATTTCTTACAACCCAAACATAAATTCAGCTCACTTTTAATGTGATTTTCAGTAACAATTAAAAATACCATTAATAAAAATATTAGTACAACATATAAATTGAAGAGAGATAAAATTATAGTTGACACTCCGAAGAAACTAGCGGTAAAAGATTGAACGGTGTGAAGTAACGATGCATACATCCATCAGAGGCACTACTAGTACGTTTTTGAATGTGATGAAAAAATTGGCGTTTTCAATTCCAAATTATTAAAAACAATGGCCATTTTTTCAATTCCAAGTTTGTTACTGAGCTTTCTAGGTAGTAATCTTTATGTGCAAATCAAAATATAAAGCAGTAAAAATGACGTGTGGTTTTCATTGTGAAAGATGGAGAAGTTTTGGACAACGGCAGTTTTACGTGCGATAAACATATGATTACAGATGTGTGGGTGTTTTGGTTAAAGAAATGCTATTTTGGAGTGTTTTCCGTAGCTGAAAATAGTGTTTTCCGTACCTTCATCCTCTGAAAGTATCTGAGAGGGTCGCGTTTTGATTTCAGATTCGTGTTCAGGAGGCAGTACTTGAATATTAGGTTTAAAAGATGTACTTTTATACATAAATTCAAGTGAAATTCGATACTGAGAACATATAAAAAAAGGATACTCTGTTGTTTTCTAAGTTCGGCTTGCAATGTGGCATCCCTCTGAGGCACCAACTGTCTAACTTCTCCCCATTTTCTGGTCAAGTCCTGCAAATAACACACGCTCAATCGATCCATCTTTGGATTCGTTCACAAACACACCGACATTTTACCTCTAAGTCACCACCGAATCCTTCCTTATTTAGGAGCAAAAAATCCAAAAAAAAAACTCGCATTAATATCGTGACTCGTTCCATAAGAAAATGATTGATGATGAATGTTTATTCAGAAACTTGGTGATGCTATGAATGGTGCGAATGGTGATAATGAGCATTTATGTATGGTATCTGATGTAATTATCATGCCAAATACCCAATAGCTTTGGGAGGACCCTGAATTTTCCCTAAAGAGAAGTAAAATGGAAGACTAACAGACGATCAATTTAACTTTTTTACAATATTGTTCGAAAGCCTGCTTTAATTTAGACTCTAACCATTGAAATCCGCTTTTTTAAGAATATTCATAATGTGAGGTTTATCCTGAATTTCGACATTTGTCTTTGATCATCGAAAAAGAAAAAACACCTACTCGATGTAAGCAAACACAAATGTCAAATTTCATACAGCGACGCAAAGACGCATGAAGATTATGGAAAAAAAATATCATGGAATACTCACGTGAGCTGTCAATGTGGTATAAGGATTTTCCAAACCTCCAGGTACCTGGTGTTGTTTAACGATAGATTCAACTTCCCTCACTAGTCCTACAATGCTTTGGTATTCTTTGTCGGCTTCTCCTAATGTTGCCTGAAATATCGACATAATATGTCATTCCCGACCACAAGTCTCCCGAACATCGATTCCCCGACTCACCTTGAAGTGATGGTGGGCGTCTATCAAGCCTTGGATCTCCTCGACAGTGTGCACGATGAAGATGTCGACCAGATCTTCCCGCGTACCGTCTAACCAGTTGTTGAAAGGCGCGGCGCGTTTCGCAAACTCCAAATGGAGGATGTCGATCTTCTCCAAGATCCTTTCGGCATCGTCCAAAGCTTGACGACGGCGTTGTGTCAGAGCGCCGAGCCTGTCCCACTGATCGCAAATGCGTTGACATCTCGCGTTCACGCTGACACTATCGTGGTACTCCAAAGTGCTGAAAATTTATTAGAAATAACCTCAGGTTATCGAACGAGACGCCGACTCTTACTTGAGTTCCTGTGCGATCGCGGCGATCTGTTCTACGCGATCCTGATGCGCGGCCAGATCGGATTCGAAAGCCTCGTGTTTCTTCTTGAGAGCTTTCAATTCGTTCAAGCGGCACTGCCTGAAGTCCTGGCTCTGCAGCATTTCTTCTTTGCCGCGGGTCCATTCCTCGTGAGCGTCAGCCTTGTGTTTGAATTTCTGCGCCAAGTGCTCCAAACGTTCGAGCCGCATCATTTCCGAAAGCAGCCATTCTTCGAATGACTTTTCGGCGTTTTCGAGGCCTTTCCATGCATTAGCAATGTCCTAAACAAGTGTGACCGTCAATAAACAACAGGAAACCGATCCGAATGGCATTTTTCAATTCACAGGGTTGCCCTTCGGGTTGGCGGGTGCTCCAACCACCTTTCAGAGAAGAATAAACTTACCGACACCATTTTACCTTCGGTCGGCATGTAGGCCGGCCTGTTGGACAATCTCAATTTCGTCTGTAGAGTGTTGAAATTGGTCTCCAGTTTGGCTTTTTGTTCCACGCGCGGTGGCTTGTGTTTGCGTCTGTAGGTGCGGTATTCTTCGAGTTTCTTTTGAACGCCTGCAAGAGAGTTGTCCGTCTGCCGTGACCCTAACCATGGCATGGTACGACGGATCCATTCCAGAAGCTAGTTTAGAGAAAAAAATTGAATTTTCGTTGTTTTGTGGGGTGGTCTCAGGAAACACCGAAGAATCATGCTATTTGTTGGACAGTTGGTGAATGGGAAATTTCATTTTCTGATGATATGGCATTTTCGAACTCATTAGTGATTGAAGCTCCAAGAACGAATCTGAAATTGCTATCCGAGGTGACAGCCGAGATGAGCAGACAGGCTCTTATAATTTTTTCTGGCCGACCGTCATAAATAGGCAAAACTGGAAATCGATAAAAATTCAACCGGAATATTGATATAGATGTTTTTCATTCGACAGTGAATAAAAAATCAAATAAGGATCGATAGTCGAAAAAATATAACCAAAACTAATTTTTTCGTCATTCTCCCCACAAAATATAATGTTACGGACTAAATGCGTCTATACCATAAGACGGAAATAATAGTCAGTGACTCATTCTTAGCTCGATCGTTGTGTTGCAAACTCCGCACCGCCGTCGATAAATATCAGTACAATTACTAACGTCGACCACAAACTTTCGTTAAAATAGAGACTGCTTCAAATGCTCCGTAAGCTCTATTGCTCGGGCCGAAATAAATTTGGCACCGGTGCGCTGTGTCCGCATTTAGAACAAGCGGCATTTCGGGAGTGTAGATTCGGGATACAATGGATTTTTATTGTGAAATATATTATTTTAAGCCGCTCTTATTGTGTTGTTTCCGAACTAGTGACTGACGTCACTGACTATTATTTCCGTCTTATAATGACATTTTTCGTAGTTGATGCGCCGAAGATAAATATTTTTCCCATCATTAATTCATATATTCTTCATTGAAAGTTAGAAATGATTCATTTAATCTATGAGTTTGGAAGAGATCTCATTCAGATAATTCAAGAGAAATTGCCGGAATTACGTACTTAATGCTTTTAATACTCGTAATGCCTCGTTAGCGATCATTGTGATTTAATTTGATTATACTGATATCAGTAGAGTAATTTTTCGGCGAAACGCTTCAGAAAATTACCATTATTATATTAAAAACGATGCTCAAGTTGAAAATTATCATGTATCAACTTTCCATTGCTCTTGCAATGGGAGAATTTCGTTGAATAGATGATTCCTCTGTTTCCATTTATTTCAACTTTCTGCATACTTACGTCACTGGCCAAACGTTCGTATTCTTCCATGAGACGTTCATTTTCTTGATTCACTTTGAGAACCTTGCAGATTCTGTTCGCTGCAGTCTCGGCCTGTTACATCAAATCATGTTTAGAATTTTGCCTGCCGAGAAAACTACAAACACCAGTGGATAAATAATAATGAAACCATAGAAGAACATTCTTCGATTGGATGTAGCTGAATATTTTGAAAAAAATACTGGAATTGTTGATTTCACATTTTATATATCCAGTGATGTATTTCCTTCGGGAAAGTGAGTAATTGTGAGCTGGTTAATCGTATTAAATGAAAAAATCACCTTCTGTGCCCCGGAGAATCGATGATAGTACGACGAAACATACGTCATCACTGCTCTCTCGTCCGGCATAGCTGTGTTTTGTAAGTCTGCATGCAAGAAAAAAAAACAACACTCGAAAACGGATCACAATAAAAAAATAAAACAACAAATCAAAACGAAAAAGGTGCGGTGAGAGCAATATAATGAGTGGGGTAAAACGTTAAAATGGCAGCAAAAATCGTCATTGGTTATTTGGCTTTGTTAATTTTTGACACTTTCGTACAGTCGATACCTGTTGGGCCCCTTGGAAGGCGTGATAATAACATGACACATAAGTCATGATGGCACGCTCGTCAGGTTTGGGAGTGTTGATCAAATCTGGAATTTGTCATCGGTTGATTCATGTTTCGATAAAAAAAAATATTTATAGGATCCATCAAGATATTTGGCAAAGAAAAACGTTTCACAACAAGCCTCAAGATATTTTTTTAGGATCACATATATACAATATTTTAGCTTGAAGTGTTTGGCTGGATATTTTAAAATAAAATCATTTTCTCGTGTAATTTTTTAAGATTATTGAAATATATTTTAGCTTTGCTATCGAGAATATGTTGCGTTTTCTTGAGTTAGTGTTTAGAAGCTCCGACCAGATCGTAGCAAGCGCTGATAACAAGTGTTTTCAAATTTGGCGTATTTTTGTCCAAAAACTCGTTGAAATAGATAATTTTACCAAAAAAAATCACCTACATAAAAATGTTACAGAATAACAAACGGACAAAACTTGGAAACTGGTTCTATTATGGGCCTGATTTCTTTTCTCGTTATTCATCTGTTCGTGGGTATTTTCTACTGTCCAAACATGTGTACTTTGAAAATTATTCACTTTCTTTCGTGTGAATGATAATTAAATTTACGATTTTACGATGCTAGAAGAAATCATTGCCTGAACGTTTGTGAAGTCGGTGCTCCGAAAATATCGTGAACAATATATACAGGGTGTAATCTAACCTCGACGAGTGTTAATGCCATTTTATAACGAATTACACTGGTTAAAAATCTGAAAAAAATAATTGAAATAATGTTTTGTTCTTTGTAAAAGCGCTTTCGGCCGTTAGGTCATCATCAGTGCGTACCTGAAAGTAAGTAATATTGATAGAGAATAAGTACTTAACTGAAAAGTTTTTTTGAGAAAGAAAATTGACATATTTTAAATGTGAGGTTACTTACTCGTCAGGTGTACAAGAAGCCAAAAAGACCATAAAATATCTCATGATCAATGAAAGTTGTATAGGTTTACGTGAAATATGTATTTTAACATTTTCTTTCTCAAAAAAACTTTTCAGTAACTTATTCTCTATCAATATTACTGTCTTTCAGGCACGCACTGATGATGACCTAACGGTCAAAAGCGCTTTGCTACGATTTTAATAAATTATTTTATGCACGAAATACAATTTTCTTTCATCGATTTCATCGGTTTAGTTTTAAGAGCCAGCAAAAAAGAAAAATTCAAATTAATTCTCCTGCACATCTCGTACTGTTTTCTGATTGGTTGCTAATTAGGATCTTTCATTCACCAGCCAATCAGAAAACACTAGAAGAATCTAGCAAACTTTCGTTCGTAGACAGCTTTGTGAACCGTGCATGCGAGAATCTTGCTTGCAACGGTGTTCACTTCAGTGTTCTGAATGTCTGAATCACTACGATGGTCGTGATACTATTTTTCAAAACAATATTCAATTGCGAATGTTTTCCTTTTCAATACTGTTTGGGTTGTTTGTTTCTTACAAGTGACAGTATGATAAGTGCCTCGAAGAAGAGTATGAAGTCAAGTAGTTCTGACTTTATCACCAGTTTGGATATAACAAGGTTAGTTGTTTTCTTCACTTTGAAATTGAATATCTATCTCAGGCAGCCCGCAATGTATACATTTACCACAAAATCAGTTAACATTCTACATTATCAAATGCCGAGTTGAATGTTCAATGTATTCGGCAATCGCCAAAGTTTTCCTCCAGTAGGTCACCTGAAATTAGGCGGTGGCACTACAAATTTGTCGAATTTTACAAAGAACAAAACATGTTTTATTTTTATTTTTTCATATTTTGACCACTGTAATTTGTTATAAAATGGCATTATTCACTCGTCATTCACGGGTGTGCAAGAGGTTACATTACACCCTGTATATAGTTTTGAGAATAATGGAAGGCAAAAATGACGATCAATACATTTTCAATAGATAAAGTTTTCCTAGAAATGTTGTGAGAGACTGTACGCTTCATTTTTAAATGCCCCATGATGTGTCAAGATCCTAGTGTCGCCACCCCAATGTAAAATTCCTGGTCATTTGAAATTTGTATGATTAATGATATTGTCCACCCTCCAACTGAACCCACTCACCGTCAGGATCTAACATCCTTGGAATGTCGAGATACTTCTCGGCAACGTCGAAGGCAGTGTTGAGGTTCTCGAGAGGGTTGTCTTTAGACAGCTTGTTGTAGTCGATGAGGTCGGGGCGATGACGGTGGATGAGGGCGCAGAAAGCTAGACCGTCCTTGAAGGACAGATGGAAGTTCTGCACGTTGACGTTCTTGTAGGGGGCCGTTTTACGCTGGCACCACAGCAACAGACCTTCTTTGGCGGTCATCTCTTCAACGGAGATGTCTTGGATGGCGAAGCGCAGGATGATGGTCCAGATCATACCGAGGGTCATTTTCAGGTTACCGTCCACGATTTCTAGAAAACATGATTCAAAAAGTCGGATAATCATGTATTCAATAATGATTTGTAGATTTGAATTCTCAGGAATGCATTTCGGTTTGAAGAAGGAACCTGCTACATTTCAAAGGAATATTTCTGATAATATACAACAGCTCCACAATGGTTTGTAGGTTTAAGTTACCAACCATAAATTCTACAAGAACTAGGTCTGAATATTTTAATTCAAAGAATACTGTATTCAGTAAAGATTTGTGGATATAAAGCAAACTCCTAGGAATGCCTTTCGGTTTGAAGGCAGAACCGGCTAATTTCAAGTATAGTGAAATATTTCTGATAATTGCTGAGACCAAAAAAGCCCCAAAATGGTTTTCACGTTCATGATTTCTAGAAAACGTGTATAAAAAGTTATAAGATATTCATACAATTTTTGCATACTGCAACCATGATGATTTGTAGATTTAAACCAACTCCTAGGAATGCCTTTCGGTTTGAAGAAAGAACCTGCTACATTTCAAAGTATTATGGATAATATTTCAGATATATAGTCAAGCTCAAAAAAGCACCAGAATAGTTTGAAGTTTCAAGTTATTATCCATGATTTAAAAAAATAAAATACCGAATTTTCAAAAGTTAAGTTTAAAATTACCTTTCGAAGAATTCATTTGATGTAAATGAAGTACAGACGATTGTTTGAGTGGAATTTTCCTGATAATGTACAAATATTACACACAACACGAATGACGCAAAATGAATATAAACATTGAATTTGTTACAGTATTTCAGCTAATCAAGGAGTAAAACAGTAAACTTCAGAATGAACTGGTATAGGATATTTGATTATTAAAAGGGCTTTCCCTTTCAGAAAGAATGTATCGATAGAGGAACTCACATCCTTGCAGAATTTCTAGGTTTCGAGTCGAATTCAATAATCCCCAATGAGGAATTGAAAAATATTCACTATGACTAGAACAACGACTCAAAATATTGGGAAGTAATTAACATTCAGTGATCGTGAACGTCCTTTGAAATTGTTTTTCCTGGCATAATATTTCCTAGTATGGAATATTCATCGTTCCTAATGTTTCATTCATTGTTGAGAAATAATAATGAATGCTTTTTTTACTAAAAGTGAACTTAGGCGATGGAAAAAATGAATATATTATTGAGAAACATTGGTATCTAAAAAAAGAAAGCTGTACAGTACCTTCTGCGCCGATGGAAACAAGCTTGACTCCCTTGCTGGCGATATAGTCGAGAGCCTTGTTGACGTTGGCGATTTTGTGGAATCGCATTTTGCCTCTGTCGGGTTTGGGTAATGTTTCTCCGGATATGACTTCCAGAAGCAACATGAGTTTGAGGCCATTGCGAAAGTCTTCTTCGATGTTGTCGATGCCGGTGCCGGCCTTCCTCAGGTGGCTGTTGCACCAAGCAGTGAATGTCTGGAAGATAAGAGAAAATCTCGTTCAAATGACAATTCTTCTGTTTCTCTTGCACAAAAAAAAAACAAAAATACAATTATCAATTTCGGTCAATAGATAGGATCTTGGGTTCTATACCTCTCTCAAGACAGAAACATTGTTTCTCGATTCTTTATCTCGAATTGTTATACCGAGTGTTCGCCAATCATGGAATTAATAAAATGTATGTACGTGAGATAAAATATTTCATACAAGTGTTCCTATCACCAGCTATACATTTTGTTTCCCCTTAAATTTTTTTTAAATAGAAAACAATTTAATAAAGAAGGTTTTGGCTGCCCATGCGAAATTCGAGATAATTATAAACCAGTTTACTTTCGAAAATATGTGTGGGACAACAAGCGAATCTGAACCGTTATTTTTCATTGTGATAATTATTTTAAATAGGAATAGGTCAAGTTGCTGCTAAACATACCAAGTGCTTTTTCGAGTTATGAGCATATTCATAGGTACATGTATTTTTCATGAGTCAAGAGAAGACTTATCAGAAGAATGAGCTGGCTATCCATTGACCCTAGGTCTAAGGTCGCGTTCTGTCTTATATCCAAACTTTGTATACCTAGTGTTGGTTGGAAAAAGCCTGAATTTGGTAAAATCCGATAGGTTTTGCCTAATGTTTCTATCTGTGTGACTATTCCTATACATATGTACTTGTGTCTTACTGGAAAATAATAATAATAATTATTATTATAGGTAAGTTTTTCTGGGTTTTGACTGAAAAAAACCCAGTTCAGTTGTCGATATTTGATTGAGAAACATTTTCAAATGTGTCGGATAAATTCAACTCGGAAAAAACATAATAAAAGAGAACAGTATTTGTATTCATTCAAAATGATGAATACATATCGCATTAAACATTTGTTTTTTTCTCACAAATTGAGATATCCAATATTATTCCAAATATCCTTCCCCATTTTTCGAATGTGTGGAAAGGTACTTTATTATACGATCAAAGTATGATTTTATCGAAATAGTATAGTATAGTATAATAGTATAATAGTACATTTTCAGTGAAGAGTATTATGAGTCAATTTGTGGAAATATAAGGTTAAAGTGTTCGGTAGATTTTTCCATAGAATTGACCAAACCATGGATTTTGAGATTATATAAGTTTCTCATAATAAGTAAGATATTGAATTTATAAAAAATTATGATGGTTCTGAAAAAGCATTTCATTATTCTACTTTGTAGTACTTGCGATTATTTTATGACATTATGATCAGGAGTTGTAATTCCGAATAAATAATATACCGGTTTGCAATTTAAAACTGTATGCAATTTAAAAGAGCTTTTCAAGTACAATTTTCATCAATAGAGTTTTTCTCTGAAATGTACACCATTGTTAAATACTATTGATAATTTAAAAAAAATGTCCGTATATTCATACACATATATGAGATTAGTTCGTTTGTCTCAGCTGACAAAGGTTTATCTCTCTTCAACTCACATCATTATCAGTCTTTTTTACAAAATAGGCGAGATCACAAATTTGCTTCATATGTGCTTGAAGTTGAAATATAGTGATGAAATATGTATGCATAGTTTTTCCTAGAAGATATTCTGTAATATTCGAATAAACGCAAAAGTAAAAGACTCATATATTAGGTTGATTGATGAGAAGAACAAAGCCAAAAGGTTAACAATTGGTCGGGAATTGTACATGTTTACATCGTTGGTTTTTATACAGTGCTCGTCTAAAGTCCGTCCCCCCCCCAACTAATTTTTGAACCACCTGGTATATCGCAACGAAATTTGGAGGGCTTGAATAGGAGATAAAAACATACTTTTTCATGAGAAAATCACAGCTAAAAGTTTTAAAATGGCGGCTGAGCGCCATCTTCAATAATTTTTCGAAATCTGCTCATAATACTCAACAGTTTTCTCTTATACACTTTACTCCTAAATTCAATTGTTTTCGAAATATTAACGTTTGAAGTGACATTTTGGTCATTTCAAACCCAACCAAAAACACTAATGTTGCTTTCAATCAAGTTTGCATTGGAAAAAATCGTTGTCGTGGTAACATCTTGTTTACTGTCAAACTGAACTGCTAACTGTCAAATAGTCCGTTGAGCGCTTAAGTCCTTTTATGAAAAGTGTGATCATGGCTCGTAGTTTAGACGATAAATTTGAAGCAGTTTTGTTATTTGGAGAAGCTGGAAGAAATTATCATCTATCAGTCCGTATGTTTAATGATAGTTTTCCCGAAAATCCTATTTCGAGGTCATATTTGCGCACACTTTTAAATAAGCTCCAAGCAACTGGTACGCTGAAAGATGCTCCAAGATCAGGAAGACCGCCTCTTTCAGAAGTAAAAAAGATAGAAATTGTTGCTGAAATCGTCGACGTCTGCAGTTGCTGAATCCTGTGGAGTAAGTTCAAAAAGTGTCCAAAGAGTCCTAAAAAAAGAAAAGTTTCATCCCTATAAAATGAAAATCCTGCATGCTCTCACGGAGGATGATCCAGACCGGAGGGTTGAATTTTGTGAGTGGTTAACAAAAACAATTGAAGGAGAACGGGGATTCCTAAAACGTGTATGTTTCGCAGACGAATGCACGTTTTTTCTCAATGGAAAAGTCAACAAACAGTATGTACGATACTGGAGCGATACTAATCCGCATATTTTTAGAGAGGGACGTACCCAGTTTCCTAAAAAGGTGAATGTTTGGGCGGGGATATTGGGCAATCGCGTTGTTGGACCGATTTTCATTAGAGGCGATCTTACAGGAGTTCTTCACAGAAATCTTTTAGAAACTGAAATTGAACCTCGAATAAGACAAATTGTATTAAACAATCAGGAAGAGTTTGAAAATCGTGAAATCATATTTCAGCAGGATGGGGCACCTCCCCATTTCGATCGCATGGCTAGAGAGTTCCTCGATACAAACTTTCCTGGGCGATGGATAGGTCGCAGGGGAAGTACAGATTGGCCACCAAGATCTCCGGATCTTACACCTCTAGATGTTTTCGTTTGGGGGTATCTGAAGTCCAAAATCTAAGCCACTGAATGCCAAACAATAGAATAGTTGGAACGCAGAATAATAGATACATGTGAAGAAATAGATGAACAGACTTTCATCAACGTGAGAGAAGCTTTGAACACTTGATGAAATTGGGGTTAAATAAAAGTGTTATTCAAAAATAAATTATAATTTTTTAGCTAACTAATTTGTTTTTATTGTGAATTACAGAACACATTCGTAGGTTTCGAGATTTTCCGGTAAGCGGTACAGTTTATCCTTAATAAACTCTCTTTGCGCCTCTTATTAGTCGAATTCATTAAGAGATTTAACTACAAATTAATAACGTTTAGTTAGCAAAATGTTTTACCGGAAGTGACCAAAGCCCATCTTTATTTTAAATCGGAATGTCACTGTTCAAACGTTAATATTTCGAAAACAATTGAATTTAGGAGTAAAGTGTATTAGAGAAAACGGTTGAGCAGATTTCGAAAATGGAATAATATACGGGGTGATCTATTTAAAAAAATTAAGATGGCGCTCAGCCGCCATTTTAAAACTTTCAGCTGTGATGAAAAAGTAGGTTTTTATCTCCTATTTAAGCCCTCCAAATTTCGTTGCGATATACCAGGTGGTTCAAAAATTAGTAGGGAACGGGGAACGGACTTAAGACGAGCACTGTATATCGAAAGATGTTCTCCCGAAAATAAAAATCGACCTGACCGAAGATCTGATTTTAAAGTTATATTGTGTGTTTTTTGAATAGTACACCCAGTATATTTTTGATATTGTATACATTTGAAGTAATTTCAATATCAAGAGATGTTTTAGTAAAAATGTTTACCCTTTTGGATAACTTAATAACCATTTCGAGTTTATTTCAAAGAATAGATCAAAAATAAATCCTTTTTACCCCCATTACTGAATATGTAGGGCATATATTTTCAACTTCATGTTCCTTTCATCAGTCCACCATTTCAACCTATGACAAGTTCTCAAAATATAGTTTTGGAACAGTTTATTGATGAATGTCCATTATTTGGAAACTAATAAATCCAAAGAACTGTCAACCAAAGCTTGAAATATAATGAATAACTCCTGCAATGCGCTAAAACAATGTCCGAAAAAGTGGAATTTCAGAAAAAAACCACACAATTGCCCAGAACTACTTATTAAAATGAAGCGGACCAGATCCCTTTGATATATTAATAGACATTAAAAAAATTGAAAAAGTCTCGCCCTGAATTCGTGAATACCATCCTCATCAATCACTTCATTACTACCGTGACGTAAGTAATCGCTGTCTAATTTTTCGAGTTTAAATTAGCACAATTTAAGCTACAACTAAACACACCATCATTTTGGTCGTTAGTTACGCCTCAGTACTCATAACGCATTCTACAATTATTCCACGTTCATAATTTAATAATCGAAATTTGTTTGGACTGCTTATCTACAATGAATAATCATGATAATGTACAATAGAAACTCGATTCTATAAACAAATGAATCAAATCTCTCCAAATACCAAGCACAATGAAAAAACAAAAAACATGCAAGAATTTAATGCAGTTGGCGTAGTTCTGCAATAATTGGCGCATTTTAATTATAACATCACGCCGTATGAATTTTAATATTCACATTATTATTATTACTCAAATAACATTCGTTTCGATCTAACTCGACTTACATCCCCCGCTGGCCCTACGCCACGTGGCCATATCAGCCTTGACCTCTCAGGGTAAGTTGCTGTATTCCCCTTTAACCCCAATTAGACCAGAATCGATAATTTTTGAAACCAAAAAAAATTGTAGTAGAATGAAACTTATTGGAAAAGGAAGAGAATATAACAAAAATGAAAGGAAAAATAATTTACGGGCGATCTGAGGTCGGGAAGTGGAAGGGGGTGAGTTTTCAAGGGTAAAAAACGGTTTATCTCGATTTTCGGCAAAACTACGAGTCCTATGGAAAAAAGTTGAATGGCAAAGTTGTAGGTAATAAAAAGATCTACAACTTTGGTTTCCACACTATCTCAAAATTTATGTGAAAAATTCAAATAACCAAGTTTTTGGTTTTTTATTTTTTTTTCACGAAATTTGGTGAAAACTTACTTTTTTATGTCCCAAACACACTGTAATTTTTGTTATTCAAAATATTTATTTTTCCATCTTATTTTGACTTGATATCGAAAAAGCACCCTAATTTTCAATCGAAAATTCTACCGTCAAAATATCAGCTTTTTTAAAAAAGTCGGTGTGCTTTTTGTTAGTCGAAATCTCTACTTTCTGATAGTGTAAAAAAAATATACATTACTATGGTAAATGTTCTCAGAAAATGCAAAGAAATAACAGGTAGTAAGGCCCAGACCCTCCTAGCTCCTTCCCCACTTCTCTATGAAATACCTTTTGATGGGCTAAAATTGTCCGTAGGTCACTCAGGTATATAAGTTATCTTGAAATAGCAATAAATAGGCATCTTACTCCAGTCATTTAAGCTTAAATTAGGTAAGAATCTCGGAATTCGAGATACCCAGCTGTAAGTCTGTAAATAGTTGTATATTGACACCCTAAAAGTTGTCTCAAAACCTACATATGGTAGGGTGTGAGCAACTATTAAATTTCAAGGTCAAAGGTCACAAAAATGGGTTTTTTTGGCTTTTTTTGGAAATATCTCATTTCCTATGGGTTTTGCTATTTGTATTTATTATCATTATTGTAGAATACAAAATTTCTACAAATTTTGTTGTAAAATTTTTATACGGTGAACCGTTTTCGATATAGAGGGCGGAGGCGCGGTCACGCATCACTTCAGGTCATCCGGTGCCTCCGGTCGAAAACGCGCCATATATGTTGATGAACTATCAATAAATCAATGATTATAAATATTTGTCAATTTTTATTAACTATTATATTATATTTTATCATTTTTTTCCTAACTTATCCACTTTTTTATTCAGTATTAATTTATTTAACAACACTTACCTGCCCATGTAATTGCAGAATTGTTAATGAAAATATAAGAATTATATTTGAATTTTAACCTAATTAATATTAATAACTTCTTACATGATGAAAAAAAAAACAAATAAATTATGAATTAATCTTTTTATTAAAAAATATCATTGAATAATTTTTTTATTGAAAGTAAAAGAATGGAATAAAGGGTACAAAAACTACAATTTATAATTTTAATCATCTTCTTCCTCTTCATCGTCGTCTTCTGGCTGCTGGTAAATTTCAAACTGGTCTTCATTATCGTCTTCAACGACATTTGTCTCAAGTTCTTCCATGATTTCGGGATCAAAGGTTCCATCTTCGTTAATGTCGCTCTGATATGGTAGAGCATTGAGACAAGCTTGACCATTACATTGGCCACAAGCTAAAGAGCATTGCAAGCCCGCTTTCCTGCATCCCATCGGAACCACAACCACTTTTGCAGTTGCAGAAAATTGTATTTAGCAAATCTTCTGGAGCGGGTGGTAAAATTGTCATGATAGGCTCCAGAAAATCATTTCGCATTGCCCAACCCATACCTGGGGTTCCAAATCATGTCCAACCAAGTTTGAACTTGATAATATACACGGTTGAAATGTTGATGAGCAGCTGCACTTTTGGTGGAATATTTGAAAGCTGCACAGGTTTATTAAGTTTTGTAGACTTGACGTAATGCGTATAACGAAGATGATCGAGACTTTCACAGATTTCGGAGCATTATAGACTGCCAATAAGGTTTGAGTTCCACCTCTATAATCTCTGGGCCGAACAATTTTCTTCCTCAAATGCTGCAGCTAGTTCATCCAAATTTGTCAGTTTCTCAAAAACTTTTAAAATGATTTTTTCCCTTTTAAAAGCGCAGAAATTGTGTCACAGCCATTAATGCGTGCAGAAATAAAATATGTTTTTTGGAATGGGGATAATTATCAAAACTTTTAGTCGAGTATATCTCCGTTTTTACATTTTTTCCCAACTTTTTAAAGAAAATTTCTTGTTCGTAAGACAGTGTACGCCCAATTAAAATGACAAGTAAATCAATATCTTGTCCTATTATAACTGCGGTTTTTAGACTTTGATTCTTCAATTGCAGTTTCAAAAAATAAGAACATCCGCATCATCTCTGGCTTGTTTAGTAGTAATATTTGCAGCTTGTAATTTTTCAATTAACATATTAATGAACTTATCTTTGTTATTTCGATTTGATAAAATTTTTCTTGAGTAACTGGTACAACCATTGTTTCATCGAAACAGACTTCGTACGTTTTGAAAGTGCAGCAGTTCTTCTCTGCTGCTCCATAGCTTTTACGTTCTTACTGTAGTCTGAATATCCGTCAAATACAACAATTATTTTGGAACTGTAATGCCTTTGTAAATAATTCATGTATTTATAATTATATTATGATTTAAGTTTTTTTCTTAATTATTTTTAATTTTAGTAAACTGTTATCAGTATTATTGAATAGATATAGATTTAATGCATGAAGAAAATGATAAAATATAAATTATAGTTAATAAAAATTGACAAATATTTATAATCATTGATTTTATTGATAGTTCATCAACTATATATGGCGCGTTTTCGACCGGAGGCACCGGTTGACCTGAAGTGATGCGGTGACCCGCGCTCTCCGCCCTCTATCTCGAAAACGGTTCACCGTATAAAAATTTTTTAAAACAAAATTTGTAGAGAATTTTGTATTCTACAATATTGATAATGAATACAAATAGCAAAACCCATGGAAATGAGATATTTCCAAAAAAGCAAAACCGATTTTTGACCTTTACCTGAAATTTAATGTTGCTTACACCCACCATATGTAGTTTTGAACAACTTTTAGGTGTCAATATACAAGTATTTACAGACTTACAGCTGGGTATCTCGAATTCCGAGGTGAACTTACTATCATGACTGGACTATCTACGCATATAATTTAAAGAAGATTCTACAACTTTCTCAAAATATTGTAGATGTCTTATTAAATTCGGATTCGAGTTTTTTTCGTTTCTTTGCATTTTCTGTCATAGTAATGTACTTTTTTTTCTATTCAATCAGAAAGTAGAGATTTCAACGAACAAAAAGCCCACCGACTTTTTTAAAAAAGCTGATATTTTGACGGGAGAATTTTCGATTGAAAATTAGGGTGCTTTTTCGATATTAAGTCAAAATAAGGTGAAAAAATAAATATTTCAAATCAAAAAAATTACAGTGTGTTTGGAACATGAAAAAGGAAGGTTTCAACAAATTTCGTGAGAAAAAAAATTGTTATAGAAGATAAAAATAAAAAACCAAAAACTTGGTTATTTGAATTTGAGATTATGTGAAAAAAGATAACTCCCAGAAAATTATTTTACAAAAAATCGCCGAGACAAGTCGATTTTTGTTTGGAGGAGGACACCATTTGACGAAAAGAAGATATGTTATACTTCAACCCCCTACTCCCCAGAGCAACCCCCTCTATAATTTTGATAGGGATTGAGGGTCGTGTCATCATTGTGAAGGTAATTCAATTCTGATCCTAGCAGTGTAAAATTTTCTGAATTTGAATGAGGCGTTCTCGAGATATTCGAGTTCAAATGTTCAAAATGATCTCCATTATTGTCTCCCAGACAGTGTCAGTTCAGTCGAATTATCCACCGATTGTTTTATTTTATTTGCTCACCGAGTACACGTTTCAGTTTTTTGTTGTCATCATGATTGTCAAAGAAGAAATACTAATCTCTGAGAACCATTTTTTGTGAAATGGTGATAGTGTAGAATCGAAAAGTGACCACGTATTTCAACAATTCTACTTGTATCGCGATGGTTTACACAAAAGACGAGAGAGTTGAAATGATTTTTATTTTTGCTGCTCAAAATGAGTGTGCACGAGCAACAGCTCGGATCTTCAATGAGAGACACGAGAAACAGAAACGTAACTCACAAGTGAGTATTAGGAAAAATGGTTATAGAAAAAGGTTTTGATATTTTTTTATCATTCTAGATAAATCTTGGATCTTGTGGTGAAATTCCGTGAGACTGGATCAGTCGCCAATAAAAAAATAATAATAGGATGACGTCTGTTACAAACGAGATCAATCAAATAAAAGTTTTAGGACAAGTTACAGTTTACCCAACTTTGTCTACACGGCAACTCAGTAGCATAACAGGCATATCGAGAACTTCCATAATGAGGGTGCTGAAATTGCACTAATTTCATCCGTATAAGTTGCATCTTCACCATGAACAGAATGAGGATGACTACGACAGATGATCTGAATTTTACGAAAATGTAACAAGAATGATACAGAGGAACCACGGATTCATTAAGCATATTTGCTTCAGTGATGAGTGTTCCTTTTTTTTAACGGGTTAGTGAACAGACACAACTCTCGCTATTAGAGTCAGAACAACCCCCACCTACTTAGAGAAGAGCACACACAATGGCCTCAAAAGTTGAATGTGTGGGTAGGGATTCTGGGTAATAAAATCATTGGCCCAATATTTATCCAAGATGATTTAAATGGTGCGGTTTATTTGGATCTGATTGAACCACTTATTTTGGATGCTGTTAACACGGACCTTGATGATGATGCCAAATCTATTGGCAGATAACATTTATTTCCAGCGAAATGGGGCAACACCTCATTTCCTATTACTGGTGAGAGAATGGATATCCCAAACTTTTCCAAACAAATGGATAGGTCGTCGAGGTCCAATAGAATGGCTAGCACGCTCGCCGGACTTGGCACCCAATGATTTTTTTCTTTGGGGTCATTTGATATCCGTTATTTATAAAACTCAACCTACTGACCTGAACGATTTGGAAAAAAGAATTATAACTGAATGCCAGGCAATTACCAGAGAAACACTTTCAAAGGTGCAGAAGGCATTTGAAAATAGACTCTACTACTGTCTGGGAGTTGATGGCAGTCATTTTGAACATCTTTCGTGAATAATTGTTTGATAATCAATTTCGTATAATTTATTTACTCACAATTCACCAATGTACCATTTGAACTCGAATATCTCGAGCACGTCTTTTTCAAATTCAGAAAATTTTGCACTGCTAGTAACAGAAATGAATTACCTTCACAATGATGTATGACACGACCCTCATTCCCTATTAAAATTATAGAGGGGGTTGCTCTGGGGAGTAGGGGGTTGAAGTATAACATATCTTCTTCTCGTCAAATGGTGTCCTCCTCCAAACAAAAATTGACGTGTCTCGGCAATTTTTTTAAATAATTTTTCTGGGAGTTATTGAGGGTGGATAGTCGTAAGTGAAACCCGGTATAGGGTACACCAATAATATCAGAACACTGTATGGCTGTTATAACATTTCAGCTGCAACCGTAATATGATATCTGATTTTCAATGTCACTGTGGCGTTGGCTGAGCTATTGCGCTATTGTTTGAATTGCGTTTTATTTGTATTTATTAATTCAATCGGCATCCCAATAGGATGGATAAACATTCCAATGAGGGAAATCAAAACACAACAATACATAATCAACCTAAGTGTACGTGGACACTATCATAGTATGATTTTAGAATTTTCGGGGAAAATTATATAAGAATAAAATACAAAAATAACAAATGGGGAACACGCCACCTTTTGTGTCGTAAAAATAACTAATAAAAAACCTTTTTTTTTAAGACAAGCTTTTATTTAAGCCGTGTACAAAAACGTATAAAATGAGCTTTTTGAAAGCAAATAATTCAACGAAAAATAATTAAAAAATTGTCACCGATGACTTAAACTCATTTTATACGTTTTAGTAAACTGCTTGGATAAAAGCTTGTCTTTAAAAAGTTTTTTTATTAGTTATTATATTTTTTGCTATTTATTTAGTTCGTCTTAATGTGTTTTTTTATAGTAGAGCATTGTTATTACAAGGTCTCTTCCCTGTAAGTTTTGGGCTGAAAGAAATCATGATCTCCGAAGCCAAAAACTCCCACACACCAATATTGAATAAAATCTGACCATAATCACAAAACTCGTCCGCCATCCTAAAGTCGCTATCTTGAATTTATAGATTTTGACAAAAAATTCAAAATCTCCGACCGCGAAAACCACCGCATACCAATTTTGAATCAAATCGGACCATAATTATAAATCTCGCCCGCCATCTTGGAGCCGCCATTCTGTTTTTTCTCTAACAAAAGTTCCATAATGCATTGTCACCGGAATTATGAACATATGCCAAATTTCAAGTTAATCGGACGACTAGAAGTCGGTCAAAATTCTCTTGCAAGATTTGACCCAAAGTAACTAACGAACGAACTAAGTAACTGAACTAATTAAAAGCTTGTAAAAATTAAGGTTGAAAATATCAATAAAGCATGAATTGTATTTATTATTTTGGAATTGATTCAAGGGGGAATTGATTGCTGAATTGGTGTTAAGAAGTGTAGAATACCTGTACCTTTATAATATAGATGTTCGAGGATATCCTTGCAATCAATTTTGTTATGGAATGTAGAAATAGTATACAGTGTTTCTCAAAAGTCCCCTCCCCCCCTCTTATTTTTGGAATGATTATACATAAACAAGTGAAATTTGGAAACTGAATATTAAAGGTTGTAAACTTCCCTACTAGTGATGATAGATGACGAAATCGTCAAAGATGACGTCACAAGGCCATTGTGACCAATAATTTTAAATGGAACCCTACGGCAAGCGACATTTCTTTTAAAAGGTATCGAAAAAACCTATTCAATGATACTAATTTTGTTTGTGTTTATGGCAGTTTTGGCAACTCGCTTTTAAAAAACGCAAAGCTGTGATGAATTAAATCAGTTAATACTAAAATTCCAAATTCAAGCTCCGCCTCTGGATAGTTGTCAAATAAGCTGACGTTTTTGTTAGTCTCCCTAATTCGACGTTTTTGTAATTGTCCAAGTTTTTGTACATTTAATAATTTGTGTATTGTTGATCGAACGTTTAACTGTTTTAGCAGCTTTTGGTACTTTTAATATTTTTGTACATTTTAATAATTTGTTAAACTGTTGTGAGCCGAACGTTTAACTGCTTCAAGAAGCGAAATGGTATGTGCTTTAGGTGATAAAGTAGCAGCGATCCTAATTCTTGGTGAAACTGGACAAAATATTCATGCAGCAGAACGCATTTTTAATGAGAGGTTTCCCGATCGCCCCGTTTCGAGGACTTATTTAAGGGAGCTTCTTCGTAAGTTTGAAACAACGGGTAGTATTAATGATGCGAAACGATCTGGCAGACCACAAATTTCTGATGAGAAAAAAATTGATATACAGGCAGAAGTAATAGTTAATCCTATTTCTTCAACAACTCACGTAGCATCTACCTGTGAAGTCTGTCGAAGTACAGTACACAGGGTGTTGAAAGAGAAACAAATTTCATCCATACAAATTAAAAATGGTTCATCAACTCTCAGACGACGACCCAGACCGAAGACTAGAATTTGGTGAAAATATGGAAAATAAAATTAACCAACAGCCAGACTATGTCAAAACAATTTGTTTTAGTGACGAAAGTAGGTATCCTGGAAAACCACATCGTTGGGCCCTCTTTTTTTAAATACTAATTTAACTGGTGAGGTTTATCTGGAGCTGTTGCAAAACGCAATAGAACCGTTAATCCTTGAAATTTTGGAAGATAATCCAGATGAATTCGGCAATTTGGAAATAACATTCCAACAGGATGGTGCTCCTCCACACTATTACGGTGCAGTAAGACGGTATTTGGATGATGAGTATCGTGGTAGATGGATTGGACGACGAGGTTCAACGGAATGGCCAGCTCGATCACCGCACCTCACACCTTTAGATTTTTTTCTGTGGGGGTACCTTAAATCGAAGGTTTACGCCACTGAACCTGACAATATTGACGTTTTAAAACAACGTATTGTTGCAGAATGTGAGGCTGTTTCCGCAGACACATTTGCAAAAGTACGAGAAGAGTTTAAAAATAGGATATTTCACTGTCAGGAAGTAAATGGAGGTCACTTCGAGCAATTTCTTTAAGTAGATACTGATTCTTAAATCTGTAATTAATATCATACTGAATGGAATTTACATTTTAATGTTTACTAATGAGCCATTAAAACTGCCATAAACACAAACAAAATTAGTATCATTGAATAGGTTTTTTCGATACCTTTTAAAAGAGGTCTCGATTGCCGTAGGGTTCCAATTCAAATTATTGGTCACAATGGCCTTGTGACGTCATCTTTGATGATTTCGTCATCTACCATCACTAGTAGGGAAGTTTACAACCTTTAATATTCAGTTTCCAAATTTCACTTGATTATATATAATCGTTCCAAAAATAAGAGGGGGGGAGGGGACTTTTGAGAAGCACTGTATACGATATTATGTATCTATATTCGAGAACTCGGCTTCGTTGGAGTGTCTTCATATGTTTGGTAATGTAAGCGTCATTTGTACCTTTAATTGAGGAAGTTAGTTAACTTGATTTGGACTCGTTCATCCTATTCAATATATTTGTTATGAATGGGATTACAGATATGACAAGCAAATTCTAGATGGCTCCTAATCGTGTAATTAAAGATGAATCCTAAGTTGAGTAGATATTTTTCGACATTATCTTGTATATGAATCCAAATTCATTATCCAAAATAACGACAAGAACTCGGATGTAATCGATAGTCTCGAGAATATCGTACTTCAGTCGCTAGAGAGATACGAAAAGATTGTTGGATGTTCACTTGCAGTGTATGACCGATACAGTTGGCCAAAGATAAAAAGTATTTATGATTTTTCAAGACATCAGTGTAGATGGACTATTCAAATAAGGCTACAAATATCGAATATGAAAAGTGGCCCTAGGTGAGAATACTGAGGCACACCAGAATTAAATGTAACGTAGGTGGACATGCAGTTATTTATTATTCATTTTTATGCATTGCAGTGACTCAGTCCTTTGTTGTGGCTAACCTACTATGTATTACTGTGTTTCGCACAAATCATCGAAAGCAAAGTATCTTTGTAAACCCTAGTTGAAAGTTTCTTATTGTAAGTGCCTACCTACCATGAAATAAAAATAATGTTCTGCGGTCATTTGCATCAGTTCTCATTGTAATTACCAGTATAGTCATTACATAGCAAGATTCAGTCATATTCGTTACTGGTATTCATTGTGAAGCAAAATATATGACATTCACAAATTAAATCATCTCTGAATTGGAATCTAGGAACTTGTCTTCATTGAAATTGAAAAAATATGGGGATGGGACAATATTACATTCTTCTTCAACTGTCATTAAAGTGCTATTCAATTTTCGTGTACTTTGATAATACTAATAATATGCTTTATTGTCTGTCTGAAGATGACAAATATGATTTTGCCAAAACGTCGCGAAATTGGCATACGCGAAAATCTACAATTAAATATACAGGGTGTTTCCTAACTACGGTACGAAACTTCAGGGGGTGATTCGACAAAAAAAAGTTCCTATGAACATATGTCCGGAGTTGCTTCGTTTCTGAGATACAGGGCGTTGAGTATTAAAAAAAAAGGTTCTTATAAAATATCCTGAATATCCTGAAACCGATGTGATTGAAATGTGGTACAGCTATTTGAAGTAATAAGGCAATTATTTGGCCCCAAGTAGGTCCAGGGGCGTCTCAGTGGGCACCACAGCCAACAATACTGAGAGAAAAAAAGTACTTTTTTTTGTAGTATTTTATTTTTTCAGATTAAACAACTGGAAATACAACTCTTTGGTCCCTTGTGTTTTATTCATATCAAGCTTCATTTTCGAGAAAAAAATACTAACTTATTCTACAAATTATCCATGGACAACATAAAATACAAACCTAAAGTAAAAAATAAACAATTTGACCTTAAAGTAAATGAGCAAAATGTCCACCATCTGATAAAATACACGACTGCAATCGATGTGTCATTGATTGTCTGACACGTTCAAAAATACCTGGAGTATTCCTTATGACATTGCAATTGTCACTTATTCGATTCCTCAAGTCATTCTCATCTAGTATAGGGGTTTTATAAACGAGAGCCTTCAGATGACCCCATAAATAGAAATCTAGAGGATTCATATCAGGACTGCGAGCGGGCCAATGTTGAGGTCCTGCACGTCCAATCCAGCGATTAGGGTAGGTGATGTCGAGATGCTGACGAGCAAGAACACTAAAATGAGCTGGAGCTCCGTCGTGCATAAACCACATGTTGCCTCTTACAAGTACGGGTACTTCTTCCAACAAAATGGGTAAATGATTTCGCAAAAAAGCCGTGTAGGATGGACCTGATAATCTTGCTGGTAAAAAAAGGGTCCAATTAGGTAGTCACCAATAATTCCTACCCAAACGTTCAGCGAAAATCGTTGCTGAAAATGACTTTCTCTAATAATGTGGGGATTTTCGTCGGCCCAGTAATGGGTATTGTGAAAGTTTATAATAGAATCTCGTGAAAAATTTGCCTCGTCCGTAAATAAAATATTTGGTAAAAAATTATTATTGTGTGCCATCGTATGAATCAACCACCTGCAAAACATCAATCTTGGGTGAAAATCCCTAGGCAGTAGAGCTTGGACCCGCTGTATGTGATATGGGTATAGGAGGTTTCTTTTTAGAACTTTCCAAACGGTTTTTGGGCTTACTTCAAGCTGCAGTGCAATCTTCCTGGTACTATTTGAAGGATCTTCTTCTATCGCATCAAGTATAGCTTCTTCTAGTTCAGGCGTTGTTACAGTTTCTGGTCTTCCACCACTTACATTTTTATTAAAACTTCCAGTTTCACATAATCTTGCATGTAGCGTTCTAAATGTTTTAGCACATGGAATTACTCTGTTAAGATATCTATCCTGGTAGATTATCCGTGCTTCTTCCGCATTTCCATTTGCTAATCCATAAATAAAGTGCATGTCAGCCATTTCAGCGTTAGTAAAAGTATTCATGATGGAATCACTGCTAATTGACAACTCTGACTTTTGTTTTACTATCACTGTCAGCTGGTCTCCATAGCAGGTAATCATGATTGTAGAGTGCCTTCATTTTTTTTGTTCTCGAAAACTAAGCTAAATATGAAAAAAAACACAGGAGGCCAAAAAGTTGTATTTTTGCCACGCTTATAAAAAACTTTTTAGAACCCACGCTTATATTCAAATGCACTGAAAAGGAGAAAATATTTTTTTTCTCAGTATTGTTGGCTGTGGTGCCTACTGAGACGCCACTGGACCTACTTAGGGCCAAATAATTGCCTTATTACTTCAAATAGCTGTACCACATCGGTTTCAGGATATTCAGGATATTTTATAAATACCTTTTTTTTATACTTCAACGCCCTTTATCTCAGAAACGAAACAACTCCGGACATATGTCCATAGGAACTTTTTTTTGTCAAATGACCTAACGAAACACCCCCTGAAGTTTCGTACCGTAGTTAGGAAACACCCTGTATATATTATTTCCAGAAGACAGAAACTAATACCACATATGTTTTTCCAGGGTTTGTTACTGATAAGTTCTCTCAATGTCTTCCTAAAATAATCGTTGCTATTTATACATCTGAAGACCACTGTATAAAATATAATATTTGATGAAAATTGAGGTGGGGCTATGGGCAGTTTGAAATTATTGGTCTGACGGCTATAATAATAGGAAGCAACAGAAGGAAAGTTTGTTTCGTGTTTATTGTTGATGCATACCGTATCTAATTTAAAAATGGCATATACTGTTGAAAGTTTATTGACAGCAAATAGTGTTCAAGAAGAATCTCGCTTCTTGACTTTTTAAACTGATCTTTTTATGTATCTAAATGGTTCTAGCACAAACGCCCCAAAATGGAGATTTGCATTTGTTCCCAATTCATTAACTGTTACTCTAATTGCGTAAAATCTGAAGAGAGTTCATTTGGTGCAGTAATGTGATCTACAAATTACAAATTATTACCTATAGAAATATCAAAGATTTCGATACATGTTCTGTTCTCTATTACGCTAAAGGTGTTATCAACATTGCAAAGGAAATATACTATGAGTAATGAAAAATTGTGGCATTTCAGACACATTTTTAAATTATAGAAAATATAGAAAAAAACCATATCCGAGCAGGATTTGAACCTGCGTTCTCTAGATCTCTAGTCATAACTGAGCTATCGAAGACACAAGGTTCCATCTGCGCCTTTTCCTAGAATTTAATGTTAGTTTGTTGTTTGGATGGATTAATGAGGTAGAAAGGGTCTCATGCACTATCAGTGGCCATCAAGATTATTTTTACCCATCATCCTAACGTCGCCGTCGAACGACCACTGAACAAGATTGCCAAATATATTTTGTGATTCATTCAATCAAAAGCTTTGGATAAATCACAGAAAATCGCTGCACTGTAATTATAAACTTCAAATAAAAATAAGAATATCGCGTCTTGTGTGTTTTTTTATTGGTATCTAAACTGCAATATAACTGACTTGAAAATAACGTGAACTAAAAATTTTAAAAGGCAAGTAATTGTATTTTCAACATGATTTTTATAAAAAAACACTGTGAGAAATAAAAAAATAAAATATTGTAGATTTTTATTTGTCCATTTCAATGATTTATGTTTAGTATGTTGCTGTTTATACAACCAATTGAATGAGTACCAAATTGGTTCTCATATTTTTTCAACAGTTGTAAAAAATTATTACACGAGTAAATTGTATATTTTCATTAAAAAATATCCCACTCTACATAACCCGCTATCAATTGACCAATTACAACGTTCTCGTATTCCGTTTCTCAATAAACAAAAACAATTTTTTCAAGATTCAAATATGGGAATATGGATGGTGGAATCCAAGCGCACGTGCTCTTCGGCACAGAAACCGATTCAAAAAGATAGCTTTCATCTCTTGGAAGTGTAATGTCAGTTTTTGTAATCCATACACTGATTCCACTTACAGTTAGTTATAGATTTAATGACGTCGGTAAACAAAGGAAATGACCTGTTTATTCGATGAGCCAGTGAAGTGTTACTCGAATTTCACTGTGGTTGTCGGGCATAGGATGTGATAAAACTATGAGGTTCCCACAGTAATGCGAAACAAACAGAAAGTTTTCAAGAATACATCTTAAAGCGAGGGGACATGCACCAATTTCGTATTTTTTTTTCCTTGCGGAAACTTCCTACTTCTCTATATAAAATGCATATCTCACACAATCAGTTCTTGACGCGTATCTAATTTGGTACGATTTTATAAGTATGGTGTATATATATATATATATATATATATAATATATATATATATATATATATATATATACAGTGTGTTTCACTTCTCATGGAAACACCCCCGTATCTTCCGTAATTTCCGACGTAGAACCATAAAATTCTCAGGATCGATAGATACACTATAACTGAACTCACTGCACAAAAGGAGTCATCCTACGTGATATACACTGCACGCCAGCAGCGATGGAACCCCCCATTTTTCCGGAAAATTATATTAGGGGGCAAAATTGGCCCGTAACTCCTTCGGATTCGTGTTCAGGATCCCCAAATTACTACTAATACACCAGTCTCCTGAAAAATTTTCATTCCTGAAAAATTCTAATTTGTTTCACTTTTTTCTCATGGAAACGCCCCCGTATCTTTCTTTTCGAGAATTATGAAACTCTCTATATTGATAGATATGCTGAAAGTGCACCTATCAAATAAGTGGCCTTGTCCTAATAGATATACCCCTCAGTTGCGACGGAACTACCAACTTTTCCAAACATCGTACAATGCACTTCCGATCGAATGGAACAAACGGAGTAACAAACTGCCATTGAAATTAGTATGTGCACCAAATGCATCTCATTTCAAATGAACACTAGATTCGATATGGATTTGGTATTCATCAACTTAATTTTCTTATCACATGTCTCTCCTCACAGAAGGTGAGTTGTGCTATACCTCCGCACTCCGCACTTACTGTTTATAATATTAAGAATTGGACAATGGTTTTCCTGAATATCAATAACAATAATTTTAATGTGTCATTCAATTTTTCTGCGCGGACCAGAATATGTTTTTATAACTTTGAACTTGGATTCCAGCAATATCAAATTTCAAATGAATTACGGATGGTTCGTAAAAATGTCTATTTTCAGTGATGCATTAGATGATAATGAATTAATTTTTTGCGGCACACGTAACAGGAAGGATTGGTTGAATCATTGCATTTTGAATGACAAAATCTTCTCCAATCCACCCTCTAATATTATACATTTTTAGTCTCCTTCTAACATTTCTCTTCTCAGTTTCCCCATGTATTATCTTGATATGTTTCGGGTTGTTCTTGTATACTTTGTTTTTCAATGTGAATCAATCAGAACCATCCACAAAATCATATTTTTCTCCACATTCATAGAAACTCTTCAAACGCATCGGAAAATTAATTTCCAAAGAAATAAACTATTTCTTTGTTTAGATTTTGATCGCACATCATACTTTTACTTCATGAAATGTTATTTGATCTTTACAATTCACCGCAAAATACGAAATCTCATATTATTTCTCCATCGTTATCTACATTTGAATGAACGAACAAATCATTTTTTCATCGAATTGAAAGTATGGAAGTCAATCAAAAGCAGAGTGTGCCTTGACATTGCCATGGAAAACAATTCCATATCCACCCTACATCCAGGAGACAAAAACAGACGGATGGAGTTTTGTTTATGGGCACAAGGAAACTACCTAAATAACGGTAATTTCCTAAAGAACATTTTATATAGCGATGAAGCGACTTTTACCACCAATGGAGTGGTATCTACCTCGAATATGAGATTCTAGGCTGAAGAAAATCCACATTGGGTTGTAAATTGAAAAAATCAAATATCTCATAAAGTCAGTGTATGATGTGGGATATTGAATGATAGAATCTTAGGACCCTATTTTTCGATCGAAATCTGAATGGAGAACTATTTGTCAATTTCCTGGAGAATGAATTTTCAGAGGCATGCGGGAACTTCCTGTGGTTATAAGAAATAACGTGATTTTTCAATTGGATGGTTCACCGGTGCACAATTATAGGATAACGAGGGAGTGGCTTAATAGGAATTTACCTGTTACCAATATGAAATGGATCGGAGGCAATATGGGAGAACTATCAGTAAGACACTGAAAAAATGTATCTTATCAGAGGGTGGATTGATAGAAGAAACTATAATTTGAGAATGTGTGAATATTGTATGATTTGAAATTCAATTATTCTTCTGGTAAAGTAAAAATTATATTATTCACGAACCATTCGTATTTAATTTGAAATGCAATTTTTCCACAGTGAAAGTCCAAAGTTCCAAAAAAATATAATTCCAATTCGCGGTGAAACATTCAATGATACAATGAAACTGTCATTCTTGTTGATCACGGAAAACACGAGAAAAATAACTGAGTTATACTTATGCATTCAATATTGCCACTAATTCATAACTCATTATTAGCTGCACAAAAGATTCATCGAATAATTTTCTTGTATGGGTATCCTTATGAGACTAATTGGGAGCTGCTTTCGTTCCTTAGTTTGACAAAATCTATAGGTATATTTTGAAAATTTCCATCGATCCTGGAAATATATTTTTTTTCGAAAAAATTTATTGCTCATGACTGGCGTGCAGTGTATATCACTACTTACAATCCATTGAGTCAATAGTTGCATTTCTGGGATATTCATCAATTCAAAGAATTTCGTCATTATAATTCGATAATAACGGAAAATACGGGGGCGTTGAAGTGAAACAAATTAGAATTTTTCAGGACTGAAAAATTTTCAGGAGACTGGTGTATTAGTAGTCATTTGCGGATCCTGAACACGAATCCAAAGGAATTTCGGACCATTTTTGCCCCCTAATATAACTTTCCGGAAATATGGGTGGTTCCATCGCTGCTGGCGTGCAGTGTATATCACATAGGATGACCCCTTTTGTGCAGTGAATTCATTCCTAGTGTATCTATCGATCCTGAGAATTTTATAGTTCTACGTCGCAAATTACGGAAGATACGGGGGTGTTTCCATGAGAAGTGAAACACACTGTATATATATATGTATATAAATTTAGCAAATATACAGAAATTGACCCTTCAAAAATCCGATATTTTCAGCTTCCCTAAACTTGGATTCACGTTTTATCTGCCAGTTAATAGTAGACGACATACATTATTCCAATGAATATCGATTAAATCTATACTATTATATAACGGTAGAACTGTAATTATCTGTTGGTTTGAAAAAAAAATCTCGGACCCCGAAAACCTGCACACATACCAATTTTGAATAGAATCGGACCAATCATGAGATCTTTCGGCCATCTTGGAGCCGCCATTTTGATTTTATGAATTTTGACAAAAAATTCATAATCTTCGACCCCGAAAACCCACACATACCAATTTTCAGTCGAATCGGACCATAATCACAGAGCTCGTCGGCCATCTTGGAGCCGCCAGTTTGATTTTATGAATTTTGACAAAAAATTCATATTCTTCGACCCCGAAAACCCCCACATACCAATTTTGAGTCGAATCGGACCAAAAACACAAATCTCGTCCGCCATCTTAGGGCCGCCATTTTGTTTTTTTCCCTAACAAAAATTCCATAATGCATTGTCACGGGAACTATGAACACCTGCCAAATTTCACGTTAATCAAACAACTAGAAGTGGGTCAAATTTAACTTGCAAGATTTGATGACAAACATCGGGGCAGGTGAAACTAAATGAGAAATGAAAAAAAATCTCCGACCCCGAAAACCTGCACAAACCAATTTTGAATAGAATCGGACCATAATCACAGATATCGTCCGCCATCTTGGAGCCGCCATTATGATTTTATGAATTTTGACAAAACATTCATAATCTTCGACCCCGAAAACCCCCACATACCAATTTTGAATGAATCGGACCATAATACAAAACTCGTCCGCCATCTTGAATTTGTGAATTTTGAATAAAAATGCATAATCTCCGACCCCGAAAACCCCCACATACCAATTTTGAATAGAATCGGACCATAATCACAGAAGATCGTCGGCCATATTGGAGCCGCCATTTTGATTTTATGAATTTTGACAAATTCATAATCGTCGACCCCGAAAACCCCCACGTACCAATTTTGAGTCGAATCGGACCATAAACACAAATCTCATCCGCCATCTTAGAGCCGCCATTTTGTTTTTTTCTATAACAAAAATTCCATAATACATTGTCACGGGAACTATGAACACCTGCCAAATTTCACGGTAATCGGGCAACTAGAAGTGGGTAAAATTTAACGTGCAAAATTTTATTACAGACAGACCCCGGGACAGGTGAAACTAAATAGAAGCTTGTAAAAAGATATAATTTACAATAACTGAAAACTTCTACAGTATCTGCGAAAAATATGCCAGTTTTGATCTCCGCACTTTTCAGAAAAACGTTTTTTCATTATAAAAATGAAAAATGTACCAAAAAAGTTGTGAGTATAAAAAAAAATAGGAGGTATGCCAAAGATGTTTCGATTGGTCCTCAGCCACATTATTGGTCGATACAGCAACTGATTCATTAACGCACAAACTTTGGAGACTGGCACTCTAGTATTGTAACAGAAGGATATATAGATAATTCCATACAGAATAAATTACAAACCGTCCAAAATTGTTCAATCTGTAAAACATACTAGAAAAAAATATTGCAAGAAATGGAGAAGTCATCGAGTGGAGCTAATATATCGGAAACTGAAAATGTATTTACAAAAAAATGCAGTCGTAGAAGAGTTAGAGTACGCAACTGGTACTAACAGCACATTCTACAACAACAGTGCTATTTTCAAAAGTGGAATAACGCTGTCAAATCTCTGTTCCACTTACAAAATATTAAAATAACCATTTTAAAACAGAACATGAATGTTTGGATTCAGTAATATTCAAAAACGTTTTTTTTTTAAAATCATATAAAACCATTAAAAAAAATATAAAAAAGAATAGTGTATTTTTATTCCGAGGAACACAAGATAATAATTGTTATTACAACCATATGTTTTCCAGATTATAATATAGCAGATGATGAGTGAAAGGACGAAACTCTCCACTCGTTATGATAATTTTCTCGATGTAAACTTCTGTTGTCGGCACATTTGTCGATTATGGAATTTATTAATTTCATCTTTGATTACATTTACAGTTAAAATGTTCAGATTTCAGATTTGTGCGCTGAGAACATGATTCTTGATGTGCTCAAAATATACCGACTGTCAAGAGATTTACATATAACCCTTTTCTACTGTAACGAAACGAAATAACAACAAAATTAGCAATTATGCCAATATTATGAACAACTCCACAGTTATATGCCCTCCAAGACTTTTTTTATATGGAATACTAAAATCGCTTTCTTTGAAAATATTCCACATATCACAAACTTAATATTCTGATAAATAATCGTTCAAAAGTTGATAGGCCTATGCACAATATCTGTCCAATTGTGCTTTATATCAAATCTACAAAATGTTAGTTTCCGATACACCGGAATTAAAGGATCGAAAAGAGGGTGCCGTTAACATTCGGTATTCGCATGCGGATATGTGAAGCTGGTTAAAAATTGAGTGATTAAAGCTAGAATTCACAACGTTCTATATTTTTCTTTTCGACTTTGGATACCATTTCCTTTCGAAGTTTGTTTTTGGAAAGTTTTCATTCCAGCACAGCTTCATGCAAAGGAAATAGTCATTATTATTGTTTACATACAAGTAAACACATTCGATGTCACGTTTATCAATCACGATAACAAACAGTGGCAGATAAGAAACAAAAACACTTTAAGCACCCTTGTTTCAGCTAATCAAATATATTTTATATCATTCATCTGATAGTATATCTGAGACATACATTTGGTTTGTCAAGATTTGCGATAACTCGCCACCCAGGCTGTAAAGCCAATCGTTAGGCATAAGGTACCGATTAGAATGAGATGCATGACAAAATGGTAAGATTCCCCATAGATGTCTAAGGATTTTTTTTCTACTGCACAAATATGATATTTAAGAGTTAACAGATCTCTGGAAATACAATATCGTTCTGGAAATATTGATGAATTTGTCAATTCCAGTAATGCAGTAATTTCTAGCTGAATGACCTAAAAAACTTTAAAAAAAAATTAAACCGACGAAAAGTAAAAAATAAAATAAACCTTCTTAGTCTCAACTAATGTAAGTAACTAATTTTGAGTCGGCGCCAAACAAACGAGCAAATGAATTAGGTAAGGCGTAAAATGATGGCATCGAGTTGCGCGGTGACATTCTGATATTTTTTTTGAAGTAATTTAATGATGTTCGTTGATTGTTCGTTCGGCGCCGACTCAAAATTAGTTACTTACATTAGTTTAGGATCTTAGTTATTGAGACTAAGAAGATTTATTTTATTTTTTACTTTTTAGTTCCGTATTTCGTCGGTTTAATTTTTCGTTAAGAAGTTTTTATTTTTCAATTGTTTGTGGCTCAAATCTACTAATTACTACCTACTTGTTTTTTGATTACTTCCAAAATACTTACTTACCCACCTTACTTCAACTATTACCAGTTAAATAATATGATTATCTACTTTTACTATTTGTTGGGCTATAAATTATTTTTGTTATTCTGGTTAGTTTATTTCATTACTTTGTATATCATTCCATCCTCTCATAGAATATAATGATTGTGACGGATGTAGGAGAAAAAAATAATGACACTAGCGATCTGTCATTGTCAACTACATATGTGTGCCAATGTTCACAAGTGAAAAATCAATTATCCCCTATTTTTCTACCCGTAAGGGTGGCTAATTCCTTCCGAAAACCAAATATAAGGTATACCCTATCTATTAAAAAAAGAATCATCCAAATCGAAGAACCCAGTACAAAGTTATGCCTGATAGAATCGGTTAACGGACCAGAATTCAGAGGGTGAGTGATCAATATCTTTCATTTTGCTACCCTTAGGGGTTAATTTCATCTTTTATATTTAAATGGGAAGTACACCCTATCCACTGAAAAAAAGAATTATCGGAATGGGACGTCTCAGTAAAAAGTTAGGCGTGGTCTTACATAAAAAAAAATATACGCGTTGACTAGAGAACCTCCTCCTTTTTGGTTTAGTCGGTTAAAAAAGATAGGCGACTGAATGCACACAGACATCAACTGTGCTACAGTCAGGAATTCTCTATTACAGGATTTTATTGTTTCTACCACCTCATTTCATCCTTCGTTGCTCAATTTTGCGAATTCAAAAGCCAAAGACGAGCATGGCCTATTGAAAACTTGTGCTATTTTAGGATCTATCGATCATACATTTCCAACTGACCCAATAAAAGGTCACTCATGATTAATATTGTCAAGCACAACAACCTATTTTTTCCGCGGCCTTTTCGCTTCCCATTTTTGTGACATTTAACAGCTTGTATAGTTTAGGTCTAAATATAGAAACACATTGGCCAATTCCATATCGGTTGCTGCACGAAAAGTGCAAAGTTCTAATCGATTTCGAGCTGGTTTGGCGCGTTTTGTCCATCAAGGTTTTCGATGCATCCGCTATAGTTTATAAAGTGGGATGCATTAGATACTTTCACTTTTACACCTCGATGTATAAAGGTATACAACGCGTCTCAAATTTATATATATATATATATATAGGTAAAGGTCGGAATAAATTCGCTAATGTCTTTACAGGGCCAGAGGAAAATCGCTCGGACAGATCCATTTCAATATTGTTCATTGGTTTCGTGCACGTTTGACAGATGGTTGACATTGGAGGTAAAACAACCTTAACTTTTCCGATTTGTTTATGTTGGAGAATTGAACATTTTTACCTATTTCACAAAGAATTCAGTAGTTGGATTACATGTGTTATTGTTTAATTCGTAGATGATCATGCCTTCATATTGTTCTGTTGTGAAATGCAATAAAAATGCATCAAAAGACGGCCGAATACGATTTTTCAGGTACATTGTAGATGTTTGTATTTTTGACCCTGTTATCAGAATTCCATCTGCTGTTGTAAGAAATAGAAAACATTGTGAAATCTCCCAGAGAAGGCAAGCAGCCTAGATACATGCTATCAAACGAAAAGACTGGTCTGATAAGTTAACGAAATATGGTAGAGTGTGTTCCAGACATTTTCACTCTGGTAAAGGAAATATGTTGTACCAATTTATTCAATAAGCTGGGTGCCAAATGAAGTCCAAAGAAAGAATTTATTTGATGAATTATATTTTCACATTCCAACTTGAAATTCATTGTAGAAGATATTGTCACTTTTATCAAGTTTCTTCAAAAACTTAACTTTGAACACCGAACACCCACAAAAATATCACAAAACATGAGCCAAATAGAAAGTTATCGGTTTTCGATTTTTAGGTTATATTGTCACTGGCTTTGGCTCCTCTACAAAACAACGAAATCTATGCAAAAATGACAGAAACGACATATTTTACTATGTTGCCAGCTTTTGACTGTCCTTAAACTAAGTTTCAATAAACTCGGTTTAGCTTTCGTCTGTTTGTGTCGGTGAAACTGGATCGAGGTTTATCAAGATTAAAATCTGAGTTTAGTGAGAACCGAGTTTAGTTAAACGCCGTTTATCTGTCTTGTGGTGAAATCGGGCCTTAAACGTGCACGTTTTGACATATAATGTCTCTCAATAATTTTGACATGTTCCATGACTCTGATAATTATCTTTCTGCCACTCTGACCGGTGTAGTGTGGGTTGCAGATTGGGATTGGACAAGAAATTGAGTAGACCCCCGACCTGTTATGTGAAGGAATGTTATCTTTTATGTTGCAAAAACGTGTTGATATGGTATGAAAAGTGTAAAATGAGATTATATCTTTATTGTATTTGTTCAAGAAGTATCAGATTTTGTTGAAATTTGGAAAATTCGTTGACATGATTAGGATAAATGAACATCCAATATTGAAGATTTATATACCAAACCATTCCAAAATTACAAGATTCTGAATTTTTCTTTGAAAATTGTAGCTCACCTGTTCAATAAAAATAAAAAATGATATGAAATAGGAATTTGTCGTGAACTACCTCAAGGATCCAAATCTTATTTATATAAATTCTATTTCACAATTATATCTAAATGGGTAACTGAAATTAGTTGCTGATGATACTACATCAATTTACTCTATTTGTGACTTAGATTCCATCAAAATTCATATGAAAAACTATTGGAAAATATTATCACAGCGGCTAGATGTTCAGAAGCTTCAATTTAATAATGACAAATCTTTTATGTTCATAACTAAAACCAAACTTTCAAATATTCAAACTAGAGTAGTTATTCATTTATAATAATCTCAAATATTCCACAACAATTGAATTCCTTGAAGTATTTTTAGATGTTTTTTAGTAAACATATTATATAAACGCAAAATCTGATATTTTGATCCATCCTATAAAAATTTGCAAAACATCCTCACAGTACTATTTCGATAAAATAAAACTTGGTAGTGAGTCAATATTTTATCAAGATATAATGATTTACAATTATCTTTCCTAATATTAAAAAAAATTGATAGAGGTATTTTTTCAGGAAAATATTGTTCTTTATTGATTTTTCCTGATTTCCAATAAAATAATTGATACATTTTTTTTTTATTAATACAATTAAGTATATACTATTTATCTACTATAGTTTTTTTACTGTTTTTTTTACTGTTTTTAGCGATGAATAAAATAGTTTAAATAACTTTATACAGCTTTTTTAACCGAAATTGCTTTTCAATTATTGAAAATTCCAGTAACTGAAAAATATGTAATATGTGAATGATAACAGATTTTTTATCGAGGCCCGTATGATGTTTGGGCCCGTATCGAGGCCCGTATGCTCTTTGAAAATTTATTCATTATTTTCTAAAGATGAAAAAAATTGCCTTTACAAAGTGTATTTTTCATTCATGGGATCAAAACTCTGCCTAGATAAAACCTTTGTTATCCATATTCTTCTGTATTTTCGTTTTAAATGACACCCAGACTGAAACGAATAACAGAACTAACATTTTTATATCAACGATTATTTGTTGTAGTCATTTCGATCTTCTTTCTCGGTACCAATATACAAATATTTTACCTTACTCCAAATCTCATTCGGTAACACCATGAATTCAATAGGTACCTTGACATTAACATCGTCTCTGTCCAGCGTTTCCAATACGTTGATCAACTTGTAGTTGAACATTTTTCTATCATCGACCAATATTTCGTCTATGAAAGCTGAAATTTCTCACTTGGCACTTGAAAAACGACTCAAATTTACTAAACGCATTTCCTGATGGGAAAATTTAAATCCACCTGTCACCCTTTGGCAAGTGACCTGACAGCATCGATATAACATTTTTTTTATTGCTGGATCACAAAACTGGACAGTTTCCCGATGTGAATGGCAGTACTGGTTGTTTGGTTTTGCGATGACGAATGATATACACACTTTGCCCAGGTCTATTGTCTTGTTCTTGCTTTTTACTAGGTCCAATAACTAGATATTTCGACTTCATACCTGGTTCTTTGTGTTTTTTTCCAGCAGGGTTCGTTCCGCAGACCAGACCAGTTGTGACTAGCTTCATACAGAAGATGATCGGGGTTAGGTTTGTGTGCCCCTCTGCATCTCAGGCCTTCGACTCATCTATTAGTTGGTCAGGTTTCGCTTGTACTGATATCGATTCTGGACCAGTGAATGGCGTTTCAGATATTTGTCTTGCTAGGTGGTAGGTCACAAGGACATAATAAGATAAGGATTTGCAAAAAAAAACAAAATGAGTTACATAATAGGCTCTCACTTGTTTGGTCTTAGAAAAATATACTTTATTTTAAACAAACTATCGGTGAAACCTCAAATTAGGCCTCGAAACCCATTGAATTATATATTTCATTCGTTGTATCGCCGAACAATTTCCATAAACATGGGAAATCAAGTCATAAACAATAGGAATTTCATGGTTTGCCCACGCTGTATCTTTAATAGCTATTCCAAGAAATTAAACGGCGACTATAGTGATTGTTACACATTTAATGATGGAGATAAACGAAGAATTTTTCCTTCAAGGACGCCGGCCGAACGAAACGTATAGTTTATGACTCAATTACGTTTGAATAAATCCAAACTCATGATCCATGCAAGAATGAGCACAACGCGAAATTGCTAACAAATGTTTTGACGTAACATAATACACAAGTCGCCTTACTGGATCCCCATGAACCCACATTCCTCGCAGAAAAATATGCCGAACAGAAATAAATCAACATGATATGAACTTTTGAAAACAATTATATTCAAATTCGGGATGAATATTTTGCTATGTTCGAAATGTACTCCAGTTAATGGGGATTTAAAAGGGCATCTGCCCTACAAAAGGTGAGGTAGAAATTATTTTGATATATGTTAGTTTTCAGACCCCGCCATCTTGGATGAAAGGTACAAAAATGTCTTCAACAAGAATGTGAAGAAGACTAAATTCCCTACATTTTTTGTATGAACACTTTTTTGACTGATGTGTTACGAATTATAACGTGAACATTCTTTCAAAAAATCGTCTATCAATCTTTTTGCAATAACATTATTATTATAGCGAAATCTCCAAACTGAAGTGATTTGTTTTGTTGTATATAATTGTTTTTACTGCCACTGTGGCATATATTGAAGACAAAATTGTAAAAATAAAAAACTTTTCAAAGGCAAGCAAGCTTTTGCACTTAAAAAAAATATTTTGTAAGATGTGTGATGTAATTTGTTATAATCTCATCTGATAACCGGTAATTACAGACTCAGAAGTTTGTCATGCAACCAATTCAGTTTGAACACAGAATAACTTGCCTCACACATCTAATAAAACATTTCTTCCATTTTAGTACATTTGAATAAATGTTGGTGTTATACCTATCCATTACATTTTTACCCCCTTAATTTTCGTGATTTTAACACGGAATTCATTATCCTAGACCTCAAAAACCATAGGGTATTAATTTTTAAAAGAATCAGTCGGACCATTTGTAAAAAAAAACGTCCGCCATCTTGAATTTTGACAAAAAATCCGTTATCATCGACATCGAACACTCCTATACGGATGTGTGTGAACTTTTGACGGCGCCACTGCTTCCAATCACGCTATCCAAGAATACCGAAATCTAAAGATCGCACAGAAACAGTGTTGCCAATTTTCGAACAGTTCACTATCTGCACTCCCACTCTTGGTAAATATATGCCTACAAACTCAAGCTGGGCAGGGTGAGGAAGAAATTCGACTGTTTTTTGTGACGCGCTAGTGTTTGCTCTTAAGGTATCTACATTTATTTTCTACATTCGTAATTTTTTTTTTGATAGACTTGGTTACGTACTTTGATATCCCATAGTCACAATGACAGGAACTTTTGTTGTTTATCTCCCAGAAAATAAAATTGAAAAATGGTCCAATTTAGGCTTCCTTCCCCCATGTTGATTTTTGTAATTGTTGCCATCAGAAGCTATCACAATCGACTCCATGCACTTTTGATGTGTCGAAAAGGCATTATCTCTACTCTACTCTACTTAACGCATTGATAACATTTTGCACAAATTCAATTAATTCGTCTGCAGTTTTGGGCGACTTTTGGTGCTGGACCAATTGGATGGAATTAAAGAAACTGAAGATCTAAAACATTTGAGTCCGGAGTATTTGGTAACTACGAATTGAATTTTGATTCTTCAGTCAGCAGAACTTCATCATTTTCAGAAGCATGTGGTTTGGCATTGACTTGTTGAATGTAGATGTGTTTTGCTTCATGTCCCACTTAAATCTAATAGCTGGCAAAATATTATCAACGATAACTTTTTTTACATTCGACGGCGTTTATGGATTCGATGAGTTTGGTCACTAATGTTCCTCTTTCTCGATTCTTACTGTTTCGTTTGACAGGTTAGGCCATTTGTTGTCAAAATACTGCTTTTTAGCAGAATCATATCGAGGTCTGGCCATTGCAGCCATGAACATAATTTTAGTATTAAAGCGCTCAAAGATCTCTCGGGCTCTGGCCCAACAAGCAAGACATAATACTATCGTATAACTAGAGTCAAGTACAACAATTTTTCACATATATGTATGTTTTCATACATCTTTTTTTTTTCATGTTCTGGTTCCCACGAAAAGGGATATCCTGTAATGTTCAGAGAACATCGTGGGAACCAAGGGAAAAAAGGTAGGAGTTGGTGTTCTTCTTAAATTTCTGGAGGTTGTATGCCTCGGGGAACACCTCCCTAGGCAATGAGTTCCAAAGCCTAGCTGTTCGTTGGATGAACGAGTCTTTGGAAAGTGATGTTCTGCAGGTCTCCAAAGTGACCACGAAGGGGTGTGATGACTGAACTTGACGGGTTCATCTCGAAGAGACTGCCAAAGCAGGAACGATTGTTGATATTTCGGAAGAGCATCGCCCATGAAAATATCTATAAAATAGAGACAAATCGCCAACTTTTCTACGGTGTTCCAGACAAGTGAGCGAGTTTGTAAGCGAGGCATCATCAACGAGACGAATTGCCCTTTTTTGGACAGAATCCAATAGCCTCAGGATATGTTTAGGTGCCGCGCTTCAAATATGGGAACAGTATTCCAGGACAGGTGTGCCTTATAGATCATAAGCAGCTCATTGGGGGTGAAATAGCTCTTGGCACGAAACAAAAAACCAAGTTTTTGGGATGCACTTTTGGCAATGGACCTCACGTGATTTTCCCAGGAAAGGTTATTGCTGATAGTAATACCAAGCATCGATATGGATGACTTCAGTGGTATGGTTACTCCTTACAAAGTTATGTTAGGCACAGTGAGATCGGCTTTTCTAGAGAAAAGACATGCTTGTGTTTTGTTTGCATTGAATTCTACCAAGTTATTAGATCCCCACTCGAGAATTGTTGCTAAGTCCATATTTATATTATTAACATTTCATCTTCGTTCATTTCTGATTTCACGGGCTGATATAGGGGCCCTGGAAGAGAAAGCGGTATGGAGGGTACTATCATCGGCAAAGCTGTGTACTGACATGAAGTTGCTTTCAACAGGTCGTTGATGTGAAGTAGAAATAGTGTTGGTGCGAGAATAGATCCTCAGGAACACCAGTATTTATGAGTAGAGTGTCAGATGAAACTCCATCGACCACTACATGGAGAGACCTGTTTGAGAGAAAACTAGCAAGCAGAGAACACAGCTGAGGGCAGCCATAAGACGGAAGCTTGGCGAGGAGTCCCTGGTGCCAAACTCGATCGAACGCCTTGGTTATCTAATGCACAGCTAAAGTTTCTCCATACTTTTCAATAGATAGCCGCCTATATATGTGAGACGTAAGCGAGCAGGTCACCAGTTGATCTCTGATGGCGGAAGCCATATTGCCTATCGTTGACAGTTCCTGAGTCTTCCAGATATTTCATGAGCTCGATGTTGATGGCTTTTTCCATGACCTTTGAAATAATAGATAGCAGTGCAATAGGTCCTGTAGTTGCTAGGTAGGGCCTTTTGCCTTTTTTAGGGACTGGCTGTACTCTTGCAATTTTCCAATTGGACGAAATACCCCAAATTGTAAGAGTGGTTGAACAACTTGCAAAGAACAGGTGTTAGTTCGGGGGCACATTTCTTGAGAACAATCGGCGGGATTCCGTCAGATCCACAGGCTTTGTTGGTGTTGAGACCCAGCAAAATCTTTCTGATAGTACGTTGGCGAAAGGTGATCTCGGCATGTGACTGTCAATAGGTGTAATGTTCGGGGGTTGTTTTCCCGATGAATCCAGAGCGGAATTTCCAGCAAATAGGTGCGCAAAGATATTGGCTTTTTCCTGGGCAGTCGTTGCTAGTGTTCCATCTTCTTTGGTTAGAGGAGGAAATGAGCTGGAAGTGAAGTTTCTTCCCACAGCTTTGGCGAAAGACCAAAATGAACGGGATCCGTTAGGACATTCAGCAAGTTTTGATCTTATTTTGGCATTGTGGGCATCTTTTGAGCATTCTATTGTCTCTTTGCATATGCCTCTAGCCTCGACATATGCTGCTCTGGTCTCAGGGCCCGGATTTTTTAGTCATCGATGGTATGCTGCCTGTTTGGAAGCCACAGCTCTAGAGCAGTTTCTGTTAAACCAGGTCTTATCGGATGATGTTCTTCTTTCGGTATTCGGTATGTAAGTTTGCATCCATTTCGCTCCACCTTCGATAAGAATTATGCTAATCGGGCTAGTTTGTTTTGTTCTGCACTGTAAAGCCAACGTCTCACGGCGCGAGACTTGACGAGCTCGGCTTGGGGACTGTCGAGTCTCGCATCGTGAGAACTGTCGACTCGCGTAGGATCGAGACTTATCAAGAGTGAGCTCGACCGTTCCCTTGAAATATCGGTAAATTCTCAAACATCAAAGTCGCGAGGCTCGACTAGCTGACTCGTAATGACACAGTGGACAATGTAACCCGTCCTAGGCTCGTGTACCAACTTTTAACCACTGATAGATGACGAGTCGGTGAAAATATACACGCCGTGAGACCAATCAGGCTCGAGATTGCACAAACCTCACTCCTGTGCACCGAGCTCAATCCCACAAGCCAAGCTCGTCAAGTCTCGCGCCGTGAGACGCCAGCTTTAAATATATTCTCTGTAACTGTTTAGCTTTTTTAAATTTGCGGAAAATGGTTGATTTTGAAATTTCAGCTGCAAGCGACAATCTACGGATTGTACCGCGACGATTAAACGGGATATCCCGAATCTCATTCAAAGCTTCCTAGTAATTTTTATGCTTTTGACCACATTTTTCCTCCTTTCTAGCTGGGATATTGTAATTTGGCTCCCCGCCAAATTAAGGAAACAGATAATCGAGTAACGTCAAATATGGTTACATCTTCGTTAAAAGCACCGTGGCTCAATTTGTGTTGCAGTAAAAACTGTGAAATTATATAGCGCTGGTCACAAGTCAATTGCTTAGTTTTTCGGTCTCTTCTTATATAAACGAACAACTATTTTCTCTAATTACACCTTCCACATTTTTTGTGAAACGGGTGTGATTTTGATATATCGTTCTTTTTGTTTTTTTTTCAACTGACGAACAAAATATCATGATTTTTTTGAACACAGCATTAAAAAAAAAAGGATTTTAAAGAAATGTATACCATAATTTGAGAAGAGGTTATATTATTAGGTTTGTTATTAAGACAAATTCAAACTTCTACATGTTGAAGAAAAAAAAGAACCTCAACACTTCAACATTCCTGAAATCCTAATATACACTTCACAGGAATTCAATAATAACATCCCGGTATCTATTGCAGTTCCACGTTAAATCATAATCACCACTAATTGCAATAGAATCTTCAATGAATCACTTTTTTTTATCATCTTGATATGTGTAATGGTTTCCACGATAGAGAGGTCGACGTTTTTATAGGTCGCCCGTGTCCGAAACTGGTTTTTTATTACTTTTCCATACATAAAAATCACGAACAACGTTCAATTTCCTATTCATGAAGATATCCAAATCAATAGCAATGTGTTTGACAAGCAGAATAAGAAAGAGAAACGATTCGTAACGTATTGTAAAACAATTATCATCTAATATTCTCCCGGTAGATGTGGATGGTATTCCGTTAATCTTCCATCATCAGGCATGCATCTAAAGCGACAAGAAACTAGAAGGGTCCTAACTGATAACGCGCAAGTTGGATTGACAAATTTTTTATCGGTTTAATTTTTTCTTCTAAAATCAACCTTCTAAAAATTTGTATCAATCAGTTCTAGGGCAGTAAGAATAGAACAACTGTCTACTCCTAGAAGGATTAGAAGTCAATCATACCATTAACTATCATAAATAAATAATAGTTTCATGAGTAAAAAAAATATAATGTTCAAGAAACACAATTGACGAAAATTGATAATTACCTCATTCTTGAAATTCAGATAGATGTGAATTTGTTGTACTTATTTTGTTTATGAAGAAAAACATGGCAACAAACGACTAACCAAAATTCAAACAAACTTAAGAGAGCATAATAATAATAGATGCGAAATAATAATCAATTTGCTTTTTTCAGAGATGTAGACGATGTGTAAAGGGACGTACTTTTAAAGACAAAAGTTATTTTCGGATTTTTCACATGATACAGTTTATTTTGATTGGTAAATAAAATTGCCAAACATTTTTTATTATTAGTTACAATAAATATCCGGATCATTTGAATTTTGCTGTATTTTGTAGCCATGTTGAATATTTTCAATTACTGTCAATACGTTCAAGTAATCAGCGTAGAGCGAAAACGAACAGAGACTGAAATATTGGCAAGTTTGTATAAGTTGAGGATAATAATACGGTGGGACCCTTAAGGAATGCCAGGTTGCATAGGATGGATTTCCAGCCAAACCGAAACTATTTGTGATCAATCACTGGGAAAATTTGTGCTAGATGTTTAACAAACAACTGCTATGTGAGAAGCTGTTGCTATTGATCTTTCAATTTTTCGAATAGTTTTCATAGTGGGTAATAATTTTGTGTGCGAATACATTTCTTAGGAAATAACTCATTGTGTTTTCTTTGAGTCATTCAAAATATATTTGTTTGTCAGAGGGGTATCTTCAATTATATTCTGCGATTCAAGTCTAAAGTTCCCCAATCAGCAGTTGGTCAACTATAGTGGAGGACTAGTTTTGTAATTATGGGTCCGATTCGATTCAAAATTGGTATGGGGGGTTTTCGGGGTCGAGGATTATGAGATTTTATCAAAATTCATAAAATAAAATGGCGGTTCAAGATGGCGGACAATCTCTGTGATTATTTAAAATTGGTATGTGGAGGTTTTCGGGGTCGGAGTCGGGGTCAAAAATTATGAATTTTTGTCAAAATTCATAAATTTAAGATGGCGCACGAGTTTTGTAATTATGGTCCGAGTCAATTTAAAATTGGTATGTGGGGGTTTTCATTCATAAATTCAAGATGGTGGCTCCAAGATGATGGACGAGTTTTGTGACTATGAACCGTTTCTATTCAAAATTGGTATGTCGGGGTTTGGGGGTCGGAGATTTAGTCGAAGATTATTGATTTTTTTGTCAAAATTTATAAATTGAAGGTGGCACCTCCAGGATGGCGGACGAGTTAATCTTTCTTGGTATCCCCATTGGAGAACTAGATAGCTCAGAATTCACAGGAAAAAGGCCTCATAATAACGATGCTTTAACAAAAATGCATAGATTTCTTACTAAAAAGCACAAAACAAAATAATGAATAAAAAACCTTTTTGAAGACAAGCTTTTAATCAAATGCGCTAAAAAGTTAAAAATAATTGCTGTGGATCTGTGAAGTAGGTTCTATAACTTACGTCACACATCCAAAGCAATTATTTTTTACTTTTCAGCGCATTCGAATAAAAGCTTGTCTTTAAAAAGGTGTTTTATTAATTATTTTTAATAAATTAAATTCCGTCTTTTGAGATGACATCTTGCACCTACAAATGAGTTTTGTTCAGTAGATTCAATACAGTGTAAGTTGTGTTTTTGATGACTCTTCTTGAAAAAATTAGAAAACTGCATTCTTCCTGATTCTTTTGATATGAACTGAATATCAGCAAATATTTTCGAAGTTGATCGTATGTGGAGATTTAATCAAAGTAAGACATACATCTGTTGTAATTCGGTATGTTTGAAAGACCCCCCCTAGACAAGATGACCAGCAGGGCGAGAATTACTGTTTCGGTTTCACACTAAAAATCATCTTCACGCAGAGTTGATCGTCCTGAATACAGGATAAATTGATACCGACTCTCGATACCGTTGCTGCTTCTACATATGTCTTGTTCAACTAACACAATTTCAAAGCATTAACGTGTCATACGGAAACGGTACAATATAACACGAAATAATTAGCCAATAAAAAATATGCTATAGTCGCGAGTGGCTAGTTCATTATGATACGATAACTGCTGCCTCGGAAATAGAACAGCAGGTGAACAGAGATTGTCTATATTCTTCGAACATTATCAGATGACAGAATTATAGGTGAAATATCGAATATGAGAGTTTGTAGAGAAACTTTCAGGAATAATGTGTCCTCATATGGAGCTCAGGGCCGTCCTTAGGACCAGGTAGTTGCTGTAGGCGCCAAATGAAACTATTACGGATAATTCCCTCATACTATACAAATCCCAAACCTATTCAGAGGAGAATTTGTAATTCTCAACCCCAGAAACTTACAGATATCGATTTTTACTTGAATCGGAACTCAATGAAGGGATAAATCCGCCATATTGGTGTCATTATTTGGATTTTCAAAGTAGAATTCTTATAAATGAGAAAATTATTCATGGAGCCGATCTCAAAATTTTCGTTTGTAGGGCGACTCGATACATGTTCAAACGCTGAATTAATGGGATCTTTTTTAAGGGAACTGTACACTCAAACTAGCATGCGTGACACAGCAAATAAGCCATGACTGGACTGTTGGCAACGTCGCAATCCAACGATCGCTCGCATTTAGTTCTTCAAGATACAGTGCAGTTTGCTCTAAAAACATTGTCGAGGTATCGCTATTGAATATAAGAAAAAAATTGAATTCGGAACGTAGTCATACATATGCTCAAAGATACGATTCTGATAAGAAAAAAAGAAGACTGTTGCTAACATCAGAGAAAAAAGTTGCGCAGAGTTGATTTGACCAAAAAAAGGGAAATGTTAAGAAAATCGAAGGAATAGTCAGAAGGTGTAACATATCAACCAAACGTTGGAATTAACGAATTGAGAGCATCATCACTATTATTAAAAAACATCGAATCAATATCAATAAATTATTCCATAGTTTATTTTGTTTTAGAAAAATCTGGATTGTGCAAGACTGATGACATTTTACAAATCGCCGCCAAACTTGAAAATAGATAATTTTATATATATATATATATATATATATATATATATATATGTTAGCCCTCGAAGCATCACTCCTGTGGCGACAAAAATTACTGATGTACTACAATTTCTGATCAATTATTTTTGAATGATGTACAAGTCGATTTAGTAGATTGTTTGGTAGCATTTCAATAATTTTTTAATTTATCTACAACTCCAAATTTACTCGTTGTGCATAATGCGAGATTTGATGAGCTTACTAAGAGCAATCATTAATAATAATTTAATAGAATATTTTACCATGATATCAGGATTTGTGGATAGCTTAATTATTTTAAGAAAAACGTTCCCAGATTGAAAAGGGCCAGGAATGTTCGAGCTATCAAAATTAGCCAAAGATTCAATAGGTACCAAACGAACGATAATTTCCACGAAGCGATGTATGATGTACACATTTTGCAAAAATTATTCGCTTCATTGGTAAAGAGTCAGAATGATCATATAAAGAATGTATTTCAGAGCAACCTGAGAACGAATGAATATTTTGTAATTTTCCTAATTTAAGTGCTTTAAAAATGTTATATCACGGGAATTATTGAAAAAAATTGCGCAACAAAATATAACATACGATTTTCTGAAACAAATGTATCACGATGAAGGAGAAGAAGCTGTGATTAATCACCTAACTGAAAAATTGGAGAATACAAAACATAGAGTTACTAAAAATAGGAAAGCATTTACTAAAATCAGTTATGATTTAAAAATAAATGTTTAGTAAATCAAGTGATTATTTAATATAATAGTTAGAAAAATAAATGATATTGCATTAATTGTTGTTTATATTTTTTGTAGATGTATACGTTATATTTTATTAGCCTGTTGGAAATCTGAATCATTTTTGTTAAAATAAAGTTATCCCTTTTTGCCGTTACTGCTAAAACTACATTTTATTTTATATCTATTCCTATTGTAATATGTTTAAAATGCATCAGTATATATTAACGCAATTATTCACAATTATTATTCATAAATAAGTGCATTCCAAAACACGGTTCAATTCAAACCCCCAAGACCCTCGCGCTCTCGCTTATTTGAATCACGAGCGCTCGCTTGATGCGTTGCCACGATTCTCAGTCTTCCCTCTCTTGCACTTCATACACGTAATAATTTAGAAAATTCTTATGGCAATAACTGAATAACTGTATGGCTACGCGTGTTTATTTTTTTCTATAAAATTTGTTACTTACCTTTTAATAATATACTAGTTTTTCAAAAAGATCTGAATGGATGGTTTTTAGTTATGCCTAGCTCACTAAAGGGATTACGTGTTAAACGTTGCAACTTTGAAGCATTATATCTCGCTTTCGGTGTGGTAAATGATTCAATAAATTCAATATGATACAGATAATAATGTTAACTAAAAGTGGTATGAATATAAACGAAATCTGATTGGAAGTGGATTTTACGACAACTACCTTAACGAGGGATCTAATTAAAACAGATAATTTGGTATATAGTAATTGAAGCGATCAACAGTACAAGCGGTTTTCATAAAATGGCATGCACCCGATATGATGGTAATTCTGATCACAATGCAGCTCTTGGAGAACTGTTGGTAGGTTGTCATCACCTTGAGACATTGTAACGATCCAAATTTGTGATACCAATAACACCTTACTAGAAATAATATATTTTTTACCACCCTGTCATATTGTTATGGAGCAATTAAAATTTTGCGATCTTCAGTATAAGTAACGGCATATTTGTTGAAAATCATATCCTTCTACTCACCACAAGTCGTACACTTCTTTAGTAAAACAGAAGGATCAGTCCAATTACCTGAAAAAGAAAAACACATTAGCTAATTAAAAACTAGTGAATCACCATATCAGAACTTACAATAAAAAAACGCGATTGAGAAAAATGCTACAATTTGGAAAATAATTTATTGCAATACTTGTAGAATGTCAGAATTATTGATAAGATATAGTTGAAAAATACTATGAATATACTATTTTGGACACTTCCACCAAAAAATCGTCGCCATTTTTGAACCAGCGAATGACATGAAGTGTTCTCGCTGGTTTATACTGATACCAGCTTGGAGATTTATTTATTTTTTCTTTATTTATGAAGACAGGATAGGACCAATAAAATCCAGATTTTCGATATAAAGTTGAGGATAGTACAAAATCTGCCAGATTTTGTAATAAAAATCTGACTACGCTACTGGATTTGTAAATTATATTCCCTTAAAATCATTTATGTAAGTGTAGGTTATAAGTGTATTCGAAAAGAACAGAAAATTAGAAATTCATTTTCAAGTTATGCAGTAGTACATTCTTCCATAGCCGATAAAAACGAAATGATCAGAAACAAGTTTTAAAGTATTTATTCAACAATAAAACTCCATTAGCAAAAACTAAAACTAAAATTAACATTAATGTAAAACTAAATATTCAAATTTTTGTGGCTTCTACCAAACCTCCATTTAGTTCGATACATTTGTCATATCTTTTCCGAATATTTTTTACACTATTTCTTATTTGTTGAGGTGTAATTTCGACACAAGCTTGTCGTATTCTTTGCATGAGTTCAGCTCGATTCCTTGGTTTCATTTTGTATACTCTTTGTGTCAGAATAACCCATAGAAAAAAGTCTAGTATTGTTAGATCAGGCGATCTAGGTGGCCATTCAATTAAGTCACTACCTCGTCCTATCCAATGATTTGGGAACTGGTCATTTAGCTACTGTTTAACAATCCTGGAATTGTGAACGGAACAGCCGTCGAGCTAAAAATGTAAATTTTCTTGATCCGCAAGTGGAATTTCTTCTATTTCGTCCGATAATTGGTTATTTAAAAATTCCAAAAAAATTTGCCCTCTCATGTTTCCATAAAAAAAATGGACCTATTATTCTATCTTTTACTATACCACAAAAAACGTTAACTTTTTCAGAATATTGACTTTTACAATTTATGACCCAGTGCGGATTTTCAGTAGCCCAATACCGAGCATTTTGCGATGATACCACACCATTGGTGCTGAAAGAAGCTTCATCACTACACATTATGTGGTTCAAAAAATTTCTTGTATTCAGGTACTCGCCTTGGGCACACAAACAAAATTCCATACGTTTCACTTCATCACCTTCCTTTACAGTGTGAAGAAATTTAGGTTTAAATGCTTTCTTTCATTTTGTTTTGTTTCAGACATCGCTGAATATTTTCTCTCGGTAAGTTTAAATCCAAACTGCCGACTCGTAAGCTTCTGTTTGGGTGGTTTGTAAAATAATCTACAACGGCACGATCGTTTAAATTTCCTCTTCGGTGATTATTTTTTAAAATATGTTTGGTAACTGCACTAGTTTTTTTAAATGTCTTTTTAATTTTGCTAACGGTGCTTCTGTCTATGGGAAGTCGATTTGGATGTCTGTGATTAAATATCCTAGCTACTTCTCTTTCACTATGAAAATGGTCCTCAGAAATTCTTACAATTTCAATACTTTCTTCTAATGATAATTGCAAAGCCATTATTAAATGCACGTAACTAGCAACTGTTATTTTTTATTTATGATTAGCTGTCAAAATCACCTACTATTGATTTAGTACAATACCTATACCTAATGTATTAGTTCAGCTTTCCTCAAATTATTGATACCTTCTCTAAAAGCTTGTTTTAGTTGAGTTTTGCAGAATTTAAAGGGAATAATTTTTGTCCTGCTTTCTGTTTTATTATTGAATAAATAATTTTTATACTTTAAAACTTGTTTCTGTTCATTTCGTTTTTATCGGCTATGGAAGAATGTACTACTGCATAACTTGAAAATAAATTTTTAATTTTGTTATTTTCGAATACACTAATAACCTGCCAGTAAATAAATGATTTTAAGGAAATATACTTTACAAATCCAGTGGCGTAGTCAGATTTTCATTACAAAATCGCTTCCACCACAAATCTCTCACATTACCATAATTTCAGGAGTTATAACTGTAGAACGGAATGAGCTATTGACTTTGGATTTTCACTGTACAAGTTCACTGGTGTTCTACTTTGTATCGACAGTGTTGCCAGATTTTGAATTTGTCTATAATCTAAATAAAAATTATAATCAAATATTTTGTTTCCAAAATTAAAGTTGTTGTAACTTTTAATTTTTTTAATTTTTTTTTTTTAACAAACCAGGTTAGGTACCAATTTGAAAACAAAAATTAACTAATAAACTTTTGCCGTTTCTGACAAAGAAAAAAACCATAGAGTGCCTTGGAAATGGAACTAAAGTTAGGAATTTTTTTGTCAAAATACAGTTTTTTATGCTTATTATTTTTTTTTAGATTGATTAAAAAATGCGTATTCTACAGGGGTGGTTCCATTTTAAATGGGTCACACTGTATATATATATATATATATATATATATATATATATATATATATATAAAGTTTTTGAGTGAGTTCAAGAGCAGTGAATAATAATTATGAATGAATGAATCTGTAAAACGATTCCATCGATTTGTGAACGAGAATTGTTGTAATTTCCACGTTGAAACTTCAAATATAACATAAATTCTAGTAGTTTTATTCAGTTTTAAATGTTGTATTATCGCATTTCTTTTTGTAATTTTTCTTCAAGCATTTTGCCTCTAGGAAATTCAACTCGTGCAATTTGCGCCCTTATTAACAAAGATTGAACACTCAAGCTTCGCTTTTGTCGTTTTATCAGATAATAAGACTGCAAATCGCGCTCAGAACTTATGATATTACCCTCGAAAAAATCCCTAGCCCTTGTGATATTATGCACGATTAAATCTCTATAACATTGCCCTCCTTAAAATTCCCAGCAGTTATTATACTGCCCTAGTATATATTTGTATCTTGAAATCTTGTATAACCTTTCAACAAGTCATACGGTGCCAATTATTATTTTTAGTAATCTCGTGTGCCATGGAAAAGTGGTAGTTAGTCAAAAACAGTATTTTATACTTCTGGTGATCCATTCACATCTCAAATAGAAGACCTACAAACCTAATTATAAATGGATTTTTCGATAGTTATGCATCAATTTAATTGAGCAAAATCGCCTTAAAAAATGAGAGGTGCAGGCGATAATTAAAAAATGATAAGATTTGCAACAAGTACGTTATTGTTATTTATATTATCTGAAACAACTTCTCAAAACTCGTGCGTTTATCGAATAATAAACAGATCCAATCAACTGAAAACGGAGTCATCGTTAAAATATTTATTAGATATATAAAGAGTTAGCGTACGCAGAGAATAATAAACAGAAATGCCACGTGGCAAAAAAATAAAACATAATCTGAACAAACAACATGAATAAGAAATCCAACAACCTCAAAATGACTAAGAGATTTGTTTTTGACCTGGAATAAGATGATGACATTAGAATGTGTGTTCAAATAAATTGGAACATTATATCTAAAGTTTTACCTCTATTCTTACTCCTTTAATGAACATCAGGAAATCATCCACTATACGAAATACAGCTATATGTGTGGATATTATTCGAAAACGGCACCATTATCGATCACCTGATGATGGCTGAGTGCAACCACCAACCGAAACCTTGTTTCATTATTTTTTCTTATCAAAAAAACATTCACATGATTCAAATGCGGACGGTTAAGATTATTTGATTAACATGCGGTTCATTTGAAAAATACAGAATTTGAATTTTTCATGCAATCCAATATAAATCAGAATACATTGGAATAGCGTAGAAATATAAATAACTTATCGATAGTAAGAGTAGAAGTTTACCCACTTGTAGGTTACTCACTTGTAAACCCACAATTTTCATTCAATCATTCCTACTTGTTTAATGAGCTCAAAATTTAAAACTCGTCAACATAAATTCGAACCATAGAAATGAGAATATTGGAGTCCCCAAGGTCAGTCCCATACTATTTCTCATTTTTATAAATGATTACCATGTGCCTCGCCCTCTTCTGATTTTATATTTTATGCCGATGATAGAAAATCGTTCCGGAAAAAGTGTGCATTTAACATGAAAATCAATCAGATATAGAAAAAAATGGTTAATGGCAAATAAATTAAATTAGCTAACACAAAGAACATCACACTCAGTCTAAACATTCATCTCACTCTTCTGATTTTTTCAATAGCCAGAGGAAGAAAGCATTATAAATAGGATAACCTTAACTATAAGGTCAGATTCAGAGAGCTAGAACCAATAAAGAATCGATTAATTGATAGACATTAAGTGATTAATTAGTCGTGTTTTATGCAAAAACGAACGCACCTGCGGAAACAATCTTTGTGTGAACTTTCCCGTTATTATCAAATGCAAAGGATATGCTCAATGCTTAATATTATAAGCCTAAAAAATATTAGAATTAAAACCGAGCACATACACTTCAGAGATACTAGTAACAGTAATCTAATGCATTTACAATTTTTCATATCATTGGAAAAGTTCGACTCGGTATTTTCATATCACCATGTCGTCAATTTCGTTTATGAAGCTTTCATCAACTTTTATTACATATGTGATTAACAAAACATGCCCTATGATCACAAAAAAGTCACACAGAAATACTCAGAATAACTGCTGAATAAACAATGACGTAATTAGTATGGGGAGAGTTGAAAAATTATTTTGACTCTCTCAACAATTCGACGATTCGAATTTATCAGAAAATCTATAACCAAAAAATTAAAAAACAAAAAAATTACACTTTAAAGAACTTGATGGACAAAATTATAATGTATCACAAAAAACTATCTGGAACTTAGTTAAAAAAAATGGGAAAATTGTCCAAGTTACGTGAACATGGAAATACTTGACAACGATGCCTAGATAAAATTCTTGGGATCATATTTGGATTCCAATATGAGTTGGGAAACAAAAATTAACAATGGTTATTATGCAATCCTAAGTTAAAAAACACACTTGAAATTCACAGCTCGTGAAGTTACTATGCATTGAATATTCTCGCATATCTACAATATCATACTATGGGGCATTCACAACATGCCAGAAGGATTCTCGTCTCTCAAAAAAGAATCACCAGTCTCATTTTCGGTCTTGAAAGAAGAGACTCATGTAGGGCATCATTTCAACATCATAATATCCCAACTCTACCAAGTATTTACATGTATAAATGCATACTGTTTGTTGTCAACCAAGGAAATGTTCGAAAAAAATTCGCAAATTCACAATTATTCTTCAAAGCTGAGAGACTTTATTAAAGTACCCAAACATAAAACATATCTATTCGAGAATATTCCATTTTACATAGGCATCAAACTTTTCAACTCTTTTCCCACCACTATAAAGAATGAGAAGAGAGCAACAGAATTCAAATCGCTTTAAAAATATGTTTTCATTACCAATTGTTTTTGTAGTGTTTCGGAATATGTTGATCATCAAAACTAATCGTTATTAATTATCATAAATTGGAATGGGACAGACATATAAATAATTCATCAATAGTAAAAGTAGCATGGCCAACATACTTATAGTTTACCCACTTCATTGGAATATTTGCTTACTGCTCAGACAAATGAGAGCCATATTAGGCTATAATGTTAATTAAAATTAAAAGATAAATCGTGTTTAACAAACGCAAAAACAGGAAACCATTTTCCTGTGAAATTTCTAATTATTTTCATAGCTCTTGTATGGCTCTTGTATTCCACATCACATCAAGGCGATTTTAATGACTCTCAGATGCCATTAGCATAATTAATATTCGAAGACATTTTGGAATGTGGGAAACAATACCATATTCGATCACCTGATAATAAAATAAATATTGAAATAAAAAATAAAAATCTAAGATTGGACTGCCTCTCAAACTATCGAAAATGTTAAAGCGCATTCTTCGATCAACTGCCATCTCAAAATTATATAAACAATACACAACTTATTGTTTTCCATATTTTGGATTTTCCACAACACGAAGTCCTTCAACAACAACCTTTATCAACGAATACAATTCCATACAACCCTGGGTCTTTCCGAGAAAGAAAGAATTGGCAACAAATTCAATGTTATAACGTTATTCAAAACTCATTTGATATCCACATTAACCCGAACAAAACCAAGAAACGAAGAACAAAACTCAAAGAATTGTGTATACAGTGTTCCATGTGTTTGTGGTAAAACTTACATGGGAGAAACATCAAGACCTTTACGAATAAGAAAATCTGAACATAACTTTACAAAAAATAGCATGGACAACATACTTATGGTTTACCCACTTTTCTGGAGTATTTATACACATATTATAGTCGTAATGGTAATAAACATCAAGTACTTAGTCGTGTTTCCGGCAGAAACGAATGCACCTGAGTAAAATGCCACTAAATCATGTACTGCCAGAAAAAATAATGAAAAGTGAATCTGGCCACACCAAGTCATTCTTAATGGGTCCCGGGTGCCATTAGTATTATTATTAGGTGAATCAGAAATCAACATAAAAAGGCGACACGAAGCGAAAGTGGACGTTATCTAATATCATTGGTATTCTTTACGCAAAAAGGCTCGGCGCGTGATTCAACTTTTTTAAAAGCTACATAAACCATCAATTCAGCATTAAGTAAATAACTGAACGGATGTTTGCCAAAAAGCAAATAGGCTATGGTTTATATTGCTCCGTGATTGCGAATATCCTGTTCGAGAAGAACAGTACTGGATTAACTTCAATCTGGGCCCCGGGCTTCCCCTTTGAGAATCCCAGAATGTCAATGGGATTTCAATGATTCCCAACAATTTATCAAAATCAAATAAATAAATGAGTTATTAATTTATCTTAGATAATGACTTGATATAATGAGTTGAATTTTCTACCCGTAATTAGCAAAACCCAATATTTTCCAATACAGTATAGATCCCGCCTAGTACTTCCTAAGTGGTACTTCTTTTCAGCTATAAAAAAATCCTCAAGTTAATATCTCAGGTTGGAAAAAGCCATCTTGACCCATCCAGATCCACCAGTTTAAACTTCTGGATACCAGAAGAACAGGGTAAATGAACTCTGTGTGTTTATTATAGTAAAGATCTTTTTTGAACCACAAGTTAATTGCTGTCTACTTATAAGACCAAGATATTCATTAATTGTTATGACAGCTACATATTGATACGAAAATTTGTAGATAGCAGTGTATTTCTCTTTTTACAAGCTTTTATTTAGTTTTACCCATAGACAAATTAAAAATAAAGAGACTGTTTGGAACATTGGCGATCTTGACCACCAAGTTTTTGGTACGGCCAGTCGCGCATGGAGGCGCTGCCTGCAATCAACAATGACATGATAATTTTCCAATTTCGACGATTGTCAGAAAATGACAAACCACGTAATAATTTCAGAATAATTCTACTGTTATTATCATCGAAAAATTAATGATAGAAATTATACTATGGACTTGAATTCGGAATCCAACAGCGAAAATAGAATGTTTTGTTATTCGAGTTGACGCTGAAATTCCTGGAAATAGTCTTTAAGGAAAAAAGTTATTTTTCACAAACTGATAATGATTTAATCCATCAGTTGCAGAATTTTTTTCACAAATTGGTACTTATTTCCATCCAAAAGTTTTTCCGATCACCATTTGAGGAAGTACGAAGTACATGGTCTATTTAATGATTATCATCAAACTGGAGTATTTGTTATACCTACTCGTTCTCCTTTGTGCTAATAAATTACAAAATTATTGAAGGTATGTTGAAATGTAATTTAATTTCATTTTGGTTGATTTCATGATAAGACTGGAAGAATATTTTTAATTTTGCTGTTTTTCAGAGTTTTAATTATTGTTTTATCTGTAGTTGTACCTTGTCCTACATAAAATAAAATGTTTTTATGGTGTTAAACTTATTATTCTTATTTTATAAGAACTTTTATTTTGTTCTTGATACCATGAAACAAAGATTTATTTTGAAACTTTATTTCAACCACGAACTAACAGTCTACGAATCGATTCTGTATATATTTTATTAGTGATCGATTTGCCATCCCTGTATTTCATATGATACAACCATTCATATGAAATACAGGAATGGCAAATCGATCACTTATGAAATATATACCATATCAACCATATAAAAGTAATGCATTTAAAAAACCCGCCTGTACTAACTTAGTTCGGCCAGTTGCGAGATATGTCGCCACTGTCTAAACGTGGTGCCAACTTTTTCTGCAGGTTTGACAACTCTCTTTATTTTTAGTTTCTCTATGGTTTTACCTGTCCTGGTCTCTGACTGTCTGTCAGTGTATCTGTCTGCAATCAAATCTTGCAAGTTAAATTTGACCTACTTCTAATCATACATTATGAAATTTTTGTTGAAAAAAACAAAATGGCGGCTTCAATATGGCGGACAGTTTTTGTGATTATGGTCCGATTCTATTCAAAATTGTTATCTAGGGGTTTTCGGTGTCGGAGATTATGATTTTTTTGTCAAAATTCAAAAATTCAACATGGCGGCTCCAAAATGGCGGACGAGTTTTGTGATTATAGTCAGATTCTATTCAAAATTGGTATGTGGGGGTTTTTGGGGTCGAAGATTTTTTTTTCAAGTTTTTATTTTAGTTTCACTTGTCCCGAAATTTGTAAACAGCAGTGCATTCCATGGACAAGTTGGCACTTACAGTTTGATTCTCTGTTGAGTTCTTGACAGCACCATTCGTTGTACTAGGGCCAACCACCATTGGTCGTATGCCCTTTTGACTGAAAACGTTTCTATATAGCAACATCAAAAGTCTATAGTGTTCTTATTATCGATTTGTATGATAGCAGTTAATTTTCGAGAGATACCTCCTTCCTATGAGCCAATTAATTTGCTTTAGTTTGGTTAGCTAAGCCTTCGGGATAGCTGAGATCGGCAGTAAACAACAATCATACACTGGGACAGATGGGTACCCTGAGGTACCATCGAATTGTTCCAGGTTGAATATGAACTGCAAATCCCTCACCTCAAAAGGGTTGACACAGACCATAACAGATATAGCATGAGCCTAGCGGGGCAAATCTTATTGACTAAAAAATCAAGGCAAAGACAGAACATTTCCCGCCTTACTACAAAATAGTTTCGGGATAATAAAGCGCTTCCTGAAGAAGCTGTTCAAGGCTAGCATCATTTTCGGATATATACCGAAAGCCCGAAGAGAGGTTGTGGTGTTAAAACCAAAGACTGGGAGATGTCCAACAGACCAACCAAAGTCTTGTCGCGCCATCAGTGTCACCTCCTTCCTCCTGAAAACAACGGGTGTGAAGTTATCCACAACCACAAAATACACTGAGAAAAATGTAGCTCGGATCTGTTTCTCGTTAAAATGACAATGGAGGGCTTATTTCAGTAAACGATCAAATTCTGTAGGTTGATAAGTGTAAGAAATTATATTTAGAATGCGTTGTACCCGGGGACGGGGGTGTAATCGGGGTGGAAATGTTGAAAAAATTAAATATACATGCAAACGGCACTGTAGAGTATTTTAGTTTGCAGAATCAAATACAGGAGATTGAAATACATAGCACCTGATATATGAAATCATTTGTCGCCCCGACGGAGGGGGGTGTAATCGGGGTGGAAATGTTGAAAAAATTAAATATACATGCAAACGGCACTGTAGAGTATTTTAGTTTGCAGAATCAAATACAGGAGTGAAATACATACACCTGATATATGAAATCATTTGTCGCCCCGCGGAGGGTGATTTTGGGTGAATTTGAAAATCAATATTTAGTTTGAACGACACTGTAAAGTTTTCTAGTATGCAGAATAAAATTCAGGAGGTCGGAATACTTTGCTAAATTTTGTAATATTCTGTTTGTTCACTCTGTAAATCAACGAAACAAGGTAGGTATTTATTGTTGGATAATAGAATAAATATATCATCTGCTATGTATTTCAACCCTCTGAATTCGATTCTGCATATTAGAGAACTCTACACCGCCGATTAAACTGAATATTGATTTTTTTCAACATTTCCACCCCCAAAACTCACCCTCCGACGGGGGACAAATGATTTCATATATCATGGTATGTATTTCGACCTCTGAATTGATTTTGCATAAGAAAACTCTACACGCGTTAAACTAAATTTTGATTTTTTTAAATTCTCACCCTCCGACGGGGCGACAAATGATTTCATGTATCAGGTGGTATGTATTTCGACCTCCTAAATTCGATTTTGCATACTTGAAAACTCTACACCGTCGTTTAAACTGAATATTGATTTTTTCCAATATTGTCACCCCAACTCACCCTCCGACGGGGCGACAAATGATTTCATGTATCAGGTGGTATGTATTTCGACCTCCTGAATTTGATTTTGCATACTAGAAAACTCTACACTGTCGTTTAAACTGAATATTGATTTTTTTCAACATTTGCACCTCCAAAACTCACCCTCCGACGGGGCGACAAATGATTTCATATTTCAGGTGGTATATATTTCGACCTCCTGAATTTGATTTTGCATACCAAAAAACTCTACAGCGTCGTTTAAACTGAATATTGATTTTTTTAAATATTCTCACCCCCAAAACTCACCCTCCGACGGGGCGACAAATGATTTCATACATCAGGTGGTATTATTTCGACCTCCTGAATTTGATTTTGCATACAAAAAACTCTACAGCGTCGTTTAAACTGAATATTGATTTTTTCAAATATCTCCCCCCCCAAAACTCACCCTCCGACGGGGCGACAAATGATTTCATAATCAGGTGGTATGTATTTCGACCTCCTTAATTTGATTTTGCATACTAGAAAACTCTACACCGCCGTTTAAACTAAATATTGATTTTTTCCAATAATCTCACCCCTCAAAACTCACCCTCCGACGGGGCGACAAATGATTTCATATATCAGGTGGTATGTATAGACCTCCTGGATTTGATTTTGCATACTAGAAAACTCTACACCGTCGTTTAAACTGAATATTGATTTTTTTCAACATTTCCACCCCCAAAACTCACCCTCCGACGGGGCGACAAATGATTTCATGTTTCAGGTGGTATGTATTTCGACCTCCTTAATTTTATTTTGCATACCAGAAAACTCTACAGCGTCGTTTAAACTGAATATTGATTTTTTAAATATTCTCCCCCCCAAAACTCACCCTCCGACGGGGCGACAAATGATTTCATATATCAGGTGGTATGTATTTCGACCTCCTGAATTCGATTTTGCATACTAGAAAACTCTACACCGTCGTTTAAACTGAATATTGATTTTTTCAACATTTCCGCCCCCAAAACTCACCCTCCGACGGGGCGACAAATGATTTCATATATCAGGTGCTATGTATTTCAATCTCCTGTATTTGATTCTGCAAACTAAAATACTCTACAGTGCCGTTTGCATGTAAATTTAATTTTTTTCAACATTTCCACCCCGACTACACCCCCGTCCCCGGGGACAACGCATTCTAAATATAATTTCTTACATTTATCAACCTACAGAATTCGATCGTTTACTGAAATATGCCTTCCATTGTCATTTTAACGAGAAACAGATCCGAGCTACATTTTTCTCAGTGTATTTTGTGGTTGTGGATAACTTCACACCCGTCTGAAAACAACGGAGACAAACCACTTACACATACAAAAATAAAAACACTTTGTCTAAAATCAGACAAATCTACAATCGAAATCAATGAGGACAATCTTGCTGGAGAAGAGGTGATCACACAATTTCCTGGCACAGATTGTCTCTCCTAGGCTCACATTGAGGAAGAGTTTCAACGCTGGGAAGTTCATCAAATCAAAACTCACTGGTTCTAGGACAAAGACAAGCGATATGGCTTCGGAGCCTATCGCCAAAGGAAAATAAACAGCTTCTCACGTTGGACGTGAAAGACATGAAACTAATGGAGGTACCACCTCAAAGAAATGGATAGATCAGACAGTGAATTATGCCGTTATCACAGAAACACTGCTGAAACTGCACAACAGCTGCTTTGATACTGCCAGGAGCTGTTCCTCAAACAAATTTTTCCGGCGCACTCAAATATAAGGAACTCAGGAGTTTCAGAATCTCGGGTCTACAACATGTTTTCCAAAATAGGGTTGATAGTAATTATGTGTTCTGGTTTTGGCACTGGTGGTTGATTCTTCCTATACCTTCTCGCCTGCTGATAATGAGTTGATAGGTCGGTGAGTTTCAAGCTGTGATTTTTTCCAGGTTTAGGAATCATTGTAACGGTAACAATTGTTCACTGGTTAAGAGAGCGGTTCAGTATAAATCACCCATTGAAATATTATGTATCATATTTGGTCCCTTCAAGATCCTTTCTCCATTTCTATCATATAGTCCGGCCTTTTTTTAACCGACGAAACCAAAAAGGAGGAGGTTCTCTAGTCGACGCGTATATTTTTTTTATGTATGACCACGCATAACTTTTTACTGAGACGTCCGATTTGGATGATTCTTTTTTTAATAGATAGGGTATACCTTATATTTGGATTTCGAAAGGAATTAGCCACCCTTACGGGTAGAAAAATAGGGGATACTTGATTTTTCACTAGTGAACATTGGCACACATATGTAGTTGACAATGACAGATCGCTACTGTCATTATTTTTGTTCTCCTACATCCGTCACAATCATTATATTCTATGGGAGGGTGGAATGATATACAAAGTAATGAAATAAACTAACCAGAACAACAAAATCATGTTTAAAACCAAGCTTTTTATCAAAATCATAAATCGAAAAGATCTGGCCTAAAACACTCCATCCCTTGACAGTAGGTTCGAAGCGTTCAGGACTATATTCTATAACCGATCCATCATCTATCATCCTTAATCAATATCCATCTCTGGTAGCATAATCTAATGGGTGGAATATTTTGAAGGCAGTAATGCCGATTACTTTTGTCCGTTATTGGAAGCTTGCCAAGGACACATTCTTGTCAGCAATTTAATTTTATTTGCTGACAGTCTTCATTATTATCACAATGAATTAAATGTGTATTTGTAACTGAAGCTATTTAATTATCATTTTTACTCATTACCACTCTTTTCCTTCTTCTACTTCTAACATAATGCTTGTGGGCGTCAGTGTGCCCTTTCTAGTTTCTAGTTCAGCTCCCAACCATTTTAAATATATCAAATGTGTATATTTAAACACCGGTATAGTTATTTGGTTGGGGGTTGGTTGGATCTTCAAGTCCAGTTGTACACACTGGGATAATCGCCAGTTTAACCGAATCCCACCCATTTTCTTATGCCTCAGAAACTGAACTCAGTTTAACTGAACCTTTGTTCAAACCTAGGAGATTATGTATACCGGGTGGTCCACTTACGACTATCCACCCTCAATAACTCCCAGAAAAAATATTTTACAAAAAATCGCCGAGACACATCGATTTTTGTTTGGAGGGGGACACCATTTGACGAGAAGATATTTTATACTTCAACCCCCTACTCCCCAGAGCAACCCCCTCTATAATTTTAATAGGGAATGAGGGTCGTGTCATACATCATTGTGAAGGTAATTCAATTCTGATACTAGCAGTACAAAATTTTCTAAATTTGAATGAGGCATTCTCGAGATATTCGAGTTCAAATGTTCAAAATGATCTCCATTATTGTCTACCAGACAGTAGTACAGTCCAGTCGTAATTATCCACCGATTGTCTTATTTTATTTGCTCACCGAGTATACGTTTAAGTTTTTTGTTGTCAACATGATTGTCAAAGAAGAAATACTAATCCCTGAGAACCATTTTTTTGTGAAATGGTGATAGTGTAGAATCGAAAAGTGACCACGTATTTCAACAATTCTACTTGTATCGCGATGGTTTACACAAAAGACGAGAAAGTTCAAATGATTTTTATTTTTGCTGCTCAAAATGAGTGTGCACGAGCAACAGCTCGGATCTTCAATGAGAGACACGAAAATAGAAACGTAACTCACAAGTGAGTATTAGGAAAAATGGTTATAGAAAAAGGTTTTCGTATTTTTTTAACATTCTAGATATATCTTGGATCTTGTGGTGAAATTCCGTGGGACTGGATCAGTCGCCAATAAAAAGAATAATAGGATGGCGTCTGTTACAAACGAGATCAATCGAATAAGGTTTTAGGACAAGTTGCAGTTGATCCAACTTTGTCTGCACGGCAACTCAGTAGCATAACAGGCATATCGAGAACTTCCATGATGAGGGTGCTTAAATTGCACAAATTTCATCCGAATAAGTTGCATCTTCACCATGAACAGAATGAGGATGACTACGACAGACGATCTGAATTTTGCGAAAATGTAACAAGAATGATACAGAGGAACCACGGATTCATTAAGCATATTTGCTTTAGTGATGAGTGTTCATTTTTTTTAACGGGTTAGTGAACAGACACAACTCTCGCTATTGGAGTCAGAACAACCCCCACCTACTTAGAGAAGAGCACGCACAATGGCCTCAAAAGTTGAATGTGTGGGCAAGGATTCTGGGTAATAAAATCATTGGTCCAAAATTTATCCAAGGTGATTTCAATGATGCGGTTTATTTGGATATGCTGCAGAATCTGATTGAACCACTTATTTCGGATGCTGTTAACACGGACCTTGATGATGATGGTAATCCAAATCTATTGGCAGATAACATTTATTTCCAGCAAGATGGGGCACCACCTCATTTCCTATTAGAGGTGAGAGAATGGCTATCCCAAACTTTTCCAAACAAATGGATAGGTCGTCGAGGTCCAATAGAATGGCCAGCACGCTCGCCGAACTTGGCACCCAATGATTTTTTCCTTTGGGGTCATTTGAAATCCGTTATTTATAAAACTCAACCTACTGACCTGGACGATTTGGAAAGAAGAATTATAACTGAATGCCAGGCAATTACCAGAGAAACAGTTTCAAAGGTGTAGGAGGCATTTGGAAATAGACTCTACTACTGTCTGGGAGTTGATGGCAGTAATTTTGAAAAATTTTTGTGAATAATTGTTTGATAATCTATTTCGTATGATTTATTTACTCACAATTCACCAATGTACCATTTGAACTCGAATATCTCGAGCACGCCTTTTTCAAATTCAGAAAATTTTGCACTGGCAGTATCAGAATTGAATAACCTTCACAATGATATATGACACGACCCTCATTCCCTATTAAAATTATAGAGGGGGTTGCTGTGGGGAGTAGGGAGTTGAAGTATAACATATCTCCTTCTCGTCAAATGGTGTCCCCCACCAAACAAAAATCGACGTGTCTCGGCGATTTTTTGTAAAATAATTTTTCTGGGAGTTATTGAGGGTGGATAGTCGTAAGTGGACCACCCGGTATATAGAATTACCAATGCCTAATCCTGGAACCGTATTTCTACATAATATATGAGTATATTTCTACATAATATAAAGTTTTCATGAACAACTGAGAAAGCAAGTATTTGAAGTAGCTATTTCTTCATTTCGCCATTTTTTGTACCTCACTTGAATTAATTCCAACGAAGTGCGATCAAATGGTTATGTTATAGGATTCTTGAATAATTATTTCTGATTTTTTATGTTGGAAATTTAGCATGTAACTGGATTCTATGGCAGTATTAGTTTATCATCTTGAAAATTCCACAATGCTTATTGAAAATCTAACTACTTCTACTATTATAGTAATCAAAATTATGTTTCTCTAGATATATACTCCAAATTAAATCTTACAAAACTGCACGCAACACGATTATTCTCGTGTTGAAACTGGAAATATATCAACGTAACATTGAATAAACTATCAGATATTAATTTTTTCAAACTTCGTTTGTAGTTCACTTCAATCTACACAACGGAAGCAAAATAGTAAAAATAACCTTTTTACCACGTATTATCAAAAAACTCTAGATAATAAAGCTTATTTCCATTTATAGAAAGTTGTTACGAAACACTTTCATTTCCTTGAAATCGAGACCGTTTTTTGCAACGGATTGTATTTCATTCCTTGATTGGGGTTAATAACCATCGATTAGCCTGGACGGATTCATTAATTTATCAATAGTCGTTGCCAAGTTTTGAGGACTCGCAATTATTTTCAATTCCCTCTATCATAATTGGAGCAACACTCTGATTCTTATTATTTAATATTTGTCGAAAGAGTACGGCTTCCACCAAAAGCATACATCAAGGATGGATGTAAGGTTTCAAATAATAGGCTTTGGCTGAATAAATAATGGTTATTAGCAGAGTATGTTATGATTTCTTGAGCTATTTTCAGCTTTACGATTCATCCGCTATAAGCCCGATATTTTTATTACAAGCTATGCACACATTTTCCGATCATCCGAGTGTTTTTAGATGTGACTTGTGTTCATGGTACTCGTAACAATGCGATTCGTTTCATATGAGGATAATTTAGGAAGGTGGTCTAATTTAGTAACTCATGGTCTTTTGCGAGGGGGAAAACAACACTTTAAATATGTGTACAAACAGAAAATTAAATATTTCAATACGACTTTCAGTACCAAAATATCTTAAATATATTTAAATTATTTCAATATCAGTTTTAGTATTCAGTTCAACAAATACCACTTCATACTTTAATATTACTTTATTCAAAAATATCCACTCCATTTTTTTTAAAATTTAAAATTTTTTTTTCCAAGATATACTCAGTATTTATTAATAAATAATACAATATCCTTTTCAGTCCTCGAATATATTTCAGAATTCAGTTCAGTCTACAGTTATTTTTTTTTATATGCTCCACAAAATGCCTACTTTGGATACTGAAAATAGTCCGCAAAATACCACTTTACCGGTAAAGTCGTCATGGCAACACTTTATCGGTCTATTTTTGTTTATTCAGAAAACTTATAATTAATATCTTAAAAACGTATCAAGAGACGCAATGAAATATTTGAAATTTGTAGTGACAGCACACGTTTTCTTCGAAATATTCTTTTGGGATGCTTATTAGAATAAAAATGACTATATTTGTCAAATATTGACAAGTGAGGTGTTGTTGGATTTAGAAACTGATTCTCGATCGAAATAAGTAAAAATATGTAGGATGTCCCATTTAAAAATCGAAAGTTTGGGTCATTTCGGGTCAAACCGGAAGTACGGCGAAGCAAGTAAATATATCAAAAAATTTAAATTGAACTATGATAAACAACCCCCAAATTTAGTTTTTCTATCTTCAATAATAAAAAAGTTACAGGGATGAGCCACCTTGGACAATCACCCGGTATATTATACAAATAGAAAACTGAATTAACATGAAAGTTTCAACTCTGGCAAATGCCAAATCCTCATACTGTACATTGTTGATGTAAGATAAAAACGTTCCTTATGTACTTGCAAATGTTATATAAATAATGCACCTACCAGCATTACATGGTAACAATGATATAACGATAGTAAGTCGCCATTAGTTGGAAATAATTGGTTTGCAATTAGACCAGCTATCGCACACCTATTGTTTCCTGAAAACTCCCGTAAAGGATTTTGAAGAGAGATTTGCACATTTTTCTACATAGATATTGATGGATTTCTTATTAGCAGAAACATCAATATGGCCATGATTTGCGGGAAAAGTTTCATCAATATTATAACCATTGGTTGTTTGGAAGGCATGTTCTTGGAGTTTCATTCAACGATTTCAATTTCGAGGACAAACATTTCTGTTAGTAAAAACGATTGAAACTCTCTATCCGAAACCGACATCTGCCAAAACAATTCAACATAACCATATTAGACTAGGAGGAATCGGCGCATGAGTACCGAAAACTATTCCACCTCAATTTTTTTATGCGATCCTCTTCAAATTGCCCTACTGATGATACAAAAGCATGTTGCCATGGGGCAACCCCGTGCCATATTGTTTAAACAGAAATTGTTTAAACAATTGCAAGGAATTGTTATTTTTCAAGCGGACAAATTTTTTTATATTCTTTATTAAAATACAAATAAAAAGGTCCTTTGCCCTACTGATGATACAAATGCATGTTGCCATGGGGCAACCCCGTGCCATATTGTTAATATTTTAGAGATATGAATTTTAAAGGTTCAAAAATCTCATATTTGGGTATTTTGACCATGAAAATATATAAAAAAAAATCGAAATAATATTTTTTTTAATCTTTATACAATAGCTAATAACATTCTTAATAGAGATTTAAAAATTTCATTGATTATACCTGTTTTTAATTATCAATTTCGCGCTCACAAGTATGCATCGCTTACCTTTAATAGTATCGCTCGTCTCTCTCTTCGATCTTCAAGTGCGCTGCATCGGCCTCTCTGTCTTCCTGAATCATTATTTATCATTTATCTTAAAAATCTATTAACTTTTAAGATTGTTAAAGAGAGCAATGTTATTAACAATTAAATTGTCTACAATTTGTTTTTGACAAAATTTTTTCTGGAATCAATTTTACAAACGTTATTTAAGCATGAATCGGAACATGTAATGAAAATTACTTTTTTATCAGTTTATATTATTTTTTTGTCATTAAAACAGAATGTAATTAAAAAAGTTAATAGTTTTTAAGATAAATGATAAATAATGATTCAGGAAACAGAGAGGCCGATGCAGCGCATGAGTCAGAGAGAGACGGCGATACTTAAAGGTAAGCGATGCATACTTGTGAGCGCGCGAAATTGATAATTAAAAAACAGGTATAATCAATGAAATTTTTTTAAATCTCTATTGAGAATGTTATTAACTATTGTATAAAGAATTTAAAAAAATATATTATTTAGATTTTTTTTTTATATATTTTTCATGGGTCAAAAGTACCCAAATATGAGATTTTTTGAACCTTTAAAAATTCATATCTCTAAAAATATCAACTTTATCGTGAAAAGTCATAGGACCTTTTTTATTTGTATTTTAATAAAGAATATAAAAAAAAATTGTCCGGTTGAAAAATAACAATTCCTTGCAATTGTTTAAACAATTTCGGTTTAAACAATATGGCACGGGGTTGCCCCATGGCAACATGCATTTGTATCATCAGTAGGGCAATTTGAAGAGGATCGCATAAAAAAATTGAGGTGGAATAGTTTTCGGTACTCATGCGCCGATTCCTCCTAGTCTATACAGATAAACCTATGAATACGACAGTAACTGAATATCAATCATTATGATCACTCATCAGGCCTTTGACCGTAAAAAAGGTTTTCGCAATCGGACGTAACCGCTATTTTATCTGCATTGCAACAGTAATCCATTCATAAGTCTGAGAAATATTCACCTAGGAATGAGATCACACATACATTCTGAATCAACCTATATTTCAATGCAGTCCACGTAGAGATCAAAATTGATTTTCAGACTACAATATATTCGATATCTTTAGGAATCTGAATTTATCCATTATACACAAAACTGAATATTAAAGGTTGTAAACTTCCCTACTAGTGATGATAGATGACGAAATCGTCAAAGATGACGTCACAAGGCCCTTGTGACCAATAATTTTAAATGGAACCCTACGGCAAGCGACACCTCTTTTAAAAGGTATCGAAAAAACCTATTCAATGATACTAATTTTGTTTGAGTTTATGGCAGTTTTAATGGCTCATTAGTAAACATTAAAATTTAAATTCCATTCAGTATGATATTCATTACAGATTTAAGAATCAGTATCTACTTAAAGAAATTGCTCGAAGTGACCTCCATTTACTTCCTGACAGTGAAATATCCTATTTTAAACTCTTCTCGTACTTTTGCAAATGTGTCTTCGGAAACAGCCTCACATTCTGCAACAATACGTTGTTTTAAAACGTCAATATTGTCAGGTTCAGTGGCGTAAACCTTCGATTTAAGGTACCCCCAAAGAAAAAAATCCAAAGGTCTGAGGTTCCGTTGAACCTCGTCGTCCAATCCATCTACCACGATACTCCTCATCCAAATACCGTCTTACTGCACCGTAATAGTGTGGAGGAGCACCATCCTGTTGGAATGTTATTTCCAAATTGCCGAATTCATCTGGATTATCTTCCAAAATTTCAAGGATTAACGGTTCTATTGCGTTTTGCAACAGCTCCAGATAAACCTCACCAGTTAAATTAGTGTTCAAAAAAAGAGGCCCAACGATGTGGTTTCCCAGGATACCTGCCCAAACATTCACCTTCTGGGGAAATTGGGTATGTGTTTCACGAAACAGGTGAGGATTTGCGTCACTCCAATACCTCACATTCTGTGTATTTACATTTCCATTTAGATAAAAAGTACTTTCGTCACTAAAACAAATTGTTTTGACATAGTCTGGCTGTTGGTTAATTTTAATTTCCATATTTTCACAAAATTCTAGTCTTCGGTCTGGGTCGTCGTCTGATAGTTGATGAACCATTTTTAATTTGTATGGATGAAATTTGTTTTTTCAACACCCTGTGTACTGTACTTCGACTGACTTCACAGGTAGATGCAACGTGAGTTGTTGAAGAAGTAGGATTAACTATTACTTCTGCCAGTATATCAATTTTTTTTCTCATCAGAAATTTGTGGTATGCCAGATTGTTTCGCATCATCAAATCGTTGTTTCAAACTTACGAAGAAGCTCCCTTAAATAAGTCCTCGAAACGGGGCGATCGGGAAACCTCTCATTAAAAATGCGTTCTGCTGCATGAATATTTTTTTCCAGATTCACCAAGAATTAGGATCGTTGCTACTTTATCACCTGAAGCACGTACCATTTCGCTTCTTGAAGCACTTAAACTTTCGGCTCACAACAGTTTAACAAATTATTAAAATGTACAAAAATATTAAAAGTACCAAAAGCTGCTAAAACAGTTAAACGTTCGATCAACTATACACAAATTATTAAATGTACAAAAACTTGGACAATTACAAAAACGTCGAATTAGGGAGACTAATAAAAACGTCAGCTTATTTGACAACTATCCAGAGGCGGAGCTTGAATTTGGAATTTTAGTATTAACTGATTTAATTCATCACAGCTTTGCGGTTTTTAAAAGCTAGTTGCCAAAACTGCCATAAACACAAACACAATTAGTATAATTGAATAGGTTTTTTCGATACCTTTTAAAAAAGGTGTCGCTTGCCGTAGGGTTCCATTTAAACTTATTGGTCACAATGGTCTTGTGACGTCATCTTTGACGATTTCGTCATCTATCATCACTAGTAGGGAAGTTTACAACCTTCAATATTCAGTTTCCAAATTTCACTTGTTTATGTATAATCGTTCCAAAAATAAGAGGGGGGGAGGGGACTTTTGAGAAGCACTGTATATTCAAAGACAGCAACAAGCACCACTTTATAGTCTATATGTATGCCTGACCTAAATTGAAGTAGTCTAATTTTCTCTTTCACTTTATCGGTACTCTCTTTCGTTTTCATTCAATCGCTCAAAGGTTTGGCGTTACTGTTAAAATCTGAGCACGGTTTGATTAAAAAAGATTGAAGTGAATTACAATAGGTTTTTTTTTAATCAATATCATATAGATCAAATAGAAGCAATTCAAAGACGATTTCTAAAACTGCTAAGCCTAAAAACTGATGGCATTTATCCACCAATAGACACAACTCACTCTGAATTACTACAAAAACATAACTTTGTCAGTTTCGAAAGAAATTATTATAGTGTAGTAGTAACCTATAAAATTATTAAAAGTATTGCTGACTGCCCAACATTATTGGAAAAGTTTAATATTTGCATTCCCAGAATCTCTTCCAGACACCCGAGTACTTTTTATATAAATACATCTCGCACAAATGTTCTGGAAAATTATCCGCTCCATACCATGTGTAAAGTGACAAGTTCTATTAGCGATGATCTAGATGTATTTAGTTGCAAGTTGTCAGATATAAAATCCCACTTTCTACAATAATCATTTTGTTACCTCTTATGAAATATAAAATGTGTTATGTGCTTACTATTCATAAAAAAATATGTGATGTATTCATTATATTATGTTAATTCCTGCTCTGTAATTGGGCTTTGTCCATTATAGTATTGTATTACAAATAAATAAATAAATTATAACTGTCTAGAGCGTCAGCTGGCCCCATTCCTTATCCCCAAACGTCCACTACCATTCCCGAATTCAGGCAAGGTGTACTTGTTCTCAACCTATCCCAAAACAATATTTTACTCATCTAGAAAATTATAACTTGTTTTTTCGTGGATACCAATTTCTTGGAGAAAGGGCAAGGCTTTATCTGGAGCAAAACCAAATAAATACAAACTCATGTGCATTCAAACCAGAAGTAGAGGAAGTATTATTCTCATAGGTAGCGTGAACTGTTTAGGTTCTCAAGTCCAGAGGATTTATTATCGTAGTTTTTTTATGTTATTGGAGTTTTTCTTGAAATGAAAACATTCCAACAGTCTTGTTTCTTTTACAAACTTGTATCAGGTCCTCTGCTGGTTGTTTGTTATATTCTTTATAATCGATGAGCAGTCAAGTGTCAGGTGTTTTGCATACAAGAAAATCCTTTAAAAGTAAACACTAAAATATTTTTGATATGTATTGTTTTATTTTATATATTTTATTCACTAGGAAAAGAGTATAGAGGAGGGCGTGATCGACTTGTTCGGTAAGAATAAAATAAATTTACAGTTTGCTTTTTCAGATAAATAGCAGTGATCTTATGAGAGTGAGGTGTACATGTTTAATTTATTTTCTATTAATGGATAAGACTTTGCTACTGCATTTGTGTGAGTTAAATATCCACCAATCTAAATAAAGTAAATCAAAAAAAGTTCTATTCTTTTTTTATAGAACATGAGTACCGTAGGCTAGGGATCCTAATTTTTCAACAGGTTCAAAACTGGCACTTTTTTATGGGTTACCAAACATTTCATTTGAAGGTTAATATGTCACCTAAACATTCTTAAAACTCGCCATTTGGATTCCAAATTTAAATAAATCCTTGGGCTCCCCTTTTCCTGGGGTATTTCATAATTCACCGAACCTCCCAGTTTGCCCCCTCCCCCTACATTCTACCATATGTCCGCCCTTAATAATACTTAGTTTTGGTTGTAGATATATGGCATGTCTCCTGTGATCCAGTGCAAAGCAAACTTCATGAATCCCATTGGCACTTAGGTCTCAAATGTCCTTAACGATCTTGCACAGGTTTCCTTTGAATGCATAGATTCCGGTCATTAAGTAGAATAGGGCTAACCGATTTCTGTTCTTTAGAAATCCCCTAGGGTTATTTTCTATTTCTGGTAAACCTCTGGATCAGAAAGCAGACCGACTGTTATCGGTTTTACAATTCCCAGCACCTACGCCGTCTTCACCAGTCCATCGCGAATGAAAATTCCGATACATTCAGGAAGGCTGGTCTGAATAGGATTAACCTGCACAATAAACAATTCCAGAAGTATTGGATCCCGCATTGCATGAAAATAGGAGCGAAAATCCCACTATACCACACCAAAGGTCCTAGAGGGGTGGATTCAAATTGGAGGAAAACAAACCAGAACAGAAGTGTACTTCGATGGAAGAGAACAACGTACAGCACATGTATTCTTGATGTCGCAACCAAAAAGGAAGTCACGCTAATAAAGGGACTCGTACGTAGGCAAAGTGGGAAGCCAATCAATTATAGTTCTACTGGCTCAGAAGATCGCAGAGACTCTTGAGAAACCGTCCACCAAAGATAAAGTTGCAACAAAAAATTAAGCAGACTAGCTATCCAAGCAGGGATCCAAGTGATCCTACTGGCACCTGCACTGAGTTCAACAGGGGGAAATGTATAACAGGGAAACAATGGAGATGAACCCGAATTGCTATTGGAAGTTCTGACATTGCCTAAGATGTGCGGAGGAATCACTCCCTCAACTTTAGATCTAATTTCAGCCCGAGACAAAATATATTCGGAACACAATTGCTTCAGAAGAAGGTTTCGCACTCTCTTCAATGGAAGTAGATCTTGACATTTATAAAATCATAATTTACCTGTTTCGACTTCAATCTTCTAGCGATCTTTTTCTTGGCTTCTCTACACATCTTCCATCTGTATATTTCAGAATGTGTTTTGAGAGTCATGTGTTGATCATTATCATAACATTTCTAGCACTTTTTTTCATGTTTTGGCTCACGGTAATGGTAGTGGTGCATGCTTAGGGAAAGTTAAACCATTCAAGGTTTTTGAAGGAAAATAAGTGAATGTTAGGGAGAGAACATGGGCATCAGGACTGGGAAGTAGGTAGGAAAAGTAGATATTTATTAACGTTCGTCTCGAATATTTGGAGGTTGTAGCAGTTGTAAAAAACCTCTCCAGGAAATGAATTTCCCTGATGTTTTCATTTATGTTAGATTTTTGCAATCTCAATGAATATCTTCTAGTCTTGTGCATCCTCTTACTCACTTGATAAATCCCATTTCAGAAGAGTACTTTCTAGTAATGGTTCCTTTAGGGAGGTGCCATACAAGTATAAACAAGAAATGGTTGAGTCAGAAGGATATTGCTTGATTGCGGAAAAGGATCACTGAGATCTAGCCCGACTCGTTATCTTATACTAAGTTAAAGTTTAATTGTTTTAAAATATTATTAACATACGTCCCATATCAGGTATGTTTACAAGTACTGGCGACCAAGCTTTGCTCGTTAAATGTGTTTTTCGGAGATATTTATTTAGATAAACTTAAATATTCGGATAATGTTATAACGCCATCTCATATAGGTGTCTTTCCTGAAAATAAAACGATTTAACACAAAAAAAAAAGTTTCATAACCTAACCTACCGGTATTTCAGACGTCGTGGTTGAATCTGGTGGATTCGCCAGTTCTACCAGACGTCGTAGTTGAATCTGGTGGATTCGCCTGTTCTAACCTGACTTGTGTGTAAAATCTCGTTTTTTCAGGAAAGACACCTATATAGAGGAACTTAAAAAGCAAATCCCTAGCTAAATACAAAATTTCATCCAAATCGTTAGAGCCATTTCCGAGATAGCCGAAATATATATATATATATATATATATATATATATATATATATATATATATATATATATATATATATATATATATATATATATATAGTTATGATGCGTTGATTGCGGTTCGTTTTTATTTTATTTTATATTTGTTTATTTACTCTCCACAACCAGACATCATAACAAAATATATATAATTTTGTTATTTTACTATTTTTTTGTTTTGTTTTACTTTGTTTTACCATTATTTTTACTATTTTCAAAATCTTTAAGCTAGTTCCCCTTTTTGAAGATTTATTTAATATGTATTGATAAATAAATACCCATATAAATATATAATATGTCCGACTATGCATTTTACCTTCTTTCCATTTACTCTTTTACCTTATTTCCTTCACCTCAGCTAACTCAATCGGTACGCCTATGGAATCTCTGGTCGTTCTTGAAGTAAATATCAGAAAATGGCAATTCATTGTTGCTCAAACATTGAAAATAAAGCAGAAATTCATCAAAATAATAATTTCCTTTATCCAGGAAAAACTTACTAATACCTACTCTGCGATAAATAACCTAATTAGTGCTTCATAGCAAATATATACAGGAAATGTGAAGTTATGTGATACTAAAGGTGAAATTTAACCTAGTTTTATAGGTTATGTGGTCAATATATTAATTCATGAAGAGTTCTATCAAAAAAATTCCTTAAAAGTTTTATTTCAATTGCACTGCAGTAACCTTTTATGTTTTCAAAAATACCTGTGACTTCTTGTAATGAAAATGTTCAGTGTTTCGGATTTCTCCCATTCTTGGAAACTGCAGCCCCTTTGTCGACTGTGACTTCGCCTCGTACTGGTAAATCTCCAATGGTAAAAAGGTAAGATTAACTCTGCATCTGGGATCTTTTATCTGCTATTGTTCTTTATAGTATTTCACATATTGTCTTGGCAAAAAATTGTTTTTCTAATACATATTGCTTGTTTTTTTCAAATTTTCAATTTTCTTCATTCGGTTCTCCCAAAATTATTTTTCTGTTCCCCATGCACGCTTAGCTTGTTGATTTCTCTCCCTTGATACCAACAACATTTGTTTTCTTCTCGAATTTTCGATTTACTCGCACCTTTTTGTTGCACTTATTGTTATTTTCACTTATTTGACAGTTTTTTTTTCGAAATATTTCTAACTACCTTACTATATACAATACATGTAAAAATCATTCTTTTGACGTTTCTGCTCTTCATATTTTCAAAATTCCTCATTTTGCATCACGATCTTTCCTCGCATCTCATTGGCTATTATTTTAAGATCCAATTCCATATACAGAATGTTCGAACTTTTAATATTTTGTTATATGCTTGTGCTCAAAAAATATATTAGAAAATTTGTATTTCTATTTTTTTTTTAAATTATGCCAATTGCTTGTAATGTTGACAACATGTTAATTTCAAACATAGGTATTGATTAATATTATACAAGGTTTCAGAAAAACGGTAGAATCTTCAGTAAAACTGTAAAACAACATAGCACAGACTACCAAATACGACCATTTTATCAATTATGGGTTTTTTTAATTTATAATTCTTATTTCAACTCTTTACACATTTAAGGTACTTCTAAACATAACAATATATATATATATATATATATATATATATATATATATATATATATATATATATATATATATATAAATTGAACGTTCACAGATATAAGATACAGTAATTATTCAGATCAACATCAGAAATTCGTGTATTTAATTATATTTTAAGTGTCAGTTGGCAGATGTACCCTTGAAGTCACCCTTACGTTAGTAGACTTAGCTTCTGACCAAACTTAATCAAGCATATTATTGCTTCGCATCGAAATAGATTGTTGCGAATTGTTCAACGAGAGTTTTTCATTGAATCACGTTCACCAGAATGCGTGATGCATCTATATACAGACTCATTTACAGCTTGCTCGTTATTTCCTCCCATATGGCGTTCTGGGTAGGATAACTCGTGTATTATGTATCTGTGCCTATACTGTACAGTTGTCGATTTGGGTCGAATATTTATTAAAGCTGATTAAGTGATTATTAATGGATCGCGACGCAAATATCGTAAAGTATTGCAATATCACAACTGTTCGGTATAATTAGATTGATTAAATTTTTTGTGTAGTTTCGAAAATACCGTTCGCGATCAAGCCGAGAAAAATAACTGGTTCGGAAAAATCTGAAGTATATAAATAAGTTGAGGCTCTTGTATAAGTTTTTACATAGGCCAAACAGGCAACACTTTCGAAAAGCTATTATCAGAACATAGGAACTGTTTCTTCAATGGTAGCACAAATTCAACTTTTGCTACTCACCCCTTGACTGAAAAAGATGCAATGTGTTGGGCAGAAGAAACTAATTCATCGGCCTTTTTTCTAATAAAGACTCGTCAATAAAGAGAAATAAAATTTCCCAAAGAAAAAAAATATGGTAGAAGAAAGCGTGTATACATGAAATGGGCCAACGCAAGGAAGAATGATGGTTAGATATATTTGTAACTGGGCACCAGTGGCTGGTCAGGTTGATGAGAGTCTTATTGATATATGAGTCAAGCAACATCGGGCGCGTTTAGTACTTGGATGGGTGACCACGTGACAAGGAAGGTGCGCGTTAAAATCCCCTAACAACTGTAGCGTAGTAGCATATTCGTAGCTGCAGGCGTCTTATCAATGAGCACGAAATGAGACGATAGATATGCCGACCTTTGGAGGGGACGTTAAGATGGCAGTCCCGAGTTCATACTGAGTTCAACAGAAGATTTGGCAAAATTTCCGGTTGGAGGGAGTGTGCTTAGCCCACTGTCGTAAAAATAATCCGACGTTAAATAAAGCATTAAAAAAAACCGACACAAAAAATCTCTAGCAGATTCCAGGTGATGCTGCAGTATCAAGTCGAAGTTACCATGTTCTTGTAAAATTATTTTAGTAAACAACATACCAAATTTCGAATCGATCAGACCTGTGGAGGTTGCTCACATCAACTGGAAGAAAGCTGATGATCTTCAAACGGCTGAACAGATTTTCTTGAATCATAACTAAGAACACTCTCGATCAAGTCACCTTTCAAACAAAAAAGCTGAATAAAAATCGCTTAATCCGTTTGGAAGCACGATGCCACAGACAGACCCACAGATACACACGTTAAACTTAAACACCCCTCTATTTGCGTCGGGGGTTGAAAACGTATTCCAAATTCTCAGTTCATATTAAAAACATTTCAAAGGTAAATTGCGGTTTATTTTCAATATTCTGATCATATGGTTTGAGTAAATGCCACAATTCTCATTATGGCACTGCTATTATCGTCAATTTTAACGGAAATTTTAGTAAATTAATTTTTTCAGTTCGAGGTGCTCAGAAGAAATAGTGACCCAACACTTGGGTTGGTGAAAAGGTGAACATTCTTAATTGAATATTGAATAGAAAATTTTTATGGTGAATTGAAAAATCCACGATAAAAATAAGTTATTTTTTGTGAATATCAAACAGAAAACTACTACTTCCCCGGCTAAAGCCACGCTGGATATTAAACTACATCTGATAGATATTGAGAAAGAGCCCTAACTCAATATATTTCTATTCAATATTCCCCTTTTCAACATGAATACTCCACAAGAGGACCCCCATAAACCTAGCAGAACCATTTGCAAATTTTGAACTTCCAATTATGCCATAATTTGTCGCTTATTAATCGCTATTTTATTACCACAATTATAAATTTGTCGCTCATCGTTAAAAAAAACATGGTTCTGCTAGGTTTATATGAAGCTAGCAGAACCCTTCCTATCTTTCTAATTATGAAAAAAACGAATAGTCCATAATTTGTCGCTCATCCTTTTTTGTGACAAATCAGTATTTTATCAAAAAAGTTCAATATCTACTGAAGGCTATCAAACGTATAGTTTCTACCTATTAGTTCCATAACAAGCAAATAGGCATGATACAGTAAATTTCCCTAATTTGTCGCTAATGCATCGCATATACATGGTCCTTCCGAAATTGGAGCGATAAATGAAATATGGAGTGTTGTATAAGACTTAACGAATTTAAATAAATTTTTTATTGGAGCAATCTAAAATTCTCATAAATATTTTACTCATGCACTGGTTTGATTATTCAGTTCGCAGCGCCTCTCTGTCCGATAGCATTGTGTTAACATATGGTATTCCCGCAGTGTTGCCAGTTTATTTTCATTTCATAAACACTAGTTATCATATATGGCTTAAAATTAAAACGGAAGAAAGACACTGAATTAAAATGGGGCCATTTCATTTCATAATGAGGCGTTATAAAAAGTTATTGATAATTTGCGATAAGAAATAAGGTATGTTAACCTCTATGGATGTTGAGTATTCACTTAATCCTCTTCACTTTCTTACATCGGGTTTTGCAACAGGTCTTGTTAAAGGTTCTAAGATGGAGTTATAGCAGATATACAAATATTAGCCTTACATATAGGGTGAACCAATAAATTTGAAAAAATCTTTTGGAATAGAATAGAAATGGGTGAACAAAATACTATATACTACATTATATATTCTGGATTTTTTTACTTTGTGTATATAATATTTAAATACGACCCATGACATTCTTTCAATGTAGGTACCAAAGCTAAAATTGTAGTGAATACGGTATTTAATAATAAGAATAATTTGTGCCCTCCAACTGCCTGCATTAATTCATCTCGTCAGGTTGGCAACCCTGGAACATGTGCCAGACGAGTGGTGGCTGGGGCGGTCGGAAGGTTTATAGGTGGTGATTAGGTAACGCTATTTTTATTTAGTCTTGCGATTACTTTCACATGTGAAGGAAGTTTGTGTCGATTGGTTGAAGAAAAAATAAAAATTATTCAGAAAGGCAATTCCGAACCGTTAAGGGTGGGACGTTCCAGCTAGTGTTGAAAAAAATTGATTTTATCTTGGATAATACAGAACACATTACCATATCCAACAAAATTGTGTTTAAAAAACACCAATTTGGGCTGAAATTTCTAAAACATTGGACTCAAAAATATCAGCTAGCTCACTGTATTCTATAGCATGCAGGGAAAAATAAAATATAATCAAACTAATAAATCTATCAACGAATCAGTAGAGTCCATAGAATCTGTACATGTAAATAATAACGATATCATTTTTCATAATAGTAGTAGTAATTATCTATTTCTTTTTCTGAAACTTGCGAGCTCCTTTAGTAAACAATCAAATTTTGAAAATACTGTTTTTTTACAAAAAAAATTTCTTATTGTGCTAATAAATTAGCGACAAATTGGCGACAACATATGGATTATTTGTTTTTATTTCATAATTAGGTAGCTAGATAGGAAGTGGTTCTGCTAAGCTTCATATAAAACTAGCAGAACCATGGATTTAAAAAAATGAGCGAATTTTTTTTAATTAATTAATTAAATTAAATAATGGTAGATTAGTATTTTCCAAAAGTAGACCGGTAGGAAGTAGTTCTGTCAGCTTCATATAAACCTAGCAGAACCATGTATTTTTTTTAAAAGATGCAAAATTTGAATGATATAAATTAGCGATAAATTAGCGACAAATTATGGCCTAATTGGTACTTAAAAATTTGCAAATGGTTCTGCTAGGTTTATGGGGGTCACAAGATCTTGAACGATGGAAGATAGTGACTAAAGTCTATCTTTGAGTCGCAGATGATTCCACATCTGATTTTATGAACATCCACTTCATATTTTCGAATAAATAAACTAGGGTTGGTGTTATTGAGAAAAGAGGCACTAAAGATAATGTGAAATAATGTTTTATATTTTCAAAGTAAACAATAATATTATTATTATTATTAATAGGGTTATATAACAAACAAAATGTAAATTAAAATCAACTATTCATAGAAATGAAGTCAGAAATAAAAAAACTACGGTGTGATTTGAGCCATTAAGTTTTCGGAAAATAACGATAAGGCATCATTTAGGTTATCGGGTTCTTGCTCTTATTGGTCCGTCTCATCATCAATTTTCTATATGCTACTTACAGTTCTCGAATTTAGGCGATACAGCACAGTAAAATCGTTAAAATACACGTAAAAGAATATTTCTCTCAGCAAATCATCATTATTTTCGTGCTTTTTAACTCCTTTTACATATGTATACCGAATTTCAAGAATATGAAATTCGATTTGTTTTTCCCGTCGTTTCCAACAGAACTGCTCAAGGCAGCAAAACGAACGACATAACTATGGAAAAGTATATATTTTCGAAATCTGGAGAAAATTTCCCACATTCTGGTTCCCAGTACAGGCCAATCGGGTATATTTTATTTTTGACAATTTTTCGGGGTTTACCCCTGGTAATATTTTTTCGTACAAATATGTTTTCTTGAATTTTTTTCTGAAATTACAGTCAAGTAGTAAATCAAGCATGCTGGATTCATTGCCGCTAAGAAAAAATCTCTATATGTCACAGTTCTCGAGTTAAGGCAATACAGCACAGAAAAATCTTCAAAATACAAAAAAAAATATTTTTCTCGGAAAATCATTATTATTTCCGTGCTTTTCAACTCTTTTTATATGTATACCGAATTTCCAGAATATGAAATCATTCTATTTGTTTTTTCTCGCCGTGTCCAACAGAACTGTGAAATGCATATTTTAGCCCTAGGCCTCAAAACGAATGACATAACTATAGAAAAGTATATATTTTCGAAATCTGGAGAACATTTCCCACAGTCTGGTTCTAAGAACAGGTCAATCGGATATATTTTATTTTTGACAATTTTTTTCTGAAAATACAGTCAAGTGGTAAATCAAACATGCTGAATTCATTGCCGCTAAGAAAAAATTCCTATATATCACAGTTCTCGAGTTAAGGCAATACAGCACAGAATAATCTTCAAAATACACATGAAAAAATATTTTTCTCGGAAAATCATTATTATTTCCGTGCTTTTCAATTCCTTTTACATATGTATACCGAATTTCAAGAATATGAAATCATTCTATTTGGTTTTTCTAGCCGTGTCCAACAGATCTGCGCAAAATGCATATTTTAGCCCTAGGCCTCAAAACGAACGACATAACTATAGAAAAGTATATATTTTCGAAATCTGGAGAACATTTCCCACAGTCTGGTTCTAAGAACAGGTCAATCGGGTATATTTTATTTTTGACAATATTTTCTCGTGCAAATATTTTTTCTTGATTTTTTTTCTGAAAATACAGTTACAGTTTTTGTTTTCTTAACATTAACAAGTTTATTCTCCAGACTATGTTGGCACAGTGCTCTGAGTTAGACGCTAAAGGTCTATTTGTATGTCAGCCAACAACAAGATCGATGGCATAAAACTGTAGAAATAACAATTCTTACTATCGATAGTGATTCCCATACAAACCTTTTTCTTCGAATACTTTTAGACGCATGAGCTTTATTGTACGTGTTTTCATGAATATGTGGCACGATTGATGGATCAACAAATAAAAACGCCCTTGGATTCGACAAAGCTCAAAAAATTCCTGCACATGAGTCTCAGATTTATGAGAATTACTGAGCTAGAATAGAAGAAATAACGTGAGTATCGAAGTAAATCCCAAATAATACAAAACCATCCATTCAAATGTTCAAACACTGTGGTGGTTTCAACATTTAACGGTATTTTCCAAACCAATTCTGTCTATTGGAATCAGTACCGTATTAACCAGCTGAGATTATCGATTACAAACGAAGTGACGAGCAATTCTGACTCAAAGAACATGATGACTTGACATTTGGTGAAGCAGTTTTATCGTCTCGGCGATAATTATAACGAATCTTAGCTGAGTTTGTCTAGTTTAGTTTCCTAGCGCCTTTTTCGCTCTGAGAAAATTAATCATTGAAATATTTTTCAGTATCGGTATAGACGATTCAACTAGCTTCTCGTGCCAGCTTCTCAGAAGTAATATAAGCGTAATTTGCCTTTTTCCTGGGAAAATTACTGAATTGAGTTTGAAATATAACAATATAATGATAATAACGTTGGAGTTATTTACGCCCATTCATTAATAATAATTCCAACAGGGCCATTGATTTACGACTTGATGTATTTCTCATAAAAAAAGGAATTTTATGTAGCAAGAGATATTTTTCAAAGACGAAGCAAGTTTTCAATGAACCTGAAATACTTCGCAAATGTTTAAAAAAAACAGTGTAATCTAATAACATTACAAAAAAAAAGATCCGTCACTCCAAATTTCCCTTTAAAGAAGGATAACGCTGCTAAGCTAAACCCTTCTGTACATTACAGGATACAAAATCCCTCTGGAGATATTCGATGAAAACTTGTCTTACAAGTATTTACAAACCTCCGGAAACAGTTGTATAACTGAGGCGTTTCCTTTTCACGTTTTAACCATGCAAAATAATGCAGCGTATAATTTCAAGGTTGCCTTAACAAAGAGTATGGAATTGCACATTATTTGTAGTATGGTTCACATGACTAATTATTTTTATCGGCTTGCCTTTCTATATACTTCCTTCTCAACCAGATCCAATGCAGTTACATGGCAAGCATTGTTCCAATATGGCTATTACTAAGGAGTAATCAGTTGTCGCGAAACGATTCTATCCATTGCGTTTACTAAAATTATCATTAATTGGGTTGAATATTATTTTTTTATTAGACAAAACAAACAGCCTCTTTTTTTAATGTAAATCTTAAACTCTACGATTGATTTTTTCTTTGCTAAACCAACGTTATATTTCTATTTAATATAACCCAAGGCAAAAGAAAAAACTATAACCAAACTTATTTCTTTGGGTTTTATTCTATAAATCTATTAAAAAGTTGAAAATTCAGATATACAACACTTCTGGTGATAAGTCCATTAATCTATTGATCTAATGATTTGGTCTGTAGCAGACTATATCATTTTGGATAAAAGATTTGATAAATTTGAACTACTAACAATGGGTCAGTTGAGAAATATAGTTTTTTTGTTGAATGAGCTGAATAAAACTGAAATCCAAGACTCAAGTTCTTGAAAGAAACATTTGATTAATACGTCTTCAGAAACAGGAACCTTTCCAAATTATTCAAGAACTGATACAATACCAAAAATTACTTAATAATTTCTTACAAACAAATGATTTCCATAGTGTAAATACACTTCCTAGGCTTGGGAAAGTCCGGGAAACTATACTTTATATAGAATTGTTGAATCATTTCAATAAAAATTATATTTTTTTGGAAACAGCAATTCAGTGTTTTTTAAGATCTAAAAAGAGTATTTGAGACCATTGATAGGAACATTTTATTTAAAAAATTGAGATACCATTGTTCAAGTTGAACAGTTTTGGCTCGTTTGGAAAATTACTTGACTCATAGAAAACATATAACCAATATAAAAAAATATGTCTGATGAAACTACAGTAAATATTGGGGTACCACATGGTAGTGTATTGGGCCCATTGCCATTCATTATTTATTCGAATGATTTGACTACATTCCTGGCCTACATCAGATGAGAACTTGGAAATAGCTACCAACAACATAAATGAATCAATTAATACCTACTTTAAAACAAACAAACTGAATACCGATAAATCTACAACTATGATTATTTCTATAAATAATAAATTGAAACAAATCATTTGGAGGAAATTGATGGTAAGGCCTCACAGAAATTGTAACAGAAATAAAATATATCTGTTTCATTAGAGGATAGTACACTTTCTTTGAATAATCAGGCTTAATATGTAATTTTTACCTATTTTAACTTTTTTCAAGAGCCGTAAACTGTTTTGACATTTAACGCCAGGCTCACCTGTCATAATTGTATCATCAAACCTCATTTTGTTACTCTAATGCATTTGTTTAATCAGAACTGAATATATCAGCCTCAGAAATAAAAAAAAACCGTGGCATGGGAGTAATTAATTCACTTCACTTCCATATTGAAGAAACTAATTCAAAAAACCGTATGAATTGCTTTTTTCAGAGGTTTGGATGAATTTAACAAACCCAAAAATGTAAATAATTCAGAGAATATGAGGTGTTTTGAACGCTTATTGCAGTAACATATTTTGAATTTGATTTTACTTAATTTTAATATATTGTGATTTTAATGATAGCTGTTCTCTAAGATTCAATTTGAATAAAAATAATAAAAAAAATAAAGACAAGTTTTTATACAAATGCACTAAAAAGGAAAAATAATGTCTTTAAGTGTTTGACCTAGGTTATTCTGTGAGTTAGCAGATTCAAAATCTTGCCGCGCAAGAATATCTATTTTATATTCGCGACAAGGTTTTTAATCTGCTACTCACAGAATAACCTAAGTCAAACAATTGACAACCTTATTTTTTCCTTTTTAGTGAATTTGTATAAAAGCTGGTTAGAAAATTTTTTTTAATCATTTTTATTCAATTATTTTTCCGTCGTCTTATTGAATTCTGACAAAAATTGATAATCTCCGATTCCCAAAAAAAACCCACATACCTATTTCGAATGGAATCCGGCCATAATAACAAAACACATCGCCATCTTGTTGCCGCCATCTTGAATTCATGAATTTTTTAAAAACATCATGATGTCCTACCCCAAAAACCCCCACACACCAATTTTGAATGGAATCGGGCTATAACCACAAAACTCGTCGCCATATTGAAGCCGCCATCTTGGATTTATAAATTTTTGACAAAAAATTCGTGATCTGTCATTAAAATCCCCACATACCAATTTTGAATAGAATCGTCAGCCATATTGGAGCCGCCATTTTGTTTTATTTTTCTCTAGCAAATTCCATAATGAATTATAGGTTTCTATTGTTTATGTGATTTTTGAGGCCTATGTTTGTTTTAACTGGTTCTAGGAAAATATTTGCTTGCGTACGAGTATTATAGTTGTGAAGTTGATTTACATAATTTTCTTGGATTACATTGTATATAAATTTACTTTGTTCAATTTGTAATATTTTAGAGACGGGTGAGATGTTAGTTTGATTATATATTATTTGTGTTATATTGGATATTGTATTATTTGTATTATATTGGAATTTGAATAAAGTCTTTATAACTTTGTTTTGAAAATTGTTTTGCTACATGTTCCGCAGGCCGGAATTAAGTATCTGAATATGGACAGAAAATAGTCATTGTAGATTAGATACAATGGCACCAACCATGGGTGATATTTTGTTTTCAATGTGTTCACTCCAGTTCTACTTATCATCTAATACAAGACCAAGGTATTTCGCCTTCAAAACTTTTTCAATTATTCTTCCTCCTATTTCTATTGTGATGTCTTATAAACTTGTACTTTTTTGGGTGGAGATCATATATGTTGTTTTACTTATTTTCAATTATAGTCATGCATGATAGTGTTTTAGATCTTTATTAAGTGTTTTTTGTAATTGTATTAGGCCTCTGCCTTTATATACCAGTACAGTACTCGAAGCTCAGCAGTTCTCAATGATATTACGTGTATGGTATATAATAGTGGTCCCAATACTGAACCCTGTGGTACTCCCGATTTTGTATGGTCAGTTTGGCTGGAGGTCCCATTTACCTTAGTGAATTGTTGTCTGTTTAGGAGGTATGTTTTTATAAGAGAGTGAACTCTTCTTCATATTCCCATATTTTCTAATTTGTTGAGTAAAGTAGTTGGTCCACTACATCGAAAGCTTTTCGTAAATCAACGAAAACCGCTAAGACATAGTTTTTTTCATCCAGGGCGGAGGAAATGTAATTGACGAAGACCATTGTGGCACTCATAGTATTGCCATGTTCGCGGAATCCATATTGATTTTAGTCAAATTCAACAAAATTAATAATATACTTAACAATGCGTTTTTTTATAACGATCTTTAAAAAATTTGATATGGTACATATCACAGAGATGGGCCTGTTGTTGTCAGTCTTGTTTTTTGGCCCATTTTTATCTATTGGTGTAGCTTCACTCTTGAGGACATCTGGGAAAATGTCTTGTATAAATAATTCAATTGTTCTTGAGCAACCCCATGGAATCAAAATCAACCCAAATAATGGACAAGTTTTACTACTTTTATAATATTTGAGGTGAACGAATGTTAATATATGATGCTACAAGTATTGCAGTGAACCTGTCATGTATTGCACCACGAGAAGAAAAGTTCAGTGACACCGTTTAGATAGAATTATCTTATCAAAGATTGTTACTTGTTACTGTAATGGTTATTTAATAGGATTATATACTAGAGACACATCCATCTTGTTCTACTTATAATTCAATTATCTGAGACATACAGTCCCGAGGAAAAGGTAAGCATCAATATTTGTCAAAATATCTTTTTATATCACAAATATTGGATTTATACAGGGCTTTTCACGATGAGCGTTAATTAGACGTTTCTGGCAAACCAGACGACGGATCAACCTGAAACAGTATGCATAAATTAATATGACCTACACGCCTAAAATATTTAAGACGATGCGGCGTTGCCGCTTCTACTATAAAGTAGCGACTACTTTGATTTTTCAAATGGAACACCCTGTATATAATATCATATTATGATTTCCTATCACTTTGTCAACAACTTCATGTACTATTTCCCTAAACCTATCTGTTACCGTTTAGAAGATATAAATTAATTTCGTTTTTATTTTACCAAACGTACTTTTATAAACGCTGATAATCTTGAACTCTCTGGATGATCAAATTCGAAATGGAGTGGAGTGATACCATGAGGATCTTCACTTCGAGTCATATTTTTATTTGCCTCATACAGGGTCTTTAAAAAATGCAGATACTTTGTTCACATGAAAAAATGAGTGGAAGTCAATTTTTTCAAATGGAACATTCTGTATATTTCCACATTTTTGAGCTCTACATCCAATTATAGATTGACTTTGTTCAGATAATCCCGTTTTGATTTCGAACCGTTTTCGGGATAAACTTTTTCAAACAGAAACTGACGTGGTTTCCTTGTATTCATCACTTATTTTTGAAATTTAACAGATTCCGTTCGAGGTTCCTTCATCAGTCACAGATAATACAAAAATAAATAATTATTAAAATACTCTTAAACCATCAAATGAAACTTCTCTTCAAACAATAGTTTTATTAACGCTGACACTCGAACTGAAAATAATTTCATGAATTAGTAAGTGTATTTCAGAATATGTTCGAACACATCTCCACCTCTACTTAAACAAACATGTAATCTCTTCAAAAGATTTTCATGTGTAGCGCTTCTGATTGAGTCTGGAGTTAAACTATTGAAAGCAGTTCTAACTCTCGATTTCATATCTTCCATTGTTGTTACTGGGTTGGAGTAAACCATATTTTTAATGAAACCCCACACAAAATAATCTAATGGATTGCCATCTGGTGTTCTAGGAGGCCAACGAAAAGGTCCATTATTACCAATTCATCTGACTTCGAAGATTTCAGTTAAAGCTTCACTTACTGAACGAGAATTATGAGGTGGAGCACCATCCATTTGGTACCATACACGTTCTCTTCCTGGCCTATTACTTAAAATCCTTTGAATTCCATTTCTCAGTAAATCTTCATATTTTTGCATTCAAATTATCATCATAAAACTCGATATAAAAAATTGACCCATTCTTTATGGCACAAAATACATTAAATTGCCATCTTTCTTGAAAACCCCTTTGGCGAACGACATGGGGATTATCTGGCGCCCAATAATGACTGTTGTGTCTATAGAAAACTCCATTTTTTGTAAACTTGACCTCTTCTATCCATATGATATCTTGTCAAGGAAATGTTCATCCTCTTGAGTCTTGACAAGTAACCATTCAAAGAATTCCACTCTACGAGGCAAATCAGTCTCTTTCAGATGTTGGACACAGTAGAATTTATAGGGATGCCATTTGTGCTTAATAAGAATGCGATAAATTGTCACATAGGGTATACCTATCTCCCTTTCAGCCTCGTGTAGAGAAGCATTTGGATATGCATGAAAAAATCCCAAAACTGTTATGCCATTGTCATCATCATCCACTTCTGGCTTTCTACGAATGATTTTTGGACGAAAGGTTCCATTCAACCTACAGTTTTTTAGTAGTTGATTTATCACATTATTATTCGGCTTCGGAAGTTGTGGATATCTTTCATGAAATACTCGGAATGTTCTACTTGCAATTCTATTGCACTCACCATAAATTATTAATAAATTCAAGAAATCTTCACTAGTGTAACCTAATCTTGACATTTTTCTATTATAATTGGTATCACAATAAGTCAAAACCACCAACGAAAGTTTGACGTTTCAAAATTGGATCATTCATTTTCCCAAAGCACACTATTAAAAAGTATTAATTTGCAATGTTGTACGGTAGATACACTCAATACCTCAATGCATACAAATTGCAACTTTTTCTAAGGTACATATCAACTTCGAATTGACTGATTTGAGACTATTGAAAAACTAAATCGAAAAGAAATATTACGTAGTATAAAATAGATGTTAAATTTCAAAAATAAGTGATGAATACAAGGAAACCACGTCATTTTCTGTTTGAAACAGTTTATCTCGAAAACGGTTCGAAATCGAAATAGAATTATCTCAACAAAGTCAATCTGAAATTGGATGTAGAGCTCAAAAATGTGGAAAAAAAAATGACTTCCACTCATTTTTTCATGTGAACAAAGTATCTGCATTTTTTAAAGAGCCTGTATGAGGCAAATAAAAATATGACTCGAAGTGAGAATCCTCATGGTATCACTCCACTCCATTTCGAATTTGATCGTCTTAGTACCAGAGAGTTCAAGATTATCAGCGTTTATAAAAGTAAGTTTGTTAAAAAAAATCGAAATTAATTTATATCTTCTAAACGGTAACAGATAGGTATAGGGAAATAGTACATGAAGTTGTTGACAAAGAGATAAGAAATCATAATATGATATTATATACAGGGTGTTTCATTTGAAAAATCAAAGTAGCCGCTACTTTATAGTAGAAGCGACAACGCCGCCTCGTCTAAAATATTTTAGGCGTGTAGATCATATTAATTTATGCATACTGTGAAATTTTCAGGTTGATCCGTTGTCTGGTTTGCCAGAAACGTCTAATTAACGCCCATCGTGAAAAGCCCTGTATATTTCAGGATATAACGATTGATTTTCATTGCTGTAGATGACAGCCAAACTATCCTCTTTGGAGTCAGTGCAAATTTAAAAAAAGTTTCAGTGAAATCGGCTCACCAAACCTCGAAGAGTATTCTAAGCATTCCCTCCGCAAGGCGCTCCATATAACATTATTTATTTGGGCCAAATAATTTCAGCCGTTATATAAATAGCCTTTATTTCGGGTGAAAAATTTGCAAGACCAGCTAAAAATACATTTTGATGAAATTATACATAAATAAATCAATCCACATCGTGAAATTTTTAGGATAGGTCTGAGCCAGGCATATAAAAATATGTTGAATTATCGATATCTCCAACTGTGAAACATGTGCGACACTTTTACCCGAAATAACGTGTTTTATGGGCATTTTATAAACACAGTCTCGAGTTTCTTTCGCTATTTACACAAAGTCAAGTGTGGTAAAAGTATTTCGAAGAACTATCGTTAGACTATTTAAAAAATGATAATCAAACCGGTTGACGTTGAAATAACTTCTAAGGCACGTGGGTGCATAGATTTAAAATAGCTCAGAGGACTGTTACTTAGCACAGATTTGTTTGTTGGAGGCTACATTCTGAGGTACAATATAAATAACGATAAATGATGGCCATTCGGCGAATTCTAGAAACAACGGAAAAGCCATAACTATCTTGTGAATTCGTACTAGACTGGGTGTAAGTATTTAAATTGATCAAAATATTTGAGAAAAACTGCCACGGCACTTACTGAATCCTTTCTCAAATCATAGTTGTTCCATATATATTAAATCTGAAGTATATTTGCCACATTTCAAAAAACAAACCGATTACGATGTATCGAATCCTACATAACTTTCATATCCGAAAATATGTATAAACGTTCCATCAGAAATTCCATCAATAAGTAAGTATAAGATATAAGAGAAATCACCGTGGACTTCTTTCACAAATTAAAAATCATGAAGTTATGTCTATTAAACACTGCGTTATGAAATTGGAATAAGAGCAATCTAGAATGTTGATACTTCACGCATATACAGGGTCCTGCAACAGTAGCGCGGTGTTCCATATCTCTATTTAGAAAACCGATAGGAATGTATATTTCTATAATATTACCTCATTGCTGGAGCTCGACAAAATAAAAAAAATGTCGGTCACACAATTTTTTCTGGGCGGATCCCAACTGTGTTTTTTTAAATGGCAACCTACATTTTTTATCGCAATTTGGGTTTCTACATGGAAAATAAAAGATACTTTATGAATACTTCACTTCGAAAATATTGACGGTTTTCGAGATTTCTAGCATGACAGGTTTTTTTTCCAATATTCGTCACTCAGAATATTTGAAATTATAAAGTTGTGCCAAGTCCAATTGAAATGTTTTTTTGTGCAAATATTCTACATTGGTAACTCTATCAAACGATATATCTGAAATTGACCTGTGATATACAGGGTATGAAAAACAGCTTGCCGCATATTGTAAATAAAAATTTGCAGAAACTTCCTTATTTTAAATGGAACACCCTGTATATTATCGATCCATAAGAAGCGCCAACAAAGGCTCTACAAATGTCATCAAGTATTCCCTATGGTTAAGTTCACTAGTTTTTCTTAAAACAGCAATTTTTTTCGAAAAATGGAAAGTATTCATATTTCTTCGCTATAATCTCAATGAACGACTTTTTTCAAAGCAAAATCCTGACTGACGACTGATAGAATATTAATTTTAAGGGTCCTATATTTTTTCTTAAATTTTTTTTTTTTCAAAAATTACAATTATTTGTATTTCATCGCTATAATATCAATGATTTTTTTACTGTGAAATCCATATTTGACGGCTGTAATCGAGATTATGTTATGTTTGTAACACATTTATTACCTGTTGCTAGATAAACAAGTTGTGAATTACACCACAAAATGTACTTTCTTGAATATTTACAATAATTTCAATAATCTGGAAATTTGTGCCTTATTCTTTCGGATTAAAACAACCTTTCAGCGAATAAAATATTTATTGGAAATCAAGTAGTCTGGCAAATGACAGATCAAAATATTTGCCTGCAAATAAGTATTGAAATCTTTAGTGAATCGTACAGTTGAACTTTCGATATAATTTCATTAGAATGTTGTTTTCAAAACGTGATTTAATTGATATGATTTTCATATTAGGTGAATCAGACACGAATTGTTTATTGGCAAGTAGAATTTATTCTCAACGGTATCCAGATAGAAGGCATCCAGATGAAAGATCTTTCCGAAAGGTCCGGACACGATTTGTTGAAACTGGAAGTATCAATTATTCTAAACATGAGCGCATCAAGTCAGCTACTAATGAAGATAATGAATTGCAAGTTCTTCTTGCTGTTGAAGAAGATCCTTGTAGGAGTCAACGACAAATTGGTGAAATAGTGGATATAAGTGAGAGATCAGTGCAACGAATTTTGAAGAAACATCGCTTTCATCCATACCACGTTCAATTACATCAAGAACTACTGTATGCCGATTTTGAAAAAGAGTGAGATTTTGCAATTGGCTATGGGAGAAATTCGTCGAAACGAATATTTTTTCAATAACATTTTATGGTCGGATGAATCGACATTCCATAAAAATGGATTTGTGAATAATAAAATATTTAAACTTCCTTCTTCATATCTATTGGAACTATGTCTTCATATTTTTAGGAACAAGGAATCATGTTTTGTTCTTTGGTAAGTGTTAGTGACTCTTGGATTTACGAGTCTATGAATCTTATCTTAGATCGTAAGTATGACATCTATGAAGTACAGACACGCGTTTTCCTAAACATTATGTTTATATGTGATTGATATTGAGAAGTCCATGTTTGTGTTCGTGCTTCCTTTAGAGGATATTTTTCACAAATGTCCATCATTTGACTTTCACTAAAGAGGCAGTCAGATCTATATCTCGATAGTTTCTTATGGACTATTTCCAATAAACGTTTCTGCACCAAATTTATTATGTGTTTCATGCCCCCTTCAAGCTATTAGTTTGAGTGTGACTTTATGGCTTTCATTTCATGGATTGCTAAGATGTGAGAAAGCTGCCTGAATTTGAATAAGCTTCTGAGTTACTTTGTTACATATTAAATGTGCTGGTCGCATTAAGTTGACTGTCAACGAAAATTAGAAATTTAATCACACCGGAAATTACAATGATTTCCTTTGGAATGTAGATATTCATTAATTGAAAGGTAAGTTTGTTACATAGGAAGTGAAGGTTTGTTCAATTGACTGATAATATTTTCCTTCATACTACACGAGCGTCTGCAAAACTTAGTATTGTCCCACACTGTGCTTGTAGAAATCATTTATGTGAATATCAAATGAAATTGGGCCCAACACTGTACCCTGTGGAATGCCACATGAAACTTCCTTCATTGTGCTTTCGACATCATCAAGTCTAACCAGTTGCTTCCTTTCCCGTGGGTAACTAACAATCAAATGTTTTGCTTCGCCAATAAGGTCACTAAATTCGACCCGCTCAATTGCATCTTGGGTTGATTTCTTTTCCAAAATCCTAATTTGGGTATTTTGTAAAATGTTTTTACTAAATTAGAGATTATGGAGATAGGTCGACAGTTGCTTACATTCATCTCATCTCCTCTGAGAGGTTAAGCTATGAATTAGTTCCAATATTTCCTTCTCATTGGTGTCCCACGGACAAAAAAGTACAGAACTCTTTCGACGTTCAGAAAATTCTACAAGAGATCCAGAGAAAGCCCGATTTGTCTTGGGAACGGGAACAACTAAAGTTCTAAAAACGTGAATGTTGTATCGACAAGTTGTTTTTTTGTGATGGGCCGAATTCAATCAATCAAGTTGATGACTAATTGAAAAAAAAACATCCATTAATATTTAATTTGGTGTACGAAATAGGACACTTCTATAGATTCCCTTATTCATTTCAATATTTTTTAGTTTGTGCAGGGTCATTACTCCCAGGAGACATCAGGAATGAATATTCCTCCACTAAAAATAAACTCCAAACAGTACCAATAGTATTAGTTCCAATTTATTTCATCATAATGTTTGAGGTATTAAAGGGAAAATTGCGGATTCAGTATGTGACATTAAATCATCTTGAAATATTCCAGAATAAGTATATTTTCATGGATAGCGTCTTGATTCTGGGATTTAAGAATTCAAACCAAAATCTAAAAGTCCAGGAATCCTAGAAAGTGTACTGACGTCAGTATAGTTGGCACTGTGCTGCTGTGTTGTAGCGGTAATCGCCAAAAGATTCTTGACGCCAGGTTCTGTTATCTATAGAATGTTCAGTTCTGAAGACTTTTACAAGGTACAATAAATACGGGGATTCAAAAAGTATATTTAATTGTGAAATATCCGATTGATTAGAATGTTTCTGATGTTTATCGGTACCATTCATTTATTCATAAAATACATTTCGATATGTGAATTCATAAAAAATAATTTTGAAATAACTTCAAGTATGTTGAATATTGAAAGGTTTGAGAATAAAGATGAATCAATTGTTAAACAACCTATTCTATTTGCAGAAAAAAAACCATAATCTGAATGGTTCTTTCAGTGTACACAAAACTTGTTTCGACCATTTGAAAATGTTAATTGGTTAATGCCCTCCCGCCAATCAGATGTTTGCATTTTGACATATTGCTACAACTTAAATTTTCGGAAATAACTTTGTTGTAATGTTTTAGAACTTCCTTTTCCATCTCATTTTTGCTCAATGGCGAATAAAGTAAGGAGGATTTTGTTCTTTTCCACACTGTATTTATAGGTGAAATATGGAATAATTTCACGAATAAAGTTGTTCATACCCTTAAACAGATCTTCTTGTTCAGAGTTTAGGCCAGAGTTGTTCACCAAATACGTTAAATAGTTTCATGATAAACTTGAATATGAACAGCTTCTGTACAAAAAGAAGAAATATTGTACGTATTGCAATTCATTTTATTACTAAATATTTAATTAGCTCTGGTTTTTACGATACCCAAACGTCAATAAGGCGATTAAGTACAAAGAACTTGTCACTCCACAGGCAACTTTGATTGTGTTATTATAACGCGTAAAATTATCATATATTTTGTATGCGTTATTATTTAATAATTTTACCTTGTTTCTAGTAGAATAAAGTTATGGAACGTATAAAGAATAATATTTATATGATATTACCATTTAAACCTTGTTTTACTAGAGTACAGGGAAAGTAAAAAAATGCAACTAAAACTGCTTATAATTTACTAATATAGTGCCCACTATTATTTACAACACAGGCTTTAATTTTTTTCTCTTTTCGCAAGTACTATAAAAGGTAACATAAGTCAATATTTTCTACTTTATTTAATTAACATTGTCACCAATTAAAAAAAAAATTGGAACCTCGAAAAAAAATTCGGAATTAATTTATAGTCTAAGTGAAAATTATATTTTTCATAGGACCTATTAGGTAGATCCCATAGTATATCCCAAGAACAGAAAAAATATGCCATCGTCCATGTTAATGAGATGCCATTTGACATAAAAATACATATCTTTCATTTTCATATCTATATTGGCAAACAATATGTCGTCATTTATTTTTATCCAAGATGTACACACATACAGAAACTGCTGTTTACCCTGTATGCTCATTTCAAAGAGGTTATTTCGTTGGTGATAATTAGATGCAATTTGACGATATAGTTTATCTTCCCTTGACATAACTCACCAGTCTTTCTCTTTCTTAAATTGAATACTATAGAACAGCAAAGCTGTGAGAAACGAACAATCCCTGACATATATTCTGACGTCATCCATTTGTATTCCCAGAAGTGTTTTGGATCTGAGTTTTAAACTTTTTGATATCTTTATTAAACTTCAGCGTTGAATAAAACCGAAAGAAAACCAGACGTACTCGATATAATGTAATTTTCACAAGATGGTATGTTTTATTGACGGCTCGGTTTAACAAATTGTTTCATTGGTAAAAAATAATATATTTACTAACGAGTGTGGAAAGTGGTACTTTATTGTAAATTCGTAGGCAATGAGTTTTTCTAAACTAGGTACTATTTTTTTTAACTGAAATATCCTTTTATATTCTAGTAGGCAACAAAGTATAGTTTTCCAAATACCAGTAAAAAAATATATAAACGTAAAGATGATGAACAATATCTGGTTCAATAACAAGTAATAAATAAACAGTACGGAAAAGTAGAGTGTACAATCAATATAGGTCACAAATGTATCTATATGCTGGTAATAATATGCATATACCTACGAAATATACTTGCTTGTAAAATATAAAAAATTGACTTCATAAATTTCGGGTACAGATATGACTGAACTGTTGACATAATTATGTCTTTGATGTAAAAAATGGTGGAAAAATAAATGAAATTCATTAAATTGATGTTAACAGGTACAAATACAATAAGAAAAAATAGAGTGTCATAAAAATAATTAATAAATTTTAACCTAAGTCAGTTTCACTGCCACTATCGTCATCACAGTTTTCATTTGGAATATTCTGCATTTCTGACTGAATCAAAGCTACCACAGATTTATTTAAAGTTGGCGAAACATTATTCCTCCCGAGATTCCTCCTTACCGATGCTTTCAGCTCATGCTATATGTGTTCAATTGGATTGAATATGCAATGGTAAGGAGGAAGTCTTACCCATTTCTTCCGCCAATATGTAACAATAATATTGTTTTTTTATTGGAAATAATTTTATTATTTCCAATACATACTGTCTTTACTGGTCTGCATGTTAAGGCTGCATACATAAAATAGCTACAATAGAAGTGTTTCCTACTCAAATCCAAACAAATACAAACTACTAACTGAATTTTAAAACCCCAAATCAGCATGGAAACTTGGGCATGTCCTAATTATTTTAAGAAAATTAGTTAATGACATAATCCAAACTTAAAAAAAGGAGGTTAAAAATCAATCAAATAATAATAATGATGTTTATTCACTACAGATACATAGATAGTTCGAATAGATACCTATAGATTAAGTAAATGCGAATAAACAAAAGATCACTAAAAGTTGTTAGTGCAGCTTTTATTTAATTAAAGAAACGCACCAGTAGAATACCCCAAAAGATTATCTAGTGAATCTTGTCTGTGGTAAATATTAGCTCGTGGGTTTCAGACTAAATAATTATCAACTAAGATACACTTAAAACGAGTTAGAGAGATGAAATATACAAGTTAAAATTAGTCATAATCATCAAATTACGTTGAGAAATTTCAATTCGCACATGAAAGTGTAATATACGAGATTATTTAGGTATTTTCAAACCCGTATCTGGAGTCCCTCGACCCTTTCCTATCACATATCACACCCCGAACAATAGGTCATTATTAGATATGTGGCAAGAGTACTTATACACAAAAATATAAATACTGTTTGTGTTTTCCAGTGAAAAAATAATGTCCCATTGTATGTCAACTTGATTGAGGATAATTCCAAAATAATCAATGGATAAATTGCGAAGTCTACCTTTGCGTCTGGCTCGTTTTTTCAGATTGAAACAAATCAATGACCGAGAATCCCTTCATTCTCAATGTCGCAATGAAGCCATCGATATTGACACTATACTGACACATTCTTCTGAATGTCTGTGGCAATCTTTTCAAGCATACATATCAGGTATATGTTGACAGGCATTATAAAGAGCTGAGGACGTGTGAAAAGGAACTCGAGATTCGCAATGACATTTTTATAAATAACCACAAACTACAACAAGCTCAAAATCCCAGAAACTGATACCAAACTGCTGACAAGCAGTCCTTAATGTTAATTAACGGTCCTGACAAGCTCAAACGGAAAATATGAAAATACCACGTTTCGATGTTGACTGTTATCCGTATAACCGCCAAGTGAAACCATTTTTGGGCACGGCGTCTCGAAATTCGACGCCTCAACATCTGTCTCTCTCTCACACCTACGATAATAACAAGGATAAAGACTTCGAACAGCTGCTGAATACATTTATACCCGATATATGTGGGTAGATTGTAAGGAAACAATTAACATTTTGGAGCATAATATATTGTATTTCGAACGAGATACGGAGTGATTAGTTACTTGAAATCGAAGTTATCGACAGAAATATTTTAAGAAATGCGGTTTAAATCAGTCTAGACCGCTGACATTTCACACCTGCGCTATTTTTTAAATGTAATAAGGAATTCTCATTCATATCCCGCTTCGTGACTCACTGAAAAGTAAATCACAATTTCCCGTACAATACTCTTACGAAACCGCCTATATCGTGGTAGGCGAGCCAAAAATAGTTTCCCAGATAATGTTACCCGCTTAGGTAACATAGCAATGCGCTGTTACTTCACAGAAATACCTCGAAACCAGATGAATAACAGCACCAATGATTTCCGAGATGCTGTTAAGGGTTAGAAAGTTCCCGTTTGAGGTTATGTCCGTAGGCAATTGTTTACAGTTCCGACAGTCTTGTGCGAGGACCACTAGATTCGAAGCACCCTACAGGCGAATAGCATAGACGTAACACCACAAAAGTGCACTGTTGACAAAACGGCATACCTTTTTCTGTTGTTTTTCCCAGGCAGGGTCGAGCAGCCCTTCCCGTTCCCACTCTTCCTCTTGCTCCATGTACCCGTCTTCCGCGTTATTATAACCGTCCATACTGATCATGTTAACTATGAAACGTTCGCTAGGCTAAATAATGATTCGTTATTGTTTTACGGATTCGTTCGACAGATGTGTATATTATGTGTAACCGCCGTGCTACAGCACACGACCTCTCGCGCACTTAACCCCGCTGGCCCGAACCTGACTACTCTGACATCGCAGTTGGCCGCTGTGCTGTGCTGCGCTCGTTCGATTAGCGCAATCGCTCGCCACCGCCACCGTTGATTCGTGATCGTATTTATAGAGAGCGGCAATGAAGCGGAGAGCGCGTTTATGCGGAGGTGCTTCGATCGGACCACAACCGATTGAAGTGATATTTCGTTGGAATCGAAAACATTGGAAAATTTCTTTGGGTTCTCTATCTTCTGTGGAAAATTGCAGTTTAAGGATAATTTACGAATTTGAAAAATAAATTTTTTTATAAAAATAAAGAACAAAAAAAAAACCGGCGATCAGACAATTAAAAAATAAAACATCTGTAGGCATTGACTGCCTCCCTATAAAAATAGTAAAATCTTTAGCAAACTACATCTGTGAACCACTCTCATATATAATAAATATATCCGTAGAGTCTCATGTTTACCCTGATAATTTAAAGATAGGAAAGGTAATTCCAATCCTGAAAACTGGGGACCACCTATCTATATTAAACTATAGACCAATAACTATCCCATGTGCAATAAGCAAAGTAATAGAAAAATGCATTTATAATAAATTATTTCCATTTCTTATGAAATATAAAATCATAACTGATTGTCAAAACGGCTTTTATCCTGGCAGATCAACGGAGAACGCAGCAACGGACTTCATGGAGTATGTATACAAGCACATGGACTCCGGTAAATACGTTGCAGCGCTTTTCTTTGATCTGTCAAAAGCATTTGACTCGATTGATCTCACTATTGTGTATGATAAACTCTATGCGATAGGCATCAGAGGGAATATTCTCTCATGGATAATATCATATCTCACTTTCCGGAAAATAAATGTTAGTATATCGGAGGCAAATTCAGAGTTGTATGACGTTGACCTTGGAGTTCCACAAGGCTCGGTCCTGGGACCACTAATATTTTTACTATTTGTAAATGACCTACCCTTTCACGTAAGATCAGAATGTATGGTACTCTATGCAGATGATACCTCTATTGCGGAACAAGCTGATAGCATTGAGGAACTACAAGTCAAACTGAACGCAGTCTCTAATAGGTTTATTGCATGGTGTAAACAAAATAAATTAATTGTAAATGCTGATAAAACAGTACTGATTACGTTCTTTGGGAAAAAATAGTAAACAGTTTGATAGAATTAATGTAAACGATGAAACCATTAAACCATCTGAAGATACGAAGTTTCTAGGTATATATATTGATTCAGCGATGAAATGGGATAAGCAAATTAGTCATGTTTGTAAAAGACTAAATAGTAGTTTTTATGCTATTCTCCAACTCAAGAATATCTTAGACGAGAAATCACTGTTAAATGTCTATTATGCAATGGTACACTCAATACTTATGTATAATATCATTCTATGGGGAGGTAGTAGAGATGCCACAAGAGTATTTACTGCTCAGAAAAGGATAATTCGGTTACTATAAATTTGAAAGCAACAGTCCTGTAAACCATATTTTAAGAAATTTAAAATTAAAACTGTTCCAAGTATGTTGATTATCTACATAAAAAAAAAAAGGAAAAACCCAATACAATTTGAAAGCAAAAAAAACAGAAAAAAATAAACGCCAATGGCGCCAATCTATAGTGGATCTAAATTCTTCAATTGCCTGCCTGTTGAGCTGAAGTCAATTAACAACATGGGTACATTCAAACGTAAATTAAAATTTTTTATATCCACTGAAGGATTTTATTCAGGAGATGAATTCCTAAATTATAATGAAGAACTCAACAAAAAAACAAAAACAATTACAACATAAACTATGAAACCCTACAAACCAATAATTCTAGATTTATTGATTGGTACATAAATCTTATACTATTATATCTATATTTTATCTATATTTCTTACTCTATTTTATACAGACAACTATGTATGTTTATTATAAAAAATATGTGATATTTTGCAAGATAACTGTTTCTACAGCGGTTGAAAAGTTAAATGTTATTTTAACTATGCGTATGTGATATCTGTATTTTGTAATTTGATTTTGTGTTTACCATTTTGTATATCTAATTGATTATGTGTTGAAAATTGTATACCTGACTTATCCTATATCATGTATATGATCTTAAAGGACTAATAAATTATTAATATTATTATTAAGAGAATTAAAAAATCGGTAAATATATAGTTACACCACACATGCACTCTGAATAGGGGGAAAATACTTTTCTTACGTGTTTTTGCCTCCTGAACACGAATCTCTAGCTCGAAAACCAAAAGAGATAGAGCAATTCTGCGAACGCCAATCGATTCAGAATGGTCGATTTAGTATAGTGTTGAGGTTTCGAAACGAAATGGAAAAATAAATTTCCAACAGGAAAAAAACGCAAAATTTTGACGAAAAACGAAAATTGTCCTATCGCCTGAAACAAAAAAATAAAATGTTCGTCTCAACTAGCGGATCACGAATATGCATTTTTTTGCGTGGTTTACCTAGATCGGTCTAGACGCTAGAGCAAGAAAAGTGACAAGAATGGGAAATTTTCGAGAATTCTGACGAATCGCCAATTTTGAAATGCAGTAAATTGGTTGTACGTGAAATGACAAGTTGAATCCGAAAATGTAAAAAAACATCTGATAAAAATATTTGTGTATTTTGTGCAAATAATTTCGCTCTTTCGATCTAGAAAGTCATCTTCAGTGCTTACCTAAAAAGTAAGTAAGTAAGTGAAATTTGGTAGTTATTCGGTTTCTTAGATCTTCCTCGTTCGCTACTTGAGTTTTATAAACTGGTGAATTCAAATGTTCCTAAAAATAAAAATCTAGCGGGTTTAGATCTGGGGACTTTGGTGCCCATGCCTGGTTAGGTTCTTCTACACCCCTACCGATCCATCGATTTGGATAGACAGTGTTAAGGAATTTCCTGGCTACAACGCTAAAATGGGCCGGAGCCCCATCATGCATAAACCACATGCGGATACGATTTTCTAATGGTACATTCTGAAGTAGTCCCGGCAATTCATTTTCTAAAAAGTCTCTGTAAGTAGCGCCATTCAGTCGGAACGGAAGAAAGGACCTATCATGTCTGTCACTAACTGCGTGCGGATTTTCCAGAGCTCAAACATGGTTGTTATGAAAGTTTGTGATAGCATTTCGGGAGAAGTTTGCCTCGTCCGTGAAGTGTACATATCTTAAAAATTGAGGATTTCCAGCCAATTTCCTCAAAGACCACTGACACATAGTAATGCGTTGGGGAAAGTCTCGTGGCAGAAGAGCTTGTACCCTTTGAATATGGCATGGATAAAATTGTTGATCGTGGATAATTCTCCAATCTGTGGACTGAGTAGAATTGAGAGCTTCAGCCATTATTCTTGTAGTTGTTTCTGGATTCTCCTCGAGAGCGTTCAAAACAGCTTCTTCCAATTCTGGGGTTCGGACTGCTCGTGGTCTTCCAATAATATCAGCTGCCAAACGGTGGAGACTGGTAAATGTTGGAGCTGAAGGCAGTACTCGATTAGGAAATCGCTCCTGGTAAATACGTCTTACTTCGCGCGCATTGCCATCCGCAAGGCCATAAACGAAATGCATATCGGCTAAATGAGCATTATTGTTTAAATAATCAATTTTTTTCAAAATTAGTCTTTTAAAACTTACAGAAACTTTAACAAAACAACATAACGTTTAACTGTCAGATAATATGTAATTACCAAAACTACTTACTTAAACGTCAAATTCATTTCCTAAGCATTCTTGTGAAAAATGCAAAATAATGGTAATAACTTCAACACGCATCGATTATCAAATAGTCGACTTCAAATTTTCAAGTTAAAATATCTATAAAACGGTTGCTTATAGCGACTTGTAACAAGGGTACCTTTTTTACGTAGATGTAGATGAAAAATGTGCTAGAAGTACGCTCAAAAAAGTTATGAATCTTCAAGAAAGAAAAAGACGTGTAGGTGGCGCCCCCTACGAGTAAGAGCAATAATAACATCAGGTTCGAATTTGACACCTCAAAAAACCTCTCAATACCAATTTTCGTTTAATTAAGGTCAGTATTTCGAAAGTTATTTATTTGGACAATTCATATTAGAATATTGTGAGGAATCACCTCCTGAAGTTTGCCAAAGTACTTTTGGAGTCAGTACCCTGTATATAGTTCGAAACTTCTCCTTTGTCACATGATGAGTAAACCAAAACAATCATTGCTTTTTTCCATTTCATGAAAAAAAAAGACCGTTTCCGAATATCTAGTGAATAAAATGAAGAGTGGTTCTAACAGTGACTGCCTGCAGGATCAGTCTACTTCGATACATCTAGGCTAACAATTCTGTGGCTTGGAGCTAAAGAGGGCCATGTCAATATTTTGCTGTTTTTAGTTAACCATTGCCATTATATCTCTTTCATATGCTAAAACAGACAATATCAAATTCAAGCAATGACAGGTCACTATAAACTCATCCACATCAGCGAAAGCTCAAAACTTCGAATGTAATTTTCTCAAATATGAAAATTTTGATATTGGCCCTTTTAGCTCCAAGCCACAGAATTGATTATTCAGCTGTTTTGTCACTGGTATTGTTAATATTGAAGTTCATCTGTGTGAGATCAGGATCAATAGATGGAGTATTACTTGTACCCACGTTATCATTCATTCTGGAAAAGTCGTACAAAAAGTTGGTGGTAAAGATTTCGATATAACCCTGTAAAGGAAAGTTCATACACAACGTATGAACCAACCTATTCCCGCAGATATTGCACGAAAGAAACCCATTAATCCTTCAGCAAAAACGGGTTAGTAAACGAAATCCTATCGATTATACTAATCCAACTCTATCGTCACTATGACGTTGTTGTGTTTTGTTGTGTCGTCGATTGTTGCAGTTTGGCGAAACAAAGGCATGCGGGTGTATCGTACGGGACACACTTCGATCTACAAGTGAAAAGAACACGCTTATGGACGCTGTTTGTGGAATGTCCGTGAAGACGAATAATGGCCGCCCATCCCGCGGAATCGGTCACTTCCGGAAACACTGAGGAAGATTGGCATGTGTTCGAGGTTCTTTGCAAGGATCTGAATGTGAGTAAAAAAACATACGTATATTTCCATATTCGGAAATATTCATACCTAATACCTCGACGAATCGATTGAAAGTGAAGATCGGGATTCAGACAACACAATAAGTTGACATTTCAGTTCTCATAAAATACCAGGAGCACCTAAAAAAAAAAAAGAGTTGAGACACGATTATTTTTTTCTTGGATAATCATTACCTGGATGAGCAAATTGAAGAGCCATTCACCTAAAGTACTAAACCTCTCCCAAATTTCTCTAAACCTCTCAGATTGGGACATGTTTGTATAATTCAAGCACCAAAACACACACATATTTCAATTGTATGAAGTGTGATTTATGCAAATAAGGTCAATCTTACTTGATCATTTTCCGTTTATTAAACATTATAAAGATGTATTTATTTTTCGATATTCCGTACTTCTTCAAGAAAAATGGTAATTTTAGATTTTTAGCCCTGTTGAATTTTTGTAATGTGTTTTATCTGCCGGAAAGTATGGTTGGATATTATTTTGGCAGACCGAGTTATATGTGATTTTTCAATTGATGCGCCCCTTTAGCTGCTCCACCCACAATAAGAGTCAGGAATGAATACATTATTATTGTATCATCTTTATAGTTACACTTTCAAAATACCAGATCAATCTATCCTTATGTGTCATACCACGATGATATATACCTAGGGGACTGATAACATAAGGGTGAAGGTAAAACACTATGAGGTACTTTGTCAAAATTGAAATTGGAAGCCCCTGCCCAGCATTGCCACTTGGAAAATATCCCCATATCATAAAGTTAATATTTTTAGTACATATGATGTCCGGAAGATCAGGAGTCGGCGTGGCCTTAAAACTAAGGTTTTTTACAACCATATCTCCAGTTTTATATCACCATTGAAAACGCGAAAACAATTCATTTGTGAATTCTGACAAATGTCACTGCATAACATTCACTAGAAATAAGAACGTATTTTATGATCATTACACCCCAAATGGAGTTGGATTGAAACGATGCAGCGAAGTAAGAGATTAGGAGTCACATATGTCAGCAAACTTATATTTGACATTCATATCAATAATGTAATAAAAAATTATTATCTCAAGCTGTTAGATATCACGAGACAAACAAAAGCCATATTAGCTCTTTATTATGCAAACGTTTTCAGAACGCTCAACTTCGCCTCTTCTATTTGGAACCCTCAGTATAATGTTTATGTTGAAAGACTCGAAAATGTTCAAAATAAATTCCTGAAATACTTAATTGTCCTTCAAATTATACACCCCCCTCCGTTGATTTTATGTGTGATGATTACAAAATATTATTTGAAAAATAGGAGAATTATGAACCATGTATTGAATCTGCCTAAAATACTACATGAAAAAATTGATACTCCGGCTATCTTGAATAGAATAAATTTTAATGTGCCATCAAGATAATTGAGAAATCAGAATTTGTTCAATATCACGAACTCTGCTAGTAACTCGTAATACATCGTCCACTCTATTTAAGAATTGTATTAAACGCTCCCTTTCAAATGTCAATAATTTCAATCTGATATAACACTATTCATCCCCTGAATGTAGATATGTTAATTATTTGAATGTAGTTATATGTTAATTATTTAATTGAACTGTAAACTTGTTATGTTAATTATAAATTGTTCACCTAACACAAAAATTGACTCCAATTGAGTCACTTCTATGTAAATTTCTCTGAATTGGAAACATTTGTCAAATTGTTAATACCTGTTAACTGGATACTGTTCTGGGCTTTCGCCTGTTGTACCCCAAACATAAATAAATAAATTGAAACTAAAATAATATTTGGCAAGTTTCAAAAATATCATCTGTGAACTATTCAAGATCTATTTTCGATTCAGACTTGGTCGAAATATCGTGAAGTATTGTATTGGCTAAATATAAAGCTGTGAAGTACGAGAAACAATACTTTTTAATTATTTATAGACGATCAAAAAGGATGTCACTGAAGATATCCTTCGTACCAGGTTGAAATCGTTCTCGATATTGATTGAAAATTCGAATATAAATGTTGTCTGTTGACAAGCTGCTTAGTTTTGAATGAGACAGTGACAGGTTTCCTTGTGGTTACCGAAAAATGATAAAAGTATAAAAGAGACGAAAATGGGTAAGTTTGTGACATGGAGCAGTGGATCGTATACTTTTTGGTCTTATTGAAAGTGCTATGTTATTCAGATTTGATATGATTGCTATGAAATTGACCAAGTAAGATATTTGACCCCAGTCCATTGAGAGGTCCTGCATCAAACGCGGGTCGTCCTAGTCAAAGCCCGGGTGAGCGGCTGTCTCGGATGGTAACGCCCAGGAGAAAAATTAAACATCCGTAGCGCCAGACTGAGAAACATCCGTATCGCCAGACTCAATTTGTTTTTTTTGTTGTGTTGCTTCCTGCCGAATTTAATTCTATCCATCGGATAGATTTTGAATAATTCAATGACAAAATTTTGAAATTTGCCATTTTTTTATTTTGAACAGTTGGAGAAATAATTTTGAATGTTCTGAATACAGTTTCTCAAGGGCTTTCAAATGACATATTGTGAGTCAAGTTCCGTGCGCTATAGTTTTTTTTAATAGGGACACTTTTGTTTGACAGATGACAGACAAAAACTGATGGTCGCATGCGGGACAGATACTGTATCTTCATACCAAATTTCAGCTCGATTGGTCAAACGGTTCGGCAGTCATCGTGAAAGATTACAGACAGACACACCACACAGACCGACAGACTTCACTCTGGAAATGGTTTCAATCGTCTGAGGGGGCCTCAAAAGGAATATTTCCGTCGATGTATGTTTTTTTTTTCGCACGATTACATTACTTGACCACTGGGGGGGTCATTCCAGTCCCTCAAAAGGGTGGTTTATACTCGTGATTTTCAAAAAAAACCTCCAATGAATATATCCCATTGAAACGATGTAATCTCATCACTGAAAACATATTATTTGTGCCACTATTGGAAAAAATTCATTCCACTCTCACATAAGGGTGGTTTATTTAATTTGTGATTTCCAGAAAAACTTTGCTGAGTTTGGATTTCAAATGAAGTTATTCCATTGAATCGATGGAGTCTCATCACTGAAAACATATCATTTTTGCTACCGATGAAAAAATTTATTTCACCCTCACATAAGGGTAGTTTATATTGAAAAGGGAAACATTCTCAATTGAATATTGATAGAAAGATTTTTCTGTGAAATGAGATTTTATGAACATCCTGTTTATATTTTCAACAAATCAAGGTAGTTTATACTTGTAATTTCCAGAAAAAATTTCCTCATTGGGGGTTTCCAATGAAGATATTCCATTTAAATTGGATTTCTCTTGGGAAACTTGAAATGATAGTATTATTTAATTCCGTTTTAATATTGGGTGGTTCTATTTCTAGAATAGAAAGATGAATGTCAAGAAATAGGTATATTTTTTCATTCGAAATTTTCATTTTTACAAAAACCGTTTTTGACACTGGCCTTCTGTATTTTACAAAGAAAATTACTGCCGGAGCAAAATGTCTAGACATTTAAATACAGAACCTAATTCGAATATATTTATTTTAACTATTAGTAGGTACGTATATTTATCATACAGGGTTATTCATTGGGAAATACGCATACAGTAAGGATATATGGAGGACACCGAGGTGCTTCTAAATAACTTTTATTCTATGGGTTTATCGTTCTTTATAACCAAGATACAGGGTAATTTATTAATTTTCCCCATTTTTTCAATTAATCATAACTTATGAACCACCCTATACATTTTTGTAATATTTGGTTCGTATGTTCTTTGTCCACAGTGGTGTCGATTAACATAATAAAAAAAGTCTTATTCCAGGTCCGGCCTTAAAAAAATTAATAAGTAGGTTTCGAGTCGAAACAACACCCTGTATATCAATATTTTAAAATTTTATTTACAAATTTGGAAAGAGCAGAAAAAATAAGTAAGACTTAATGTATTTGGTGTTTCCGCAAACAACTTTTTTACTTATTAACTTGAGTCAAATCTAGATGTTTGGATAATGAGGTGGCACAAAATAATTTGTTTTCCCAAATGGTACTTTTCTGGCTTTAATCCATAAAATCATCAACTATTTCTTATTCTCCTAATTTCTGGATCCCAACCTTATTGAAATCGAAAGGACATGTCCGTATTTGGGACAAATTATTATTATCAATGACTAACTTTCAAACTCCCTGTATGCGTAAACAAATTAACATAACATTTGTTCATTGCGCTACATTTAAAAAAATATTCTAAAAAAGATGAAAAATGCCCATTCCGAAAAAAGCATAACTTTATTTTAAACAAAAATAACGTTGCAACAAATCTACATTTTAAAGGTTAAACATAACACAAAATAAAAAAAAATAGAATTTTCTTTATCCGCGTCTAATTATTTTTTTAGCAAGAGCATGATCATTTCTCGACTCTTCTGAGGGATTCTTTAATTTTATATTACATATTAATAATAATAAAATCAAGCAGTCTGTACGTATTCTTTAATTTAGTAAATACTACACTTTAGGTTTGATATCCCAAATTGTTGTAATCGTCAAGTTGGCTGATGTCAGATTACAATTTTGACGTTAGTTGATGACTTAAGAGTTTGTACTTGTGTTGTTACGTTATTTGTTGACAACAGTTATTGCTTACTTAAAATGCCACACAAATTTGATAACAATGAATATGCAGACATGTTGTATGTCTATGGATTTTGTGATGGTAATGGGAAAGCTGCCCAAAGAGAATATGCACGGCGATTTCCTGGCCGGCGGTTACCTAGTGACAGGACTTTTTCTAATGTGTTTATTTACCTTAGAGAACACGGTAAATTTCCAACTATAGCACTAAATGAAAGTTATGAAAGACGATATATCGATTTGGAGCAAGATATTCTTAACCTTGTACAAAATGATCAAAAAATTAAGAAAAACTAATCTACATCCGTACCATTTACAGCAAGCTCAGAGGCTACAAGCAGAAGATGACATTGGCTTTAGTAGATGGGTATCACAAAATAATAGGATCATATACAAGTGTTTATTTAGCGATGAAGCTCAATTTACCAGACACGGTGTTAATAATTCAAGGAATTCCCATGTTTGCGCCGAACAAAATCCGTTCGCCATAAAACAAACACATTCACAAATCAGGTTCTCCCTTAATGTTTGGTGTGGCGTTATTAACAAAACGATTAATTGGACCCCATATCCTACCACATCTACTGACGGATGAAGTGTATTTGGAGTTCCTACAAAATATTTTACCCATATTACTAGATGTTGCAGGAGTTGATCTTGGAGGCATGTACTTACAACATGATGAGGCTTCACCTCATTCCAGGGTAATAGTGAGAGAGTTTGTAAATGACAACTTCCCAAATCATTGGATATACAGAGGAGGACCTCACAACTGGCTTGCAAGGGGGCCCGATTTTAATCCACTCGATTACCATGTTTGGAGTTATATAAAATCAAAAGTTTATTCAACTGACGAACTGAGAAATGGCCAAGCTATGATTAGAAAGTCAATTACAAATCTTACTTCAAGAGCACGGAAATGTATTGAGTAAAATGGAGGCCACTTTGTACAACTGTTATAAGTTATGTTGTTTACATTTTTTTGTGTCTAATTCTTTTCGTTTAACTTAATACAATTTGTTGCAACGTTATTTTTGTTTAAAATAAAGTTATGTTTTTTCGGAATGGGAATTTTTCCTCTTTTTTATATATTTTTTTAAATGTAGCGCAATGAGCAAATGTTATGATAATTTTTTTACGCATACAGGGTGTTTGGAAGTTAGTCATTGATAATAATAATTTGTCCCAAATACGGACATGTCCTCTCGTTTTTCAATAAGGTTAGGATCCAGAAATTACTAGAATAAGAAATAGTTGCTGATTTTATTGATTAAAGCTGGAAAAGTACCATTTGGGGAAAAAAATAATTTTGTGCCACCTCATTATCGAAACATCTAGATTTGACTCAAGTTAATAAGGAAAAAAAAGTTGTATGCGGAAACACCAAATACATTTAGTCTTACTTATTTTTTTGAATGAAATTTTAAAATATTGATATACAGGGTGTTGTTTCGACTCGAAACCTTCTTATTAATTTTTTTAAGGCCGGACCTGGGATAAGACTTTTTTTATTATGCAAATCGACACCACTATTGACAAATAAGATACGAACCAAATATTACAAAAATATATAGGGTGGTTCATAAGTTATGAATAATTGAAAAAATGGGGAAATTAATAAATCACCCTGTATCTTGGTTATAAAGAACGATAAACCCATAAAATATTGGTTATTTAGAAGCACCTCGGTGTCCTCCATCTACCCTTACTGTATGCGCATTTCCCAATTAATAACCCTGTATAACATTATTTACATTACATTCCATTCTCAAAAATATACCATTTGTTCGGTCTCATGAGATTTTTCACTCGACTTACTGGATTGCTTGCGGTGTGATAGTATGCTTACTGGATGATGATGTTTATGATTGATTGGATGATGATGTTTATGCTTGATTGATTATGAATGTAAGACAACACTCATAACACGAATATTTAATCTCGTATCTAAAAATGACAATGAATAGAGAATGACTTAGGGTGGGTATTATAAAACTATTTCGACAGATAACTAGAAGTTAACTTGTGGATGACGTCACATGTTAAAGTTAACTTCAAAATGTAGCAGTTAACTTTATCGGGTGGAACGGGTGTCGGTTAAAGTTAACTTTGTAGAAAATGGTGGTTTTCGATCGTCGACAATTCTCCTGCTCCTGTCAATATTGCATATGAGTCATATAACCTCAATTTTATTGTTTTGATTTTTCGTTTTCGCAAAATGTTAGCAAACGATATCCACGTTATTTTTGAGGAACTTTTGACCGATGATGAAGAAGATGCTGTGAATATTGTTGAAGCCCCTCGGCGACAAAGGATATGTAGGAATCGGTTAGACCATTTCACCTTGTGGAAGGAAACATAATTTAAAAACCGATTTCGACTATCAAGAGAGTCTGTACGCTTGGTAATGGGGCACATTGAAGCAAATTTACAAAGACCAACTAATAGGTCAGCATTTCTAGTACCTATTTAAATTCTTGTATTTTTAGAAATCATCCTATATCGCCAGTAACACAAGTGTTGATTACACTCAGATTTTATGCAACTGGTTCATTCTTGGTAGTTGCTGGAGATTTTGGAGGTATTCACAAGTCAACTGCTAGCAGTGTTATTAGAAAGGTCACATGGGAAATTGCATTGTTATCCTCTATTTACATAAAAATGCCAGAGACTTTTTGTGTAGTGTTATTCATTTCAAGACTCTAGTGAAGTGGTGTATTTAAATCTTAAGACAATATCATTTGCGAAAACTCTCTTTGAAGGAGACAAAGTATGCTCTAAATTGCTTGCAAAAAAATATTTTTCGGAGTTTCTGTAAGCTTAGTGAAGTCATCGGGAATTATTTTGAAGAAATGTTACACATTATTATTTGTGAATGTTCGAATTAAAAATAAAACTAACAAAAACAGTTTTTTTATTTCATTTAAAACAAACAAGATGGTGTGAAAATGTGTCCTTATCACCTAGATAAACATATATAGTCACTCTTTTTCCATACTGTATGAATAATCTTCGGTATGTCGAGTAATATATATTTTTTCTCTTCTTAAGTCTCTTTTTTTTTCTTCTCAACTCTCTTCAAAGGTTCTCTTTTCACTTTTTTCTTGGCCACACACACACAATAGTCAACATAATATTCACCAGGTAAACCAGAATTTCATCGAATCAACAATCACAAGAGATTCGACAAGTTTTAAGTGTATAATGGCTAAAATCATATTAACATTAATGTTTCGAAAAGTAAACAATGTGTCATCACATGTTCTAGTGATATTCACTAAAATGACTTTTTAAAAATAAACTTTATTTTATACTTTGGTTACAAAAAATGATTTTGAATATGACAACTATTCGAAGTGCAAAATGGAAGTTTGAGATAGAAGTGACGTTCTTCGGTTCTTGGGATCCTCTTATAGATGCGGTGGTGCTGACTCAGAACTGCGCCTTGTTTACGGCTTCTGGAGCGCACGTGGATAAATGCCGACTTGGTTTTGTCCTATTTGCTCTTGCAACAATGTTGCAACTGCGTTGTGGAATTACTGCGTAGAATGCCTGGATTTTTGGATATAACATACATTCCATTCCATACTGTATGAATAATTTTCGGTATGTTGAATATATCCCTTTTTTCTCTTCTTAACTATGTTTTCTTTCCTCACAACTCTCTATGAAGGTTCTGTTTTTCACTTTTATCTTGCCCACAGACGATACAGGAGGATTTTGGGAAGGGACTGGATTCTTCTTCAAGAGCCCATCGTCTGTCTAAAAATTTGTCAATCCTAGATTAGTCTGCACCAGAACGTTACGTTAATTTTCTCATTGAAAATGATGAAAACTTATTCCAGTACAACGGGATCGTTTTGCCAAGAGAAAAATTGTAGGTTACCTTTTTGCCTTCTTCTTCTTTTTATTTAAAAAATGGTATCTTTATAAAACTGACATTTTGAAGCTCAAGTTAACTTGACTGATAAAGTTAAAGTTAACTTCAAAACATATTTATAATACCGGCCCTTATAATGCTTAGTTGATGACAGACGTTGTTTTTCTTTCTTTTAATTCGCCCCTCGTTCTCTCTCCATCTTTCTGTCTATTGACCAAATCGAGTGAGCCAGATTAGAAATCAATTAATATTATACAGTAGGATACAGTAGGTACACCATTTCTTCAGAACTTCGTAAAGGCCAGGGATTTAGGGTATGAAATTGACTTTGGGGGGAGAGTAAATATAGAACCGCTAGTAAACCATCAACACTCAATGAAAAAAACATTTCAGATGGAAGAGCCTGACGTAGATGTGGCGACATCTCTCCGCAGCGAGATAGCAGCGCTCCAGTACAAGAGAGACCGCCTGCAGACCGACTTGGACGAGATGCGTTCTCAAGTACGGTCGCGCGACCAGAGATGCCTCGACCTGCAAGTCGAGGCGGACCAATTGCGCGAGCAGTCGGCCAGACAGAACGCTGTAATCTCGTCGCTGAAGAAGCGCGTCCACGAACTCGAGGAGCGAGAAAGGAATCTGATCGCGGCCCAGGGGAGGCACGAGATCGCTTTACAGACCGCGCACAGAGATGTCAGGTAGAGCGTGAAATGAATAGAGTGGGTGTCAAGAACAACGAACTCAAAATATGTACTATTTTTATATGAATGAAATCTAACAATTGATGAATATAATTTTATTTCAAAAAAAAAATCCATCATCGCATTTGCAATAACTGAATCCACTATTTAACCTTTGCCGACGTTTTGACTTTTAGAAAGTCATCTTCAGGCGACTACAATGTAAAATGGTATAGTTTTCCCAATATCAATCGCAGAAGCATAAAAAAGTCTTGCGGCGAAATCCTGTGAGCAGCAGTGGCGGAGATAACTAATTTTATTTAGATATTTTAAGATTTTAAAAATACTTCATAAATAATGAAAAATGAAAAAAAAATTAAAGACAAGCTTTTATTTATACAAATACATTAGGAAAAAAAAATAATTTCTTTCATTGTATGTAGGTTATTATTATATCCTAAAACGTTTTTAATCTTTCAGAGCTATTAAAACACAAATATAACGCGTGATTTATGACCTCCCATCGTATAGACACAGCTGCAAGCATTGATGTCCGACTTGATTGGCCAAGACGAATCGGTTGTAGAACAGACAGCAGTCACTCGAGTCCACGTTGACCAGCGGGCTCTTTGTGCCGACGGAGACTGTATACAAGTAGTACAGATTATTTTTCGTTCCGTTTCTTCGCATATACGCTCGTGTTAGCGAAGTGAGTTTTTATTTGCTCCCTCACTATTTTTGTTACTGTATTATCTGTATTTGTATCTAATTTTGATATCGCCATTTTAATCTGTCTAAATTTCATTTTTACATCTTTTATATTCCCATTTTACATTTTAGTGCCCCGAAGATGACTTTATAAAAGTCGAAACGTTGGCAAAGAATCAACAGTGGTTTATTGGAACTTACCGCTACAAAATTTACAATACACTATAATCAGGTCACAAGACTTCCAGGAAATGTTTCGTCGAAAAGAAAATTATTATTTTTATTATTACAAAATATTATCAAATGTCTCACGGAGGCAGGTTGTCTCCAGAGAAAGGTGGACAATGATTTTGCAATAACATGTTTGCGACATTTTTATCCCAAAAACATGCTGATTTAATAATTTGTTGAGGTTAGCTTTGGTTGACGGGGATGATAAACTAATTTTTTTTTCAGTATGAAACAAATATAAAAGAAATGGAAAACCAAGGAATAGTTTTCGATTCACCAGAAAATATTGTGTTTCCTAATTATTTTTTTTCGAAAAAAAAATTAAGTTCATTCGATCAGAGTAGTTTTTATTTGAAAATTTTGGGATAATAATGTTTCACTTTCCTATAAGAAACTGTGTGGTCAATATGGTTTTTTCTGGTTGAATCATTGTAACCGATTGAAAAAAAATATGATATGGCGTGTTTATACAATTTCGGCGATCAAACAACAAAATAGCTATCATTACCATATAAAAGCTAAGGAAACATATTTTTTATAAAGTATGTATATCAATACATCTATATTGTATTACCAAAAATGGCCAGAATAATTATAAAAAATATGGATCCCCCATTCATAACGTCACTGAATTTGAAATAAATTTCAAAATACACCCCCTTGAATTTATTTTCTTCTACAAAATAAATTCCAATTCAAATCAGATTTCTTTTTTAATGTCCGAAAACATTAACAATCACCTACTACTATAAAGTAGTATGCATTTTTAAGACTCATTTAAAAAATATATCTCACAAGAAAAACCCTAATATGAAGAAATAAACAACTCAGACTTCGTATATTCAGTTACTTATTTGTTAATTCCAGACAAAGGCACGCTGTGATTGGATCCAGCGACATTTAAATTCGCTATCGTTCTATAGAGAAGCATCAAATCGTATCCCGAGAATGATTTTAACCCACACATTTTCTAATTGATTTCCTAACTTCCGGGTAGGATGTCATTTATTTTAGCAGTCACTAAATTTACCACTTTTTTTTCCTCGGACTGCACCTCAGCCTCTTGGGCTTTTTGTGCCTTCCGGTTTTGTTTTAAAGCACCTACTCCGTAACCCCAGTCCCCTGTACCAGCCTGTACAGGTTCTTCACCGGTTGGCTACTGTATTCTTCGGGGGTTAGCCTTGGCTGTCCGAATATTGCTTGTCTTTTGCCACATTGTCTGCAGGACAGTTCTCCGATCTACAGCCCCATTTTGTATCCTCTCATTGGGCTGTGACCAGTGATAAGGCCAGTTATTGTTCTAACTTGGTTCCCACCCATCTTGAGTAGTTCTTCGGTTCTTCGTTTCGACGGTTCTATAATAAATGTTTTCCTGTGTGCATGAGAGGGGCTTCCTTCCAGGGCTCTCTTTGTTTTCTCCCAGTGCAGGTTCTGGGCCAATATATGGAGTTGATGAGCCCTTCCTAGTTAGTTCATCGGCTGTTTCGTTGCCCTCGATGCCACAGTGTCCTGAAACCCACATAAAAGTTATATTGTTGAGTTCTGCGAGGGCACTGAGTTCTTCTGGCATTCCCATACCAGTCTTGATGACACTTTTGGGTTCGTGAGAGCCTCCAGTGACGCCTGGCTGTCTGTGTATATTTTGATTCGTGCGTTGCGCACTTCCCTCATGTTGTTTTTTCTCACGCGTTGCAAGATTGCGTTTGGAATACGGAAGTGTTCATTCCCAGTGAGATGCTCAGTTGGGAGTTTCCCCCTCACTGTATATACCAGCACCAGTTCCTTCCTTGGTCTTGGATCCGTCTGTGTACCAGATCCCCTCTCCAGGTTTGCTCTTGATGGTGTCATCTGTCCATTCCCATCGGTCTTGTATGATCTCCTCGAAGTTCGTGTCAAAGAAGTATCTACCAGTATTGTGGTCCATTGGCTTAATTTCAAGGATGTTAACTCCCACTATTTCCTTCAGCTTGTTGTGGTCCGATCTGTTGCTCGTATTTTGTAGCCCTAGAAATCCCATTGTTGCCTCCCACATGATTGTTATGTCGATCCAGTAGTGCTTCCATGTCTGCTGTTGGTGTTGTTTTCATAGCCCCCGTTATGTCAGTCAGGCAAGTCTTTGTATCTTTCTCAACTCAACCGCGGCTATTTTTTGGGTTATCTTTTTCCCACCACACGAAATATGCATAGGTGATCATGGGTTTCACCACAGTATTGTAGCTCAAATACACCATTTTCAGACTTGGCCCCCATGCTTTTCCGTGTGCTCGTCTGGCTGCCATTAGTGTCACCTCAGCTTTTTTCTTTACTTTTGCCAGTTGTTAGTTCCAGGTCAATTTCCAGTCTAGGACTACCCCGAATTATTTAACTAACCCCTACAGCTTGATGTTGGTCCTTTGGAGGGTTAGAGATCCCAGGCCCTCTAGCTTCCTCCTTCCGGTAAAAGCTACAATGGTTGATTTAGAGGGGCTGATATTTGAACCCTCTTCATTCATCCATGTACTGACCAAATTTAGGGCAGTTTGCATTCTCTCCCTAACTGTGGTGTTGAATTTTCCCTGGACTATGATGACTATGTCGTCTGCGTACCCAAGTGTTTTTTGTCCATTCCTTTCTAGTGTGATTCGTAGGTCTTCCAGAGCAGTGGGGACAGTACAACTCCCTGTGGACAGCCCCTGGTGACCTTAGCTGCCAGTGTTTCTCCCACTAGAGAGGAGTAAATTATTCTTTCTCTCAGCATGCAGTCTATCCACCTGAAGCAGGTCTCATTGATGTGTTTTCTTCTCAATGTCTTCCAGATTGAGTTTAGAGATGTATTGTTGAATGCTCTTTCGATGTCTAGGAATGCACCCAGCAAAACCTCATTGTCTTCCAGAGCAGTTTCCACCTCTACGAGTTGGTGTAATGCTGTTTCTGTGGATTTTCCTGTCGTATAGGCACATAGGAAATTTACGACTAGAAAATCTATTTACATTTTCATCGCTTGGAATGAATGTAGGAAATACAATTTTGAAGTCTTATTCTCTCCGCATGTTCAGTTACTAGCAGAAGGAATTACATTTTTTGTATCGCTATCAATATTGGAAAAAAATTACTCAAAAACTCATACAGACTTTATGTATTTTCGCTTGATGAAATTCGCCTAATAATAAACTCAATCGAATTTTATCGATTGATGTTTATCATTTTTTGAAAGATACAATGAAGATAAAGAAAGAATTGGAAGCTAAAGTGAGGAACCTCGAGATGGATTTGAGTTCGGAGGAACAGAAGAAGGAATCTGCTAGATTGCAGCTGCAAGATTTCGTTAGGAGACTGTCAGTTGCCTTGGGGGCAGATCTGCTGGATTACGCACATATATCCCCGGAAAGCTTAGTACACAAAGCCTCAGAACTAGTCCAGGTGAGTGAAATCCACTACTTTCAATTACAACTGCAATGTTCAAAAAGAAAATCAAAGAACGCCGCACGAAAACATATGGGAAATTGTCTCTCGGTGGAATTGGCTGAAATTTTATTATGTTATAGAAGGATGGGTCATCAGAAAAAAGTGTGAGTTCGAATGATTTTGTATGTTTTCTGAGATATAAGCGGCCGAAGTTCGTAAAAACGTCGTATAAAAGACAAGTAAGGATGAAAATGTATTGATCGGAACTCATAAACATGTTCAATTATAATCTTATTGATGATAGTACATTAGGGTGTATACGGGGCATAGTCAAAAAAATCGTTTATCCGGATTTTTTTTTCAGCACTATTTCAAAACAAGTTATATTTTGTTAAGATATCATAGTTTCAGTCTGTTGTAGGCGAAAAAAACGTGTTTTGTTTCTTGATGACACTCTCTGCTTGAAATACATTTTTTTTTTAATTTTCGATATACTGAAAACAATTGACAGATCGTTTTTTATTACAAAAATAGGAATTAATTGCTACTGCCCATTGAATAAAAGGGTAACATTCCGATGAACTCAATTGTTCAATATTACCTTTCATTTAGATAATTTTTTTTTAGTTCATTTACAATGTTTTTATTGAATATCTAGAAAACTATTCCGTTAATTTGGACCATATTTTGAAAATGTTGACTATCATATACGATAGTTTTATCAACTTTGTATGTTGCGTTTCTAAGATATGCATTTTTGAGGTTTACGGTATTACGATATATGGGGTAACCTATCGGTTTAACAAAATTTTATGGAACCTTTCGACACATTCAATTCTATTATAAAACTTTTCGAAATCAATTATTTGATACTATAAACAACACAAACCACACTCAACAACAATTTGGAACTCAACAGTATGGACTAAAAAGAAATCGAATTATAAATAACGAATTCTAACATAAAAAGTCAATTAATATTATGAAAATTATAATATAACAAATTGAAATTGAAACTAATTAGTTTTAAACAACATAATCAACAATTTACATAATGGAACTCTCAAAAAACAAACCAAAACCCAAATTAAAATAAAATATTAATATTGTTATTGATTGGTCTATTTGCGCAATCTAAAACATTTTTCATTTGTTTATGGCTAGGGTACTTTATTGTTTCTATTTGAAATTGATATGCGTAATCCTGAACCTGCCGCATAGCATCCAGATTTAGGAATGCTATAAAGTATCAACTGCGGATATCCTGTACCTGCAAAAGTGTAGCAAGAACAGTGGGATGCTATTCCCATATTAGCAGCGTACTGTAACGAACCTAGGCCGGACCTGTCGCCTCATTCGTTGCCATCAACAACGATGATGTCATCCCCGGAGATATCCGAGAACAATCCAGTCGCGCCGCCGCGGATAACAACGGTCAATTTTGGAAGCAACTGGAACATGCTGGTCGCCAACCGCCAGAATTGGAAAGATCGAGAATTCTGTAACGGAGATAAATGGGCAGCACTCAAGAGGGCAGGGCCATAGACAAATTAAAAATAAAGAGACTGTTTGAAACATTGGCGATCTTGACCACCAAGTTTTTGGTACGGCCAGTCGCGCATGGAGGCGCTGCCCGCAATCAACAGACGACTGACATGATAATTTTCCAATTTCGACATTTGTCAGAAGATGACAAACCACGTAATAATTTCAGAATAATTCTACTGTTGTCATCGAAAAATTAATTATAGAAATCATACTATGGACTTGAATTATGAACCCAACGTCGAAAATGGAATGTTTTGTTATTCGAGTTGACGCTGAAATTCCTCGAAATATTCTTTCACAAGGTAAAATATAAGCTGCTTTTCACAAACTGATACTTATTTCCATCCATCAGTTGCAGAATTTTTTTCACAAACTGATATATTTCCGTCCATCAGTTTCCATTTCCTATCACCATTTGAGGAAGTACGAAGATTATCATCAAACTGGAGTACTTGTTAGGTATACCTACTCGTTCTCCTTTGTGCTAATAAATGAACAAAATTATTGAAGGTTTGTTGTAAATGTAATTTGTTTTTATTTTGGTTGATTTGATGATGAGACTGAAGAATATTTTTTATTTAGTTTTGTCTGTAGTTTTATTATTGTTTTGTCTGTAGTTGTACCTTGTCCTAGATACAATAGAATGTGTTTTTATAGTTATTATTCCTGTTTTATAAGATCTTTAATTTTGTTCTTGATATCATTAAATAAAGATTTATTTTGAAACTTTATTTTAACCACGAACGAACTAACAGATTCTACGAATCGATTACTGTATATATTTTATTAGTGATCGATTTGCCATTCCTGTATTTCATATGATACAACCATTCATATGGAATACAAGAATGGCAAATCGATCACTTATAAAATATATATCATATCAATCATATAAAAGTAACACATTTGAAAAACCCGCCTTATTTCAATCGGTGTTACCAACTGTATTTAGTTCGGCCAGTTGCGAGATATGTCGCCACTGTCTAAACGTGGTGCCAACTTTTACTGCAGGTTTGACAACTCTCTCAGTTTCAGCAGCCGATAGCGTCGAACGATACAGTGGCGTAGTTAGTAATATAAATCAGTTGTAAATTTAAGTGTGAAATAAATTAGTAAAACCAAGTTAAGTTTATTTACGTAACAGTACTTTGGTACCTAGGATATGCTCGTCATCAAGAAACAATAAAGTACCCTAGCCATGAACTATTAAACAATGTTTCAGATTGCGCAAATAGACCAATAAATAACAATATTAATAATATTATTTGAATTTAGATTTTGTTTATTGTTTGTTTTTTGAGAGTTCAATTATATAAATTGTTGTTTATGTTGTTTATAACTAATTAGTTTCAATTTTGATTTAGAGTTCACTACTACAATACACTATAAGATTTTCACTACTTAAGGGTTCACTAAAGCACGACGCGTGTTTCGCTATACAATAGCTTCATCAGGTTCATTTCGATTTGTTATAATATAATTTCCATAATATTAATCGACTTTTTATGTTAGAAGTCGTTATTTATAATTCGATTTTTTTTGAGTCTATACTGTTGAGTTCCAAATTGTTGTTGAGTATGGTTTGTGTTGTTCATAGTATCAAATAATTGATTTCGAAAAGTTTTATAATAGAATTGAAAGTGTCGAAAGGTTCCATGAAATTTTGTTGAATCGATAGGTTACCCCATATATCGTAATACCGTAAATTTCAAAAATGCATATCTTAGAAACGCAACATACAAAGTTGATAAAACTATCGTATATAATAGTCAAAATTTTCAAAATATTGTGAGTAAAATATGGTCTAACTTAACGGAACAGTTTTCTAGATATTCAATAAAAACAACGTTTTTTCGCCTACAATAGACTGAAACTATGATATCTCAACAAAATATAACTTGTTGGTTTTGAAATAGAGCTAAAAAAAACCGGAAAAACGATTTTTTTACTATGCCCCGTATACACCCTAATGTACTATAATCAATAAGATTATAATTGAACATGTTTGTTCCGATCAATTCTTTTCATCCTTACTTTGTCTTATTTCGACTAAAAAAACAGTTTTTTCTTTGTCAATCCTACCCCAATACGACGTTTTTACGAACTTTGGCCGCTTATATCTCAGAAACTAAACATACAAAATTATTTGAACTCACATTTTTTTCTAATGACCCATTCTACTATAACATAATAAAATTTCAGGCAATTCGACCGAGAGCCAATTTCCCACATGTTTTCGTGCGGGGTTCTTTCTGGTAAAAGTAATACTCTTGCCATTTCACATGAATACGAACGTTCACCAATTTACAGTTCTTGTTAGGGTCAGGTTAGTAAAATTATAATTCCTAAAGCACTATATGATGTTCGAAAAAATCTTTATGCGTTTTTTTCCAACTATTGTATTCATCAACATACATTTCAATATCCTTCTTGGGCAACATTGCCCAAAAAGTTTCATTCGGTACCGTTAATAATTATCTAACCAGATATGTTAATGACACAAAAGATAAAATTGACACGTTATCGAATCAAATCTTCGACAATCTAGACAAGATCTGGATCAGCTCTTGTCTGGAGGGTAAATACAGGGCCGGATTAAGAGGGGGGCAACCGGGGCTGTAGCCCCGGGGCCTCCACAAGAGAGGGGCCCCCACAATGGAAATCGTTAAGTAAAATTTCCTAACAAATACCGAATTATATGCAAAATGTTCAGCGTGGCTTTAGCCGGGGAAGTAGTTGTTTCTGTTAGATATTACAAAAAATAACTTCATTTTTATCGTGGATTTTTCAATTCACAGAAAAATATTTCTATTTAATATTCAATAGAAAATGTTTCCCTTTCCAAAATGAATTTCCCACAAGAGGTTATCTTGAACGATGGAAGATAGTGATTAAAGTTTATATTTCGGTCGCAGATTCCACACCTGATTTTATGAACATCCCGTTCATATTTTCAAACGAATCAATATATAAAAACAGAAGAGCAGTTCTCCCACTTTTTCTACTCATTTTTCGTTTTAAACATTCCAAAGCGCGTTTCGTATTCTTGTCAAAATTAATGGTCAATATCAATCTTCTATCCGATAAATCATGTGTATATGCGGGAAACAATCACAAAGTAAATCATCACACTATTATACACCGAAAAAATGAATTCATCCATATGGAAAAATAGAAAAATATCATATCGTATCGCTGTAATTTATTTAGATTTATTTCTTGTATTTTATTATACCTACACTTGAAAGTTTTTTTTTAACTTATTTGAAAAATAATTAGGGGCCTCCACGCCTTTGTTGTCTCAGGGCCTCCTCACCTTCGAATCCGGCCCTGGGTAAATATCACTAAAAGTGGCGTTGGCTAGCGGAAAAAAAATGGTAGACCCAATTAGGAAATGTTGATATCCTGGCAGTTGAATTAATATGTTCGTGTTGTTGCGGAATTAGTAGAGTCCGCTCCAATATAAAAATATTGTTTCATCTGTGGCGTAAATTATCTTTACGCCTTAGCTGAATTGTTGGCCGAGCCACGTGCTTTAAAGTGTCATTTCATGCCTAGGAGCAAAAAATTTAAAACTCCCCACTGATTGAATATTTCGATTGCGTAACTTCTCACCGAGCCAATTCAACAGGAAACTTCCAGACTGCGGAACAAGGCCAGCAACATCCATGACACCTTGGGCACCGTAGAAGTAGACTTGCGCAGCTGCAGGGAAAACTTCGAACGTGCTTTGGCTGACAGGGAATGTCTCCAACGGCAATCGGCTGCTCAAATTCTGGAGATAGACCGACTGCGCCAAGAAAAAGAATCCGTCGAGATGCAGCATAGGGTGACCGAAAGGGAGTTGAACGAGTTGAAGGACAAGCTGGCTTCGTCCAGTAGGAGTTTGGGCAATGCTAGCGGAAATATTGCCCAACAAGAAGCGCTTATATGTCAGTTGAGAGGTGAGTCCAACTCCGCTGTGGTTCTGAACTGAAACTCAATCTTTTGGAACAGACGAAGTAACATATTAATTTATGATCATACTTTTCAATTTATTTGGAATATTCTTTGAAAGAGAAAAATATTACTAAAGGATCAAAGACCGTTGTGGGGGACCGCCAAGTTCTGTAATAGGGCTCTGATATAATAATATTAATCAAACTGAAATACAAACTTTTAAATTATTTCTAAGACTCTGTTTTTTTTTTCAGCTACATATTCTTCAAACCGTTCATTCCAAGGGGTTTCCCCTAACACCAACATTTATAACTTTTCAGTACGATTTCATGTTCATCGGTGTCAAAGGCTTTAACTACATTTTTTATTATTACAATTTAACACAAATTCAATCTAAGCCTCAATTCTTTTCAGGATCAAAATTATTTATGATTTCAATCTATATACAGAGTGACCCATTTGAAAGCGGTCCATCTCTCTAAAGCTGTTTTTTATCATCCGATTCAGAAGTTTTTCTGTTCAGTAGATAGAGCATCAATAGTTTCAGTTGAATGCCATAAATTCGAAATGAAAATAAAAATTTCACGGCCTACTTCGAATTTTTTTCAAGGTCAAAAATCCAAAAAACATACTAGCGATTTTTTTTATTATAATTTGACGACGCCACTAGATTTGTGATGCTTTCAATTGGGTGTGACCAAAATTTTACGGTGAAATTATTTCTTTCAACAGAAATATGGCATAAGTAAAATTCATATCACTGTATCAAAATATTTCGAATAGTCGTCATATAAATCACAATCTTGTTAAAAATATCGTTTAAAATGCTCTTTCAGGTCGTTAGCAGTCGAGTTTGTAAACGGCAGTTATTCAAAATGGCGTCAAATTATGTTTCTTCCAAACGCAACTCCATAGTATAGGAGATAGTTATGTCCATCAGAACACTGCATTTTTTTGCCAAAGAAATTTACATCTTTACATCAAATACTAATCATTATTCAATAATCAATAATAACCAATATTGATAACATAAATGAACTACCACAAAAGAATGGATTGAAATGAGAGTGCCTACACATTAATTTTCGTACTTTGCAAGCAAATCCCGATTTAATTCGATACATTTATTCTACCATTTTCTAATGCTAACTAACCATAAGATTCGATCATTGGTTTGGGGTAATATCTATGCAAGCCTGTCTTATTCTTTCACGCAGTTCCTCTTTGGTGGTTGACAGTTATTCCAAATATCAATCTTGGTTTCATTCAAACATGCTTGGGATACCACATTTCAAAAATATTATTTTTATTAGGAGGCTTTGTAACTTTAGTTGCTATAGAGATGACAAGTCATCAGAACAATAGACGAAAAGACACGAATTTGTCAGTGTTAATACTGAAGTTTATAACTCCTCAAGTACCTTCACTAATAAAGAAGTATGACTGATAATTTGACTTTGCAGAAGAAAATTGAAATAGTAAGACTTCGTGGTAACAACGACAGATCCGAAAGGGAAGTATGTAGAATTTTCAATAACATGCATCCGGAGCGTCGAAATATTAGCAGAGCTACAGTTGGCCGAATAAACCAAATTTTCAATCAGTATGGAGCTGTTTGTAAACATATTCTGAAGAATAGTAATATTGTACAAAGACAGAGATGAAATAATTCTGAACAAATTCGAAATTATTTTAATAATAATCCGAAAACAAGTGTGAGAATTGCAAGTTTAGACATTAACTTACCGCGTGAAACAATAAGGAGAAATCTTAGGAAATATAATAAGATGAACCCTTTAAACCAAAGTTTCTTCACACCTTAGAAGAAGGCGATAATGAAAAGAGGATGGAGTATAGTTTATGGGCTCAAGGAGAATATCTAAATAACAGGAATTTTCTGAAAAAATTTTGTTCATTGACGAGGCAACATTCACTACCAATGGAACAGTTAATTCTCAAAATACAAGGTACTGGACGGAACAGAATCCACATTGGATAATAAATTACAGAAGACGTACTCACAAAAAATAAATGTTTGGTGTGGAATATTACATACCAAAATAATTGGCCCCTTTTTTTTAAAGCAATTTGAATGGTCAAATTTTTTTGAATTTTTTGAAATCGAATTTTTCAACGCTATGGATGAACTTCCACTGGCAGAAGAGGCTCATCTTCTATTACAATTAGATGGCTGTTCCATCCATAATAGCAGGATTGTGAGAGATTGGTTGGAAGAAAATTTTCCTAATCGGTGGATAGGGCGAAATAGTGCATTGATCGAATTTCCCCCCAGATCCCCGGACTTGACTCCATTGGATTTTTTTTTATATGGCTTCGTTAAAGAAAAAGATTACAAAACTCGCCCAACGAGCAAAGAGGAACTGCGTGAAAGAATAGGACAGGCTTGCAGAGTTATCACCCCAAACCAATTATCAAATGTTATGGTTAACATTAGAAAACGATACGATAAATGTATCGAAATAAATGGAGATTTGGTTGAACAGTCCGAAGTTTAATGTGTAGGCACTGTCATGTTAATACATTCTTTTGTAGTAGTTCATTTATGTTAGTAATATTGGTAATTATATTATTGGATGTAAAGATGTGCATTTCTATTCTTTGACAACAAACTGCAGTGTTCTAAGAGACATAACATATCCCACATAGAGTTGTTATGTTCTGAAGGAGTATTTTAAACCATATTATTCACAAAATTGTGATTTATATGACAACTATTTGAATTATTTCGATATTGATATGAATATTTTACTTATGCTATATTTCTGTTAAAAAAAACAATTTTATCTTGAAATTTTGGTCACACCCATTTGAAAGCATCACAAATCCAGTGGCCTAGTCAAATTTCATTAAAAAAAAATCGCTAGTATGTTTTTTGGATTTTTGACCTTAAAAAAAATCGAAGTAGGCCGTGAAATTTTTATTTTTATTTCGAATGTATGGCATTCAACTAGAACTATTGATGCTATATCTACTGGAAAAAAAAACATCTGAATCGGATAATAAATAACAGTTTTAGAGAGGTGGCCCGCTTTCCAATGGGTCACTCTGTTTGATCATAGGATTCAGGAACATGAATGAAACACTTGATGGTTTCAATATTTTGAGAATAGCAGATGACAATTCATTTTCAATAGTCACAAAATGATGATCAACATTTTCAAATAGATTTCAGATTTGGTATCGATAAGGGTCCAAACTTTTCATCCTCATTAGATGTATCCTAGCCAGATTTTATGGTTTATTGAAATTACTATATTTTTCCAAAAGATTATCAGAAAATATCGAAATCAAAGTTGGTTCAATCGAGTCTCTTTTACAGGATTTTCAGTTCCTTGAATTGATCTATTTTATATTCGCAGATGACATAAAGATAAAAGAAGAGAGGATTCTACGTCTACAGGCTGACAATAAGCACACTTTAGAGTCTTTGGCAATTATTCTGAGTACACCTTCCCGTTTTGTGGAATCTTTGGAAGCAACCATCAAAGACAGAATACACGAAATAATCAACGACAACAAAGACAAAACAGCTGTAAAGTACAAAAGCTACATTTTAACCCGGCACGAGTTTCCTAAAGTTTTTTTTTAGAATATTAATGATATAAGTGAGACACAAATCCATATTTGTCATGTTCTCTGGACAAATATACAGGGTGTACCAAACTCGATGGCTTATTAGACGTTTCTAGAGAACGGGACACAGGATAATTTTGAAAATTTGGTTTCTCGAGTAATTAGTTCTGCTCTGTCGATTTAAAATTCCGGCGCTGCGGCGTTGCCGCTTATATTGAAAAGTAGCAACAACTTTGATATTTTAAATGAGACACCCTGTATATTATTGCATTTTTGCTTTGCTATTGCTTCACGATCATTTTTTTTATTATACTTCCCTGTACGTATCTCAAGCGGTTTTCGAGAAAATAATTGATTTCCTTATTTTTTGTGCAAAACATAGCTTCAATTACTCGGGTATTTGGACTCGTACAAAGCTGAAATTTTGGGTGTAGTTTACTGTTCTGTGCATTAGTTATGTCTAAGGAAATTTGTTCTCCATAATACAGGGTCGTTAAAAATTTCTGATTTTACCATATAAATTTCTACTCATATCAACCAAAATAAGTTTCAGCAATGTACGTCTTTCCCAGCATCATTTAAATAATTGGTATCCCCTTAATTTTCGCTCTACTCTTCTCTGTTTTTTTTTTTGTCTTAGAATAGGTAGAATATTTTTGAGGTTGAGTGGAAGAACAACTTATTAGCACTTGTGTTACACAAGATGAACTTCGCCTTTTGTAATTTCAGAAATTTAATTGTTTATTGAACCAAAATTATATGTGCCCAGTACTGAAAAACAATAAAGACGATTATTATTATTATTATTATTAAATTCAAAAATGGTGAAAAGTTATTTTTGTTTTGGAATACCCCGTATATTATTGAATATCCTGAAAGACAATTAGAGTTCCTTTCAAATGATGTATCATATTTCTATACCTAAATAGTCTGGTATATTTGAATATGTATTATTATCCATTTTGACAGAAACATCATGAAAATCACTGCTTGTCAATTTTTTTTTGTATATTTCAGTAGAATCCGAATTTAACATAATATACTGGGTGTCCCATCTTGAATAAAATGACTTATGACCGTGTTTCCTAATCACCTACAAAAATATGTTCTTCAGACACCCTGTATAAAATGTGGGCAAAGTTGAATTTTAGCCCTGTGTGGGTAACAGATAAGGAGGTATTTTAATTCAAGTTGGTCCCATTTTGGTAGCAAAACAATAACAAAATAATCAATATTCAATAAACGGTAGAGATAGGTATACGACATTCAGTAAAAGTTATTTGTATTTGTCAGTAGAATCCAAAAACAGAATGAAATACTGGGTGTTCCGTTTGAAATTCCAAAGTTGATATCAGTTACAAGTACAACATTGCAACCGTGAACATATTTTTAAGAGCTAGATCGCAGTTTCTTATCGTTGGATACACAATTTCGAGTATTAATATCTCAGATCTTAGGAAACGTCCAATAGGCTATCGAGTTTGGAATATTAATCATTCTTTGTACAATCAGTTCGTCATCTTATCATTCATGCACTTCAATACACTACAGAACTCCTGCATATTCTCGCTATAATTTGATCACATTGACCACGAAGATAAACAATTTCATCAAAACTTCGTTTGAATAGTTATTGCCTGCCTTCCATTTTGATTCTTTTCTGATCAAATTTTTGGTAATAAACGCGCAAACGATTTTTTTATTGATGCACTAATGGTCGAATTTTCATAATGACGAATTCCATGACATTTATTACAAAATATGGCAAAATCATCCGATTTTTATGGAAACTTGCTTTTATTTCGGAAACCAGATTATTTAGGTATAGGAACATGGTAAATCATTTGAAAGGAACTTTTCAGGATATTCGATAAAATACATGGTCAAGGCCGTACCCAGAGAAAAAATTCGGGGGGGGGTTCTAAAGTAAATAATGCAATGTACATTTTATTACACATCATATAAACTATACGCTATTTGCATCACAGTAGAATATATAAACTTCGTCATATGTCATTCACAATACAACATCTAACTCCTGTTTTTCTTCATAGCAAACTCATTTATTACATCTCCTGTTGCAATATTAATGTCTCTGTGCACGGACATGAGTGATAGTCCGGTGAGTCGATCTTGGCCACACGAATTTCTCAGGTACGTTTTTACCTTCCTAAGGGTGGAAAATGACCTTAGATAGATAGATAGATCTTTATTTAATTAGGATCCCTAATATACATATGAGAGAACATATTACAAAAAGTAAAAAAAAGAAAACAACAATCAATATATATATATGATATAAAAATATGAATAAAATGCTTATTATAACATCAATCAAAACAATTGCAAGTAACATTTTAAAAATTAAAAATATAAATAGGATAAAAATATCAATCAGACAAAAATAGAGTAAAAAATAGTAGGATCATAATAAATGGAAATATAGTACAGCCATATGGAATAACAAGTTTAGCATAATCCTAATAAGGAAACATGAAATTGCAACGAACCTATTTAATAAATATGTATCTATATGCACACATATACACATGAATACGTACATATATACACACCCACATACATCCACCCATATACACACATACATCCAAAAAAGAATAGTAGAAACAGCTAGGTTTTGAAATTCATATGAAATATAGAGTAAATTGTTAAATTGTTTAATATCAATCATTAAAATACAAAATTACTTATTTTGGATGTATTTTTTCAAGTTTGATTTGAACTGAATCAGTGAAACAGATGCCATAACATACTCTGGTAATTCATTGAACTCCAAGAAACCTTTGAAAAATAGTGAATTCATTGTACTACGGTAAGACGTGCTAGGAACATCGAAGTCATTTTTGCAACGTGTATTTTAATTATGAATATCCTTATTATAAGTTATGTACTTCTGAAAGTAATCAGGTGCCACGTGGTTTATTATTTTGTATATAAAAATCATAGTGAAATAGCAGCAGTACTAGTTGTTACAGGTAGTGATGACGATATATGCAACCGCTTAAAAATATTAGGAAATAGTTCACTGTTGCACTCGCCTTTTTTTTATGTTCTGGTTCCCACGAAAAGGGATATCCTGTAATGTTCAGAGAACATCGTGGGAACCAAGGGAAAGAAGGTAGGAGTTGGTGTTCTTCTTAAATTTCTGGAGGTTTATGCCTCGGGGAACACCTCCCTAGGCAATGAGTTCCAAAGCCTCGCTGTTCGTTGGATGAACGAGTCTTTGGAAAGTGATGTTCTGCAGGTCTCCAAAGTGACCACGAGGGGGTGTAATGACTGAACTTGACGGGTTAATCTCGAAGAGACTGCCAAAGCAGGAACGATTGTTGATATTTCAGAAGAGCATCGCCCATGAAAATATCTATAAAATAGAGACAAATCGCCAACTTTTCTACGGTGTTCCAGACAAGTGAGTGAGTTTGTAAGCGAGGCATCACCGACGAGACGTATTGCCCTTTTTTGGACAGAATCCAATAGCCTCAGGATATGTTTAGGTGCCGCGCTCCAAATATGGGAACAGTATTCCAGGACAGGTCGGATCTGTGCCTTATAGATCATAAGCAGCTGGGTGGGGGTGAAATAGCTCTAGGCACGAAACAAAAAACCAAGTTTTTGGGATGCACTTTTGGCAATGGACCTCACGTGATTTTCCCAGGAAAGGTTATTGCTGATAGTAATACCAAGCATCGATATGGATGACTTCAGTGGTATGGTTACTCCTGACAAAGTTATGTTAGGCACAGTGAGATCGGCTTTTCTAGAGAAAAGACATGCTTGTTTTTTGTTTGCATTGAATTCTACCAAGTTATTAGATCCCCACTCGAGAATTGTTGCTAAGTCCATATTTATATTATTAACATTTCTTCCTCGTTCATTTCTGGTTTCACGGGCTGATATAGGGGCCCTGGAAGAGAAAGCGGTATGGAGGGTACTATCATCGGCAAAGCTGTGTACTGGACATGGAGTTGCTTTCAACAGGTCGTTGATGTGAAGTAGAAATAGTGTTGGTGCGAGAATAGATCCTTGCGGAACACCAGCATTTATGAGTAGAGTGTCAGATGAAACTCCATCGACCACTACATGGAGAGACCTGTTTGAGAGGAAACTAGCAAGCAGAGAACACAGCTGCGGGGGCAAGCCATAAGACGGAAGCTTGGCGAGGAGTCCCTGGTGCCAAACTCGATCGAACGCCTTGGAGATATCTAATGCCACAGCTAAAGTTTCTCCATACTTTTCAATAGATAGCTGCCATATATGTGAGACGTAAGCGAGCAGGTCACCAGTTGATCTCTGATGGCGGAAGCCATATTGCCTATCGTTGACAATTCTTGATTCTTCCAGATATTTCATGAGCTCGATGTTGATGGCTTTTTCCATGACCTTTGAAATAATAGATAGCAGTGCGATAGGTCTGTAGTTGCTAGGTAGGGCCTTTTTGCCTTTTTTAGGGACTGGCTGTACTCTTGCAATTTTCCAATTGGACGGAAATACCCCCAAATTGTAAGAGTGGATGAACAACTTGCAAAGAACAGGTGTTAGTTCGGGGGCACATTTCTTGAGAACAATCGGCGGGATTCCGTCAGATTTACAGGCTTTGTTGGTGTTGAGACCCAGCAAAATCTTTCTGATAGTACGTTGGCGAAAGGTGATCTCGGGCATGTGACTGTCAATAGGTTTAATGTTCGGGGGTTGTTTTCCCGATGAATCCAGAGTGGAATCTCCAGCAAATAGGTGCGCAAAGATATTGGCTTTTTCCTGGGCAGTCGTTGCTAGTGTTCCATCTTCTTTGGTTAGAGGAGGAAATGAGCTGGGAAATGAAGTTTCTTCCACAGCTTTGGCGAAAGACCAAAATGAACGGGATCCGTTAGGACATTCAGCAAGTTTTGATCTTATTTTGGCATTGTGGGCATCTTTTGAGCATTCTATTGTCTCTTTGCATATGCCTCTAGCCTCGACATATGCTGCTCTGGTCTCAGGGCCCGGATTTTTTAGCCATCGATGGTATGCTGCCTGTTTGGAAGCCACAGCTCTAGAGCAGTTTCTGTTAAACCAGGTCTTATCGGATGATATTCTTCTTTCGGTATTCGGTATGTAAGTTTGCATCCCCAACATGATGATTTCAGAAATTGTCTCAGCACATCATGTTGGATCTACTGAAGAGAAACAAACTCTCTTCCATGGAAACGCTGAGAAAAACATACGAAGACCTTCCCAGTCGGCCGAATTGTAATGCCACATGAGACGGGGTGGTATTGTGCAGCTCGATGGTAAATGGAAAGAGCATGTTGTGGAGATGAGGGTATGATCAGAGTTTCCAAGTGGGGCACAAACTTCTATTCTATACGGGTCAGGATTGGTGGTGAGGAAAAGATCTAGTGTATTGGCAGACTGGTTGTTGACATCAGGGATGCGGGTTGGTAGCTCGACCAGTTGTTCTAGACCATGAGTGATGGCGAAGGCCTCGGCTTGACGACCCGCATCATCTGTTTTGTTAGAGAATTTGAGCCAGGCAGCGTTATGTACATTAAAGTCTCCCATGATTATGGTTTCAGCTGTTGGATGGTTCTCCTGAATGTAGTCCAGTTTGAGTGTTAAAAACTCAAAGAGGTCGTTATATGAAGGTTCATTAGGTGATAGGTAAAGGCAGCAGAGGAACTTAGTCAGTTTGGTATCAGATAGCTTGAACCACATCACATCAAAGTCTTTCGGTTCCAAACTCTCTTCACGCTGGCATGGAAGGTTAGCCTTAGCGTAAAGGCAGACTCCACCCTTGAACCTGAATCGAGAATGGAGTTCGTAACCAGGACAAAGCATATGGACCTTGTTGGTGGACGAGTTTACTTGTGTTTCTGTTAGAGCCAGAATATCCGGTTTTTTCGTCTGTAGGTGATAGTGGACGTCATTGATGTTCTTGTTGAGTCCACGGATGTTGCAAAAATTAATCTTTAATGTTGAGTCCCCTCGAGCACCTCTCGCCCGGAAATCCGAATGGAGAGGTATTTTGCTTCCGGAGTGTTTTACTCTAGGAGACTTCATCATTATTACTATTAGGATGCACCTGAAAATAAAGGAGGAATTGGGGAAAAGGAAAGAGGGAGACCGGAAAGTATCGACCGAACACTGAAACATGGAATGATCCATTTCACAGCACACAAAGTCGATATGGTGGTATTTCACCGGGCGATGAGACCATCTTCCACCTACGGTTATCCTTTTAGTCGCCTCTTACGACAGGCAGGATTTACCTAAACCCTTAATTGCACAGGATGGTTTGTCTACACCACTTTTCTTCTGCCAGTAAATTTTCCAAAGTTCAAACTCAGACTCGACCAACTCTAAACCAACCTTGCTTTAGTACAGTATCAGACTTTCCATGTTTAGTGACAGATGGAAACAGATTGTACAGTGTGGAAAGTACCACTTTATGGTCGCAAAATCTGTTTCTAGTTGACTTATTGAGTCATCTAAGGTCGGAACAGCACTAAGGGTGTTTAAACAAAATTGAAAAATGTGAATTAGTGAATGGGATGTACATAAAACTACTCGATTTTCATCTTATTCCAGATATATTTTATAGATTTCGGGGGGGAGGGGTTCAACCACTCTGGGTACGGCCCTACAAGGTGATCCATTGAAAAAAAACAACTTTCACAATTTTTTTATCTATCGGAAAAATCACAAATTTTGAACAACCTTGTATAATGGAGAACGAATTCCCTTAAGACATAACTAATGCACAGAAAATTGGTGAACTACACCCAAAATTTCAGGTTTGTACTAGTCCAAATACCGCAGTAATAAACATTTAATTGAAGCTATGTTTTGTACCAAAAAAATAAGGAAATCAGTAAATTTCTCGAAAACCGCTCGAAATAGGTTTAGGGTAGTATCATACAGAAATGATCGTAAGGCAATAGCAAAGCGGAAAATGCAATAATATACAGGGTGTCTCATTTTAAATATCAAAGTTGTTGCTACTTTTCAATATAAGCGGCAACGCCGCAGCGATGAAAATATTTCAGATCGATAATGCAAAACTAATTACACATGAAACCAAATTTTCAAAATAATCCTTTATCCCGTTCTCCAGAAACTTCTAATAGGCCATCGAGTTTGGGAGACCCTGTATATATGGAGAAAGGCTGCTTCAGATATTTTTCTATCGTTTGTCATAAATACTCATCATCTATTGGTCTAGACGAACAGCCAGAAAGTTCGTGGCAATGTTCTTCACTTTATTTGATGACTTCATTTTACTTTTTCATATTCTAACATCCAACGCAACTAACGATCTGCAGAAAAAAACACATCCAAACTATTCCGTGGCTCACGCTCTTCATTATAAAAGCGCTTTCCACTATTCTTTACGGAAACTCGGCCCGACGAAAACCCTTTTTGACACTTCACATTATCCTTTCAGCAACTGGAAGCGCTACGCGACAAATTGGGACAGGAAAGTCAGCAATTATCCAGGCAGATATCCCTTTACGACCAGGCGACGTCGAGACTGAGAGCCTTGGAAGACGAGAAGAATCACTTGGAAGCGAGAATGCACAAAGCGGAAGCAGAAATCAGCGCTTGCGAACTTTCGAGAGACGGTCTCAAGAGGGATAAATCTACGGTTAGTATGTTTATGAGGAATGTACCTTGTCATTTCCATTACGTTGCATTTCTTTTGGCGGTTCATTCAACCCATCTGTATGTAACACCCGGAGCGAGGTTGGGAAACACTATCCGGCGGAGAGATGGGACGTGTGACGTCATATGCCTGCTGGGATCGTTGCATTACATAACGTTTTTAATCAAAAATATCCCACCATAATATCATGTGAGAAGCCCAGAAATGTGGACGTTCCGGTATCCTATAGGCAATAGTGGTGTACTAAACCAGAATAAAAATTATAAAAAAAAATAATTAATAAAAAAACCCTTTTTAAAAACAAGCTTTTATTCAAGTACAAAATAATTGCTTTGGATGTGTGACGTAGGTTATTCCGCGAGTTCTAGATTCAAGAGCTTGTCGCGCAAAGTTTTCATTTCGAATACAGATGCGACAAGCTTTTGAATCTATAACTCACGTCACACATCCAAAGCAATTATTTTGTACTTTTTAGGGTATTTGAATGAAAGCTTGTTTTTAAAAAGGTTTTTTTTTATCAATTATTTTATTTTGTGCTGTTTAGTAAATACCCCTAACACCCACATACCAATTTTGAATCGATTCGGACCATAATTACAAAACTCGTTCGCCATCTTGGAGCCGCCATCTTGAATTTTTAAATTTTTGAATTCATAATCTCCGACCCCGAAAACCACCATATACCAATTTTGAAAAGAATCGGACCATAATCACAGAAATTGTCGGACATCTTGAAGCCGCCATTTTGATTTTATGAATTTTGGCAGAAAATTCATAATCTTCGACCCTGAAAACCTCCACATACCAATTTTGAATCGAATCGGACCATAAACACAAATCTCGTCCGCCATCTTGGAGCCGCCAGTTTGTTTTGTTTTTCTCTTACAAATGCATAATGCATTGTCATGGGATCTATGAAGACCTGCCAAATTTCACGTTAATCGAACAACTAGAAGTGGGTCAAATTTAACTTGCAAGATTTGATGACAAACATCGGGACAGGTGAAACTCAATAAAAGCTTGTAAAAATAGACAGGCTTTTATACAAATGCACTAAAAAGGTTATTCTGTGAGAAGCAGATTCAAAAACAAAAATACCTATTTTATATTCGCGGCGAACTTTTGAATCTGCTAATCACAGAAAAATCTACATCAAATAATCAAAGAAATTAGTTTCTTCTTTTCAGTGCATTTGTAAAAAAAATATGTTATTTTTTTTATCATTTTCATTCAATTCTTTTTGGTCATTCATGAAATCATCATTTTATCGATTTCTAACAAAAATTGATAATCTCCGACCCCAAAAAACCCACATATCAATTTTGAATGGAATCGGGCCACAATAACAAAACACGTCGCCATCTTGGGGACGCAATCTTGAATTCATGAATTTTGACAAAAACATCATGACGTCCGACCCCAAAAACCCCTATACATCAATTTTGAATAGAATCTGGCTATATTCACAAAACCCGTCGCCATCTTGGGGCCGCCATCTGAAATTCATGGATTTTGACAAGAAAATCATGATCTCCGACCCCAAAAACCCCCACATACCAACTTTTATTGAAATAGAAGGCTATAATCACAAAACCCTCGCCATCTTGGAGCCGCCATCTTAAATTTATGAATATTTTGACAAAAAATCGTGATCTCCGACTCCGAAAACCCCCATATACCAATATTTATTTGAATCGGACTATAACACAAAATCCTCGCCATCTTGGGGCCGCCATCTGAAATTCATGGATTTTGACAAGAAAATCATGATCTCCGACCCCAAAAACCCCCACATACCAACTTTCATTGGAATAGGACTATAACCACAAAAGTCGTCGCCATATTGGTTTCCAAAAACCCTCATAAAAAAAATACCAATTTTGAATGGAATCTGGCCATAATAACAAAACGTGCCGCCATATCGAATTCATGAATTTTGACAAAAACATCATGACTTCCGACACCAAAATCCTCCACACACCAATTTTGAATGGAATCGGGCTATAATCACAAAACTCGTCGCCATCTTATAGTTGCCATCTGAAATTCGAGGATTTTGACAAAAAAATAATAGTTTAAAAAAACTAAAAAACACGCTTTCATAGAAAACCAGACTAAAAAAATAGAAAATAAGAAAAAAATGTATTTTATTTAAAAAAAAAGCGTGGGGTGCATGGTATCGCCTCGGCCTACAATTACCTGTGATCTGAGACATTTCTTACTTTACTGCCCTAGGTGTGTAATGTACTATATAATTATTGATACCATGCACCCCACGCTTTTTTTTAAATAAAATAAATGTTTTTCTTATTTTCTATTTTTTTAGTCTGGTTTTCTATAAAAGCGTGTTTTTTAGTTTTTTTAAACTATTATTTATTTCCTACTTTTTAGAGTGGTTTATTTATAAAAGCGTGTTTTTTTTTACTATTATTTTTATTATTTTTTTGCAAATTAAAAAATGGAATAATCTTATCAAATTAGGTAATCATAATCTCCGACCCCAAGAACCCCCACATACCAATTTTGAAAAGAATCAGACCATAATCACAAAACTCGACCGCCATTTTGAAGCCGCCATCTTGAATTTTTCAATTTTCACAAAAGAATCATAATATTCGACCCCAAAAACTCCCACATACCAATTTTGAATAGAATCAGACCATGATCACTAAATTCGGCCACCATTTTAAAGCCGTCATCTTGAATTTTTCAATTTTCACAAAAGAATCATAATATTTCGACCCCATAAAGCTCCACATACCAATTTTGAATAGAATCAGACCATAATCACCATTCTCGGCCGCCATTTTGAATTTTCCAATTTTTGCAGAAGAATCATAATATTCGACCCCAAAAACACCCACATACCCATTTTGAATAGAATCAGATCATAATCACAAAACTCGTCCACCATTTTGAGCCGCCATCTTGAATTTTTTCAATTTTGACAAAAGAATCATAATTCCGACCACAAAACCTCAATACCAATTTTGAACGAATCGGACCATAATCACTAAACTCGTACGCCATATTGGAGCCGCCATATTGTTTTTTTCACACAAACATTTCTTAATGCATTGTCACCGGAATTATGTACACCTGCCAAATTTCAAATCATTCGGACGTCTGAAAGTGGGTAAAAATCGCGCCCAAAAGAGTCGGTTACAAACAAACAAACATACAAGTGAAGCTAATATAAAGCGTGTAAAAATCATCATCTCCGACCCAAAAAACCACACATACCAATTTTTTCCGGAATCGGGCTATAACCACAAAACTCGTCACCATATTGGAACCGCCATCTTGAATTTATGAATTTTGACAAAAACATCATGATCTCCAACCCCAAAAACCCCCACATACCAATTTTTTTGGAATCGGGCTATAACCACAAAACTCGTCTCCATATTGTTTTTTTTAACTTGAGTGTTTGATAATTCTCTTTCTGTGAACCCTCTTACCTTTCCCAGATATACCCGTCTCGTTCAGAAGTTGTAATTAATAAAAGTTAATGAATAATTGACTATACGCTGACCGTGTAGAATTTGTGTTTGTTTTTTTTTGAAGAAAAAAAATATTTGAAATTCAAAGAATTGAAACCGTGTTTGAGCATTTTTTTTTCTTATTCGTCGATACAGCCCTTGATCACAGATTAGGTGTGTTTTTGACTTAGAAATAGTAGCGAGTTAGCGCTAAGATAATTGTTTTTAAGGAGTATCGAATTCTAAATTTTTGGTTGTATACTGCTCCGTAATATTCAGAGGTTGGTATTTCGTGTGCGGAGCTGCCGCTAATAAACCAACAAGTAAATAAAATCCCAAGATGCCCGGTAGTGGGGATTCTCTGGATACTGATGGACAGCAAGGAGCTGATAGATTTGGAAACGTTTTGATGAGTGAAAAAATTCGTGATCTCTGTCATGCCAATTTCGAATAGAATCGAACCGTAATCAGAAATCTCGTCCGCCATATTGGAGCCGCCATTTTTTCTCTAGCAAAAATTCCACAATGCATTGTCATCGGAATTATGAACACCTGCCAAATTTCACGTTGATCAGACAACTAGAAGTGGGTCAAAATTCACTTCCAAGATTTAAATTAAACATACATACATATATACAAATGTGAAGTTAAATAAAAGCTTGTAAAAAAATCTTTACCCCCGGCGACGCATGGTCCCTGTCGCAAAACGAAATAATATATAAACATCAGTTGAAATCCAATCTATTATTCATTAATTTCACAAATCGATGTACAAATTTCCAGACAGAAAATTATGGTTTAAAAGAATATTTTTATACTTGTGTCAAATAAAACTTTTATTTCAGAATAATTTAGGATAATACCAATGAAAATGAAAAACTGAATATTTAGATTTCTTAGTTCGAGTTCACTGATTTCTTATTTTTAACCGACGAAACCAAAAAGGAGGAGGTTCTCTAGTCGATGCGTATATTTTTTTTTATGTATGACCACGCATAACTTCTTACATAGACGTCCGATTCCGATAATTTATTTAAAAGATGAAATCCTCCCCTAAGGGTAGCAAAATGAAGGATATTGATCACTCACCCTCTGAATTCTGGTCCGTTAACCGATTCTATCAGGCATAACTTTGATTACTATCGTTTCGGACGTCCATCGTCCTAATGTATTTAAAAGGTTTTCACGACGTTTCGAATGCTTGTATCTGCAATCGTCTTCAGGAGAATACTGACAAGTTTAGGTGCTACTTAACAATTTATATGACTGTCGGCGCAATGATGCGTGCAATTTCGCCATGTGCAGCGGTGCGTGTAATTTCGCGCGGTGTGGTGGTGCGTGAAGTTTCGCGCCTCTGCAGCCCGCCAGAAAGAGCAATCAGGGGTTTCCATACGTTCTTGATATCAACGCTTGGTTGACTAAAGGCGTTGTTGGCTTCGATGAAGGCGGCCTCTTTGAACTTTCGTTTGAACCAATGCTCCTCTCTATGTAGAACACTTGCGTCGTCCCATAGAACTCGATGGTGCTCAGTCCAGGCGTGGTCAGCGATTCCCGATTTTGATGTTTCTCCACGTTGAGTACCATTTCTTGTGCTCATCCAATCTTACCGATAACGGTCTCTTTGTCTCTCCAATGTAGGAATCTCCGCATTCACATGGAACTTCATAAATGCAATTCTTACTGATTTCATTTTTGTTGTCAGGTTTGGTCTTGGTCAGGAAACTCCGTAAAGTACTGCCGGATTGGAGGCAGCTCTTATTGTTGAACTTGTTTCCGATCCTTCTGATCTTCTCGGAGACACCTCTGATGTACGGAAGGCAGATCACTGTGCTTTGTTGTTGCTCTTCAGATGTCTTCGTTCTTCGGAGTTGTTTCAATACTTCTTCTAGGAGTTTCTTGGGATACCATTCCGGTGGAGGTCCTCTGATGTGGTTTAATTCGACTAGTGACTCCACGTCGTTGCATATGTGCGTTGCTCTCTACCAATGTTCTCACGATCCCTCTCTTCGTCGAACTCGGATATTGGAGCTGTAACTGAGGTACTGCCCCGTATGTGTCTTCTTTCTGTAGACGGAGGTGCGGATTTCATTGCCTATTATCTCAACGTTCACATCGAGGAAGGGTAAGGCACTGTTGGTTTCCATTTCCATCGTGAATTTGATCGAATCCCGGATTCTGATTCGACATATGCAACGACGTGGAGTCAGTAGATGCCGAATTAAACCACATCAGAGAGGACCTCCACCGGAATGGATATCCCAAGAAACTCCTAGAAGAAGTATTGAAACAACTCCGGAGAACGAAGACATCTGAAGAGCAACAACAAAGCACAGTGATCTGCCTTTCCGTACATCAGAGGTGTCTCCGAGAAGATCAGAAGGATCGGAAACAAGTTCAACATCAAGAGCTGCTTCCAATCCGGCTGTACTTCACGGAGTTTCCTGAGCAAGACCAAACCTGACAACAAAAATGAAATCAGTAAAAGAGTTGCATTTATGAAGTTCCATGTGAATGCGGAGATTCCTACATTGGAGAGACAAAGAGACCGTTATCGGTAAGATTGGATGAGCACAAGGAATGGACTCAACGTGGAGAAACATCAAAATCGGGAATCGCTGACCACGCCTGGACTGAGCACCATCGAGTTATATGGGACGACGCAAGTGTTCTACATAGAGAGGAGCATTGGTTCAAACGAAAGTTCAAAGAGGCCGCCTACATCGAAGCCAACAACGCCTTTAGTCAACCAAGAGTATGGAACGTAGAACGTATGGAATTGCTCTTTCTGGCGGGCTGCAGAGGCGCGAAACTTCACGCACCACCACACCGCGCGAAATTACACGCACCGCTGCACATGGCGGAATTGCACGCATCATTGCGCTGACAGTCATCTGAATTGGTAGGTAGCACCTAAACTTGTCAGTATTCACCTGAAGACGATTGCATTCGAAACGTCGTGAAAACCTTTCGAATACATTAAGACGATGGACGTCCGAAACGATAGTAATCAAGTTACCAATTCGTCTACAACCTTCAAACAAAGGCATAACTTTGTACTGGGTTCTTCGATTTGGATGATTCTTTTTTTCATTAAATAGGGTATACCTCATAGTTGATCATATTTGGATTTTGAATGGAATTAATTATCCACCCTTACGGGTAGAAAAATAGGGGATAATTGATTTTTCACTTGTGAACATTAGCACACATATGTAGTTGACAATGACAGATCGCTATTGTCATTATTTTTGTTCTCCTACATCCGTCACAATCATTATATTCCATGAGAGGATGGAATGATATACAAAGTAATGAAATAAACTAACCAGAACAACAAAAATAATTTATATTACAACAAATAGTAAAAGTAGATAGTCAAATTATTTAACTGGTAATAGTTGAAGTAAGGTGGGTAAGTAAGTATTTTGGAAGTAATCAAAAAACAAATAGGTAGTAATTAGTAGATTTCAGCCACAAAAAATTGAAAAATAAAAACTTTTTAACAAAAAATTAAACCGACGAAATACGGAACTGAAAAGTAAAAAATAAAATAAACCTTCTTAGTCTCAATAACTAAGCTCCTAAACTAATGAAAGTAACTAATTTTGAGTCGGCGCCAAACGAACAATCAACGAAGATCATTAAATTACTTCAAAAAATTATCAGAATGTCACCGCGCAACTCGATGCCTTCATCTTACGCCTTACCTAATTCATTTGCTTGTTTGTTTGGCATCGACTCAAAATTAGTTACTTACATTGGCCACGTTTATACCGTGTCTTGGTATGCAGACTAATGATTATATTCCAACCAAATTCTGTTAGTCAGTGTGGTATAAACTGTGCACATGGTCAAGTAACTAGCTTGGTTTGGTACCGAAATTTGTTGTGTACCAGACCACAGTATAAACTCTATAGTTCTTTCAGCATTCTACTGTGACCAGACTATAATACTAAGTTGACAAAGATAGTGTAAACAGTATGATACATTTTACCAACCCTAACTGTAAATTTTTGTTTGAAAGATTGCTAAGCGTTCTATTGTGGTTATCGCACTGGCTAAATAAACCGAATGGAAACAATAGCCATAAAAAATAGAGCGAGAGAGAGAGTTAGTGAAAAATATGTTTTGTGATTCCTAACCTTAGTTTCCGCATCATTACTTCGGAAACTGTTTCATATATTTTTGTTAGTATTTTTTATATAAAATGAGTTGCTGCAGTTCAAAACCTCCTATAAAAAAGTCCAAAGGTATTAATTAATAATAATAATAATAATATCGTCTTTATTATTTTCTTCCTTTTAATTGGACATATGAAGAAACCAGTGCGTTTCTCCAAATATTTTTGGACAAGAAAATTATATCAATTTTGGATGGCAAAAACTTTAAACACCTAGACATTTACAAGAGCCTTGAAGAAGACATGTTGACTAGGGGCTTTACAAAAACTGCTGAACAAATGAAATTTAAACTGACATTGTCATTGACAGATGACACAATTCCGAATTAGATAGCAGAGTTCCAAACCTTTCTCTTGGTTACATGACTAAATAAATATCAAACCAGAACCAAGTTGGTTGGTTAATCATTTGACAAAACGATTACTAAAACATTTGGTTTGAATTTGGTCACATACACTTGGTAAGGTTACCAAATCCACATACGGTGTAAACGTGGCCATTAGTTTAGGAGCTTAGTTATTGAGACAAGAAGGTTTATTTTATTTTTTACTTTTCAGTTGCGTATTTTGTCGGTTTAATTTTTTGTTAAAAAGTTGTTTTGTTGTTCTTGTACTGAATATGTGTGGATTCATTTTGTTTCAATTCTTGTGGTAATTGTTCATAGAGTTTCACAGAATTGAAGACCATCTTATGTTTTCCTTGATCGGTAGTTATGCTGTTTCCATAACTATTTTTTGAATTCCTTTCAAAGTGTTTATGGATATCATCATTTCTCAAAATTCTAGTATTATGCACTCCATGCAGGTGACAAATAAACAAGATTGGATCATATATGACTCCAATGTTCCATTCTTCCAATAGAATGGAATCAACTCATTAGATAGCACTAGACTTCACATAGAAAAGAAACTACCAATCCCATGAAACTTTAATGTTTTCAGTTCATGAATTTCTTGGACCGTCTAGCGAGAGCCCTGAATATGGATGAGATATCTCACGACATAGGAGTGGATTTGCATACCGAATCTCTCCTTCTTAGAGCCGAACAACTCGCGAGACTGGAAAGCGAAAAGTTGGTTGATAAGGTAATCACGGTTCACTTTATTTATTTTCAGACAGTACGGTAGCATTGAGAATTACTTAAAAGTCTCAAACAGACGGCTAATGTGATGCAATAGAATCAACTGTCGAGTTTAACCACAAAATAATTAGTGTAATCCTAACAATAACGTTGTTGATGAAACTAGTTTGAGCAGATATAAACTTGCCTGTTTCTCTCGTTTAAACTTGATTTCTGAATGAACATTTTTATTGTATTGAATCAACATTGTTTTGACAACTGTCATAAGGTCTCACACTACCGCACCAGTCATTATATTGTATAAAGTTACGTTTCTATGTTGTTTTATGTCGTTTTGTGTGTGTAGCTGCTTTGCTGCGGGTATGGGACATTACCAAGACTTTGCCATATTCGACGTGAGAGATCTTTTCACGATTTGCCGTTGCGCGATGTAAGAAAATCATACAAAAACACTTAGAAGTTCTTTACTCGTAGTAGACATCGATAAAAATAAGATATTGAAATACGTTGCTATCCAACTTCAAGGAAACATCTTGGTTGTCCTCAGTTTCTCAACAAGCAGTAAACGTCGTATTTCAATCTCTTCTAGATATACAGGGTGATTCAAAATTACTTTGACAAACTTCAGGAGGTGATTGCTCACAATATTCTAATATGAATTGTCCAAATAAATATATGTCCGGAAACTCTTCGTTTCCAAGATACAGGGTGTTAAAGTTTAATTTTTATTTTAGTTTTTTCAAATAACTTTCGAAATACTGACCTTTATTCAACGAAAATTAGTATTGAGTGATTTTTTGAGGTGTCAAATTCGAACCCGATGTTATTATTGCTCTTACTCGTAGGGGGCGCCACCTACACGTATTTTTCTTTTTTGAAGATTCATAACTTTTTTGAGCGTACTTCTAGCAATTTTTTCAGTAAAAAAAATCAATTCCTCTATCATATCTACGTAAAAGCAACCGTTTTCTAGATATTTGGACTTGAAAATTCAAAGTCGATTATTTGATAATCGATGCGTGTTGAAGTTATTACCATTATTTTGCATTTTTCACAAGAATGCTTGGGAAATGAATTTGACGTTGAAGTAAGTAGTTTTGGTAATTACATATGTGACAGCTAAACGTTTTGTTGAAGTTTCTGTAAGTTTTAAAACACTAATTTTGAAAAAATGGGTTATTTAAACAATAATGCTCATTTAGCCGATATGCATTTCGTTTATGGCCTTGCGGATGGCAATGCGCGCGAAGCAAGACGTATTTAACAGGAGCGATTTCCTAATCGTCGTTTGGCAGAAAAAGGAAGCTTTGAGAGGGCAGCTGATATTATTGGAAGACAACGAGCAGTCCCAACCCCAGAATTAAAAGAAGCTGTTTTGAACGCTCTCGAGGAGAATCCAGAAAAGTACAAGAATAATTGCTGAAACTTTCAATTCAGTCCACAGTTTTGAGAATTATCCACGATCAACAATATTATCCATACCATATTCAAAGGGTACAAAGCTCTTTTGCCACGAGACTTTCCCCAACGCATTACTATGTGTCAGTGGTTTTTGAGAAAATTGGCTGGAAATCCTCAATTTTTAAATATGTACTATCCACGGACGAGGCAAACTTCTCCCGAAATGCTATCACAAACATTCAAAACAACCATGTTTGGATTCTGGTAAAATCCGCACGCAGTTAGTGAAAGAAATTATTAGTATAAATTTTCTGTAAATGTATGGGCGGCAATAATTGATAATTACTTGATAGGTCCTTTCTTTCTTCCGTTCCGACTGAATGGCGCAACTTACAGAGACTTTTTAGAAAATGAATTGCCGGGACTACTTCAGAATGTACCATTAGAAATTCGTATCCGCATGTGGTTTATGAATGATGGGGCTCCGGCCCATTTTAGCGTTGTAGCCAGGGAATTCCTTAACATTCTATCCAAATCGATGGATCGGTAGGGGTGTAGAAAACCTAACCAGGCGGGCACCAAGGTCTCCAGATCTAAACCCGCTAGATTTTTATTATTGGGGACATTTGAAGTCACTAGTTTATGAAACTCCAGTAGCGAACGAGGAAGATCTAAGAAACCGAATAGTAGACGCCTGTGAAACAATGAGAAACACTCCAATAATTTTTGAGCGGGTACGAGATTCAATGACTAGAAGACTGAATGCCTGTATTTTCGCTGAAGGTGGACACTTTGAACAATTCATTTGAATACAATTCAGTTTCCTTTATTTTATTCTACATATTAAAAATTTCTTGAAATAAAATGTTGATATTTCTTGCAAATTTTATTAAAACAAATACAGATTTTGCACCCTTGATCTAAAAATTACTATTTCAAACGAGTAAAAATAAGTAGATTAGGTGGCGCCCCCTACAAAAAAACAAAACTACTTACTTAAACGTCAAATTAATTTCCTAAGCATTCTTGTGAAAAATGCAAAATAATGGTAATAACTTCAACACCCACCGATTATCAAATAATCGACTTGAAATTTACAAGTCCAAATATCTAGAAAACGGTTGCTTATAGCGACTTGTAACAAGGGTAGCTTTTTTACGTAGGTATGATAGAAGAATTGATTTTTTTTACTGAAAAATGTGCTCAAAAAAGTTATGAATCTTTAAAAAAGAAAAAGACGTGTAGGTGGCGCCCCTAAATGAAACTTTAACACCCTGTATCTTGGAAACGAAGCGTTTCCGGACATATATTCATTTGGACAATTCGTATTAGAATATTGTGAGGCATCACCTCCTGAAGTTTGTCAAAGTACTTTTGGATCACCCTGTATTATAGAGACATATAGATAAATACTCTCGTTGAATGTACTAGGTAATTTATATTTTTCGTCTACTAACATAGACACTCCTCTCGCCAACCATCGTATCAACACTTCCAAAGACTTGTCACTGGCATTCGACTACTTAGACCAAGGATTGGAGAGAGCCTACAGAAAAAAAGCTTGGTTGTGTATAGAGCTGTGCATAAAATACTTTCGCAACTTGAGAGGGAATTGAGGCTAGCGTAACAAAGTATGACAATGGGAAGGAAGGATTAGTGGAAATACAAAAACTTTATTCAGAATTAAAAAATACAAAAGCAAAGTTTTGAATATAAAATAATATCAAGATAATAATCTTGATTGAAGCCCGGGACTCGAAGTGAAAATATGACGTCATACAAACTTTGCAGTACTTGTTTTTTAATAGTATTTTCCACCTCAACGGGAGATAAAAGGGTCAAAATTGACTAAAAATAACAAAATGTTTTCATTGGCAGTAGAGTACCACTGAGGACCGAAACAACTGTTTAGTATTGAATTAGATTGCTATGTACTTCATAGACGTAGTCTCTCTGCAATCCTTTTGTTCTTGCATAAGTTTGGTAATACTTCACGTACAATTCCAATTTCACGCATGCTTTATCATGCATTCATGTACAATTAATAACCTGTTATCATTTCGCCGATATCGAGCTCTGATCAATACAATATTGACAGTTGAATAATTTTCACGTCACAGACTGCTTTGGTGTACCAACTACAGAGGCGCGTGCGCACTCTCCGAGAGCAGGTCCAGAGGAAAGACCTCCACCTGGACCTCCTCCGCAGAAAATTGTCTCTGCAAGAAGATAATGCCAAGACCAAGTGCCTGTTGCAGAACGAGAGAGACGAATCCAATCTCAGAGTGAAGAAATTGGTGAAGCAGGTCGACAGGTTGCAGTTGCAACTGTCAGAGGCCAAGAGCCAGATTCGCGATCTGAATTCTCAATTGGCTGAGGCAGCAGATTATAAGGTACTCTTCTCTACTTTTGCCATTATATAGCATGATGCATGTGTCTCTAATATTAATAAAATTTGAAACCATGGAATGGTCGACGAAAATGAATTATCAAACATTATATACAAATTAATATCAATGCAGTAGGATTTGATGGGCTGAGTATGCTGAAATATGCCTTTCTGCCATTCAAAATTGTTTTCTCCACATATTCAACTATTGTATTTTGGAAGGTTACTTTCCTAAACCTTGGAAAGAAGCCGATATAACACTGCCACAGTATCAAAAATATTAGAATACGTCCTACATGAACAAATAAAAAAGTTTATACACAAAAATCAAATGTCAAACTACCAATCTGGGTTTAGGATACTCCACAGCTGTTATATAGTAGAAATAATAGATGATATCTTGAAACCACTGAAGAGGTGTAAACTATAACAGAGCTTCTGACAGTAGAACCCAAATGGTCAAAGACACCTTTTTTTATCCAATGAAGTTATACAGAAGGGTGCCCCAAGAATCGGTAATCGGACCATTGTATTTTTTTTGTATATGTACATCTAATTAAACAATGAATGTGAAACAGTGCACAATCCAACGGGTGTGAAGTTATCCACAACCCCAAACATACTGAGAAAAATGTAACTTGGTTGCAAAAATCTTTGTTCCTCGTTAAAATGATAGAATCTAGAGCTTATTATTGCATGATCGAATTCTGTAGATTGATTCATGTAAGAAATTATAGTCATCCCAGAAGCGGGGGTGTCATTGGGGTGGAAATGTTAAAAAAAATCATTCAAACGGTAGTGTAGTTTTTCCGTTTGCAGAATCGAATTCGGGATGTGCTGATATATGAAATCATTTGTCGCATCTGTCAGGACGGGTGCAAAAGATACCTTTCAATGGTGTTGAAATGTAATTAAATGTGGGCACCACAAGGGTCGGTTCTTGGTCCTTTGCTATTTTCATTATTTATGAATGATTTGGATAATGAATCTATTGGTGGAAAGTAAACATTTTTTTCTGATACGGCTGTTCTTTGGCATACTAATGGCATGCATACACTTCAGGGTAATATAGGAAAGACAAATGTTTTTCTCGACGAACAATCTAATTGTTACCGATGAATTGAAATTTGAAAATCTCAACAAGAAAATATTCTACCATTAGCCTGTCATTTTCAGTTTGTGGGTACATACAAATAAAAAAAAACATTATGTCAGAATCAAACTATGCAACTTGCCCCATAGATTCCCATAGATTCCAAACACAAATAATTGAAGCAATCAGGAAAATGAGTTGAGATAAAAAGTATCGTGAAAAGATTCGTGTTTGATAAAATTCAGTGTAATTGTGCCTATAATCACAGGCTTTCTTGGAATGTATGTATAGTCTAGCTCTAATTTGTATCAACGTATGTGTCTCAGGTAGGCTTTGCCAACAGAACTTTACAATATTCCAACTTTAATCTTGTATTTATAACAGACACGCTCTCAATGTTATCGATCTTCCACCGATTTTCCTCCAACTTTCCAGATAACTGCTTTGGAGAGGGGCAGAAAAATCGAAGATCTCCAAAAACGCCTCATCGAATCAGAAACGCTACGTACCAAGTACAACCGAAAAGTGACCCTTCTGAAGGATCAAGTGCGTGCCACTGGCGACAACATCGAGCAGGAGCGAAACATAAGCGGGCATTCCATGCAACTCATCAGAGACGAATTGGCCAGAGTCAAAGATAACCTGTCGGAAATGCAAAGGAGGGAGGCGCAGCTACAGAACTTCAAGCATTCGGTGGCGAAAATTCTCGGGGTCGCGCTACCAATGCCCGACTACGAGCTGGTGTCAAGGTAATGGGCCTTAGATCTGGCAATCTTGTTGGTCAAGTTTCAGTTTATTCAGTTTATTCAGTTCAGTTTAAGTATCGTACAAATATTTTTACAATAAATTGTCAATGGTTTATGCCATAGATGAAGGAAAGAGATAGCACCTAAGCATGTAAAATGCTTGTTTTGTGACATGTCTCTCTCCCTGATAGAGACTATAATGAATAGTACTAACTATGTTATAATACTGCCGAGACTGTAGTGAGCGTTATGGTAATTCAATTGTAAGCGATTCTAGAAAACCCAGAAGGAAAAAGCAACAATTTTTTTTTATATTTTTAGAAAATACTCAAAATGAGATTTTTATTTTGGCTTATAAAATATTTCATACTTGACTTATATTTACTTTTCTTACTAATACTTTTTAGGTGAGGAGGTATCATATTGAAGAGCTTTGGCCCGAAAATGAAGACATATCTTTGGGTGTGGTGTTTTTTATATAACGGTAGATTTAAACCGAAGTTTTCTGCAAATCTAGTATTTACTTTTTTTTCCATCATATCTGTTCTTTCTATGGAATATCCACATCAAACATTGTAGTGAGTATAGACTTCTTACATTAAGAAGTTTATTTTCTTTATATAGTTGTTCACTCGAGAATAATCTATGTTTTTTAAATATTATTTTTATAATAGTGTTTTGTACAGCCTGGAGGCTGCGCAACACATTGTCTAACATTCCCCCCCAAACAGTAATGCAGTACTGTATGACCGATTCTGCTAGTGAGTGGTATAAAATGCACATGTTTCTTCTATTCAAAATTTCTCTCAATGTGAAAAATTTGTAAGTTAATTTTTTTAGCCTTTTCGTGACATATATGACGTGTTCATCCCACCTCATGTGTTGGTCAAGTATTACACCAAGATAGTTTATTTTTTTAAATTTTTCAATTGTTGGGCATCTTGGAGAGTGTATTTTTAAAACATTGTTATGTGGTTGATCTCTTTTATCTAGTGTGAGGAAAATAAATTTGGTTTTCTTTACGGTCAGACTCAGAAAACTGTTGTTTAGCCATAAACTTATGTTTTTCAATCCCGCCTCTGCATTATAATATGTTTGGTTCCAATTCTCGCCTGTAAATATAATTGCTGTATCATCCGCGTATGAAATAAGCTTATCAGAGAGATTTGCTTTTATCCGGCTAATGCTGTTTATATATATTAAGAAAAGTATCGGTCCCAAGACAGTTCCCTGTGGTACCCCAGTTGTGATTTCTAATGGCTCGCTCAGTTCATTGTCTACTTTTACCTTCTGCTTTCTGTTTGATAAATAATCTCGCAAAACATCAAGAGCAGATCCACGAATCCCATAATGATATAGTCTGTCTAGTAATATTTCGTGTGATACTGTGTCGAAGGCCTTGGCTAAATCGAGAAAGACTGCTAGGCACTTTCTCGACCCATCCAAGGTCTCGACAATTTTGTTTGTAAGTTCAAGTATGGCATTCTCTGTATTTGAGTTTTTTTTAAATCCATGTTGGTTTTGCGAAATGACTTGATGCAAATCGAAGAATTCAACTAAACTTTTTTTTAAACTCTGCTCAAATACTTTTACGAAATTATTTATTACCGATATTGGTCTGTTCTTCTCTGGCCCCTGCTTTATAAATGGGGGTGATTGTTGACTGTTTCCATTTATCTGGTAATATTCCTGTTTTAAAGGTTGAGTTTATTATATGTAATAATGGTGCTATGATGTTTATGTGGATTTTTTTCATTGTGGTTACCTCTATTCCGTCTGGTCCAGGGGAAGAGTAGTTTTTTAGCTTTCCAATTATTTCAATAATTTCATTTTTTGTGACAGGGTTTAAAAATATTGTGGGACCAACGGAAAAATCGTTTAGAAAATTTGGAGGGGGATCTATGGTGTAATCAATTTGGTTCGCCATTTTTTTTCCTATACTTATGAAGTATTCATTGAATGCGTCTGCTTTAGAAGAGTTATCTGTTATTTTTTTCCCGTGTTCGTTCATGATGTTTATGTTTGAAATAGATTTTTTGCTATTATGATTATTTGAGATTTCATTAATCAATTGCCAAGTTTTTTTACTGTTGCTGTTGAATATTTCCAGTTTTTCTTTGTAATATTGATTTTTTGTCGATTTTATTAGTTTATTCAGTTTATTCCTGAATCTATTGTATACTGCCTTTGATTCTTCTGAGTAATTCGTTATTAATTTTTTCTTAAGAGTATCCCGTTTTTTTATTGAATTAATTAGAACATCAGTTATCCATGGTTTGACTTTACGGTTTGAATTTCTGTTTATATTATATTCTTTGGTGGATGCTGTTATATACTTATTCAGTTTGTTTATAAAAATGTCATGTGCTTTTTGTGTTTCGTTGCAGTTGGTAACATCGTCCCACCTTTCTTTTTCTAAAAATAGTTCATCTCTGGAAGTTATTTTTTTATTTTTTTTACATCTTTGTGATAACCATGATCTTTTTTTTCTTGTGATATTTTCAAAAAGGTGGTGTAATGGTCTGATAGATTTGTTTCAATTACTGCTGGAGTTATTTGGACATTTCGCAGGCTATTTTCTTTTCTAATAAAGATGTGGTCTATGGGACAGTTCAGTAATTCTAGTAGGTTCATTTATGTAAGAGATGAAGCCGTGTTCTGTTAGGGTGTTCATATATTTCTGTACGTTATTTGAGTGTTTGTCCAAAAGTACAGAGCCAAGTGTGTTTTTGTGTCGATAATATCGCTTGTTTATTTATTTTCACAGACTTCAGAAACTGGTCGACGCCCACCACGACTTCACGCTGGTTTCGAGGAGATACGATGATCCAGTGCTGCGACTGACTGCTAGAAGTCCCACGGGCGGTAGTAGATGCACCAGGACGCCGGATAGATCCAGATACGACGATTCTGGGTATACCGATGCTGCCGATTTGGATGACATCGACGATGATTTGTTTAAAAGGCAGACTAGGCCTATGTGACGAACACATTTCCGGGACTATTAGGTCTTCCGATGATGTGTTCAGTGTTCAGAGAGTCATTCTTCGTCAAGTTAGCCATTATCGTCCTCTTTGGATGAGTAGGCATTTGATGGGCAGACCCTCTCCAGAATAGAATCCAACAGTAGACATTGAAAAAAATGCATGCACCTGAAATATACTGCCGTATTTATTATATTTTTTATTATGGAACTTGTTTTTTATATTCTGCAGACGAACTGATTTTACTACAAAAATCCTTTTTTTGTTTTTTTTTCACGGGCTTTTGCTTTTGCCAAACAAACTACAGTTTTAGTTCCCTTGAATTTGTTACCAAGAAAAAGTATCTGCGTTCCATTAAATTCGCCAGTGAATTTACTCCTATAGCCTTTTTACTACAAAATGTGTGTTCAGATTTTGTCTTCACAAATTTAGTATTAAAATGTTGTCTTGTGATATTGAAAACGTATATGTACTTGTTCTAGTTATCAAAATAAATGATCATTTCTTGTCATGTAAAGTAATATCGATCGATCCCCTTTTTTTTAAACCACAGTTGAGGTGAAATTTCGGGACTTGTACTTTCTCGTATATTCAAAAATTGTACATTGTGTACCTAGGAGTGAAAGCAATACCTTCCCGGACGACAATGTAAATTGTTGGCCGAGGCCAACAAGCATTGAAGTCTGGGAATGTGCTTTTACTACGAGGTACACATACTATTTTTTCTGAAATCGCAATCAACATTATCATAAATTGAGGAATTTTTATAAATCAACAATTTTTGATTACCATCTTATTGCCTATGAAATCGTTTCCTTGACAATCACTGTTTGTTTATTGTTGTGACAAAAGTCAGAGATTCACTACTATTTCGGTTCAATACCTACTTATCGCTAAAAAATATTCAAAATGGACAGTTATGATGATGTCCAGGTGTGCGGGACACCACCAGAGTTAGTAAATGCTGCTGAAAGTCTTAAATTTCTTGCCAAATTAATCCAAGGCAAAATATGAATACGCTTACAAACGTTTCATGGATTATTGCCGAGAAAAAAAGACGACTTCCCGATCTGAAAATGTCATGATTGCATACTTTTCCGATTTATCTACAAAGTTGAAGGCATCAACGTTATGGTCAAATTACTCCATGCTGAGAGCTACACTTAGTACAAAAGAAGATATTGATATTACAAAATATCGAAATTACGTGCTTTTCTGAAACGTCAAAGTGACAACTATAAACCAAAGAAGTCAGAAGTTTTGTCAGATGAACAAATTGAAACATTTATTACTCAAGCACCAGATTATACAGTGCTCGTCTAAAGTCAGTTCCCCCCATACTTATTTTTGAACCACCTGGTATATCGCAACGAAATTTGGAGGGCTTAAATGGGAGTTAAAAACCTACTTTTTCATGAAAAAATCACAGCTAAAATGGCGGCTGAGCGCCATCATCAATAAATTTTTTAAATAGAACAGCCCGTATATTATCCCATTTCCGAAATCTGCTCATAATTCTCAACAGTTTTCTATAATACACTTTACTCCTGAATTCAATTATTTTCGAAATATTAACGTTTGAAAAGTGACATTCCGGTTTAAAATGAAGTATGGATTTTAGTCACTTCCGGTATAACATTTTGCTAACTAAACGTTATTATTAATTTGTAGTTAAATCTCTAAATGAATTCGACTAATAAGAGGCGTAAAGAGAGTTTATTAAGGATAAACAGTACCGCTTACCGGAAAATCTCGAAGCCTACGAATGTGTTCTGTTCAAAACAAATTAGTTAGCTGAAAAATTATAATTTATTTTTGAATAACACTTTTATTTAACCCCAACAATTATTTCATCAAGTGTACAATGTGGCCCCCTCCTAAATCTTGACAATAAAGTGCCCTATTATAAATAGCTTCTCTCACGTTGATGAAAGTCTGTTCATCTATTTCTTCACATGTATCTATTATTCTGCGTTCCAACTCTTCTGATGTTTGGCATTCAGTGGCGTAGATTTTTGACTTCAGATACCCCCAAAGGAAAAATTATAGAGGTGTAAGATCCGGAGATCTTGGTGGCCATTCTGTACTTCCCCTGCGACCTATCCATCGCCCAGGAAAGTTTGTATCGAGGAACTCTCTAGCCATGCGATCGAAATGGGGAGGTGCCCCATCCTGCTGAAATATGATTTCACGATTTTCAAACTCTTTCTGATTGTTTAATACAATTTGTCTTATTTTCTGTAAAGAACTCCTGTAAGATTGCCTCTGATGAAAATCGGTCCAACAACGCGACTGCCCAAAATCCCCGCCCAAACATTCACCTTTTTATGCGGATTAGTATCGCTCCAGTATCGTACATTCTGTTTGTTGACTTATCCATTAAGATAAAACGTGCATTCGTCTGCGAAACATACACGTTTTAGGAAGCCCCGTTCTCCTTCAATTGTTCTTGTTAACCACTCAAAAAATTCAACCCTCCGGTCTGGATCATCCTCCGTGAGAGCATGCAGGATTTTCATTTTATAGGGATGAAAATTTTCTTTTTTTAGGACTCTTTGGACACTTTTTGAACTTACTCCACAGGATTCAGCAACTGCAGACGTCGACTGAGTCTCATTTTCTGTGAAGAACTCCTGTAAGATTGCGTCTGATGAAAATCGGTCCAACAACGCGACTGCCCAAAATCCCCGCCCAAACATTCACCTTTTTATGCGGATTAGTATCGCTCCAGTATCGTACATTCTGTTTGTTGACTTTTCCATTGAGATAAAACGTGCATTCGTCTGCGAAACATACACGTTTTAGGAAGCCCCGTTCTCCTTCAATTGTTCTTGTTAACCACTCAAAAAATTCAACCCTCCGGTCTGGATCATCCTCCGTGAGAGCATGCAGGATTTTTATTTTATAGGGATGAAACTTTTCTTTTTTTAGGACTCTTTGGACACTTTTTGAACTTACTCCACAGGATTCAGCAACTGCAGACGTCGACTGAGTCTTATTTTTTGTGAAGAACTCCTGTAAGATTGCCTCTGATGAAAATCGGTCCAACAACGCGATTGCCCAAAATCCCCGCCCAAACATTCACCTTTTTATGCGGATTAGTATCGCTCCAGTATCGTACATTCTGTTTGTTGACTTTTCCATTAAGATAAAACGTGCATTCGTCTGCGAAACAAACACGTTTCAGGAAGCCCCGTTCTCCTTCAATTGTTCTTGTTAACCACTCACAAAATTCAACCCTCCGGTCTGGATCATCCTCCCTGAGAGCATGCAGGATTTTCATTTTATAGGGATGAAACTTTTCTTTTTTTAGGACTCTTTGGACACTTTTTGAACTTACTCCACAGGATTCAGCAGACGTCGACTGAGTCGGATTGATTACCATTTCAGCAACAATTTCTACCTTTTTTTCTTCTGAAAGACGCGGTCTTCCTGATCTTGGAGCATCTTTCAGCTTACTAGTTGCTTGGAGCTTATTTGAAAGTTTGCGCAAATATGACCTCGAAATAGGATTCTCGGGAAATCTATCATTAAACATACGGACTGCTAGATGATAATTTCTTCTAGCTTCTCCAAATATCAAAACTGTTTCAAAGTTATAGTCTAAACTACGAGCCATGATCACACTTTTCATAAAATATGTAGGCGCTCAACGGACTATTTGACAGTTAGCAGTTCAGTTTGACAGTAAAAAAGATGTTACCGCGACAACGATTTTTTCCAATGCAAACTTGATCGAAAGCAACATTAGTGTTTTTGGTTGGGTTTGAAATGACCAAAATGTCACTTTTCAAACGTTAATTTTTCGAAAACAATTGAATTTAGGAGTAAAGTGTAACAGAGAAAACTGAATTATGAGCAGATTTCGAAAATGGAATAATATACGGGTTGTTCTATTTAAAAAAGTTATTGAAGATGGCGCTCTCCTATTCAAGCCATCCAAATTTCGTTGCGATATACCAGGTGGTTCAAAAATAAGTAGGGGGGGAACGGACTTTAGACGAGCACTGTATATACTTAATGAATAAGGTACATTTAGAGTGTAAGAATTTTAAAATTACCTTGATATTCATGTAGTGTTTACTTTTTAGGTTGCCTTAATATTTGGTGTTGCCGGTGCATGTCGCCGTGATGAAATATATCAATTAAATTTGAATGACAGAAGATTTTGGATCTACGCTTTTGATTAAAATACCCGATAATGAAACGAACAAACCAAGATAATTTGTGATAAACGAAACTTATATGCCATTGTATAGAAAATATGTTGCATGTCATCCAGAAAATTTTGAAAGTTGCCGCTTTTTCTTTAAATATTCAAATGGGAAAGGTTGCAGGCAAGTAGAGGGAATACATCAGTTTGGCAAAATGCCTCAAATTGTCGTAACATTTTCAAATTTGCACATGAATACACAAGACATTGTTTCCGTCGGTCTTCTGCGACAATTTTGGTTAATGCTGAGATAGATTTAATTGCTTTAAAGAGGCATGGGGGATGGAAATCCTCAACCGTTGCCGAAGGATATATAGAGGAATCTTTTACAAATAAAGTAGACATAGCAGATAAAATATTTAGAGGAGGAAGTGACAAAGATAAATCTGTTAATACTATTCGTAATAATTGCCGTCGCTGACTATTCAGGTAACATAACAGATAAATTTAGAGGGAAAAGTGACAAAGAGAATGACTTTTCAGGTAGAGTTCAGCCTATGTTTAATAATTGTACAAACTGCAACATAACTATAAATATACAAAAATAGTTATAATAAACGTTCCATATGTGTTATAATATATTCTAATGAGTTGTTTGTTTGCGTGTATTTATTTACTGTCTATAATGTATATCAAAAACTGGTAGGGACCAATTTTGACAGCCTAGGCCGGAAAAAAAATTCCCCGGTAAGTTCGTAGCTTAGCAACGGACTAAATACTAGATTAGCGTATTTTGGGGTCTAGAGAGTTGCTCCGAGAAAGTAGAGAGTTGCTCCGAGAAAGTAGGCATTCTTGAGTGATTTCAGAAAAATAACATTTGCAACAGTGAACTTTTCATCAAAAGAAATAAACAAATCCTTTACCGGTGAGTTCACATTGTTAAAAAATAATTTCTGACTCATTCCATGAAATTATTTACTCCGTGCTTTGCATGGAAAGCAAACGAGTCATTCTCAACGTTATTTCCATACCTAATAACTTCTGTTTACAAACAACAGGCTAATTTAATGATATCGCCAAATATTATGATTCCAAACAAGTTTGCATACTCTCAACTGATTTGTATTCCAATTAATAGCTCTATTTTTTTCAATGAATCATCTTGTCGAGGTCACACGTCGCATAAAAGTCGGAGAAATAACAAATCCAAATTGGGCAGTGTTGAAATTGTGTGATCCCTGACCTTTTGTCCTTCGCGCACCTCTTTATGATATCATAGACGTAAAAAATATGCTACAAGTTTGAAAGCACTCAGCAATTCGAGGTATTACAATAATAGAGTAATTTGTTTATTAAATTGAAAATTATACAACGTATAAAGTACGGAGTCCTAGATATCATGCATCAGTGAAGAAATCCCTGATGTTGATAGAGTATAAAATATAACTGCCAAAAAAAAACCCTCTGTCGAATATGACAAGAAAATAAATTAAGAGAAGCTTTCATGCAAATGCGTTAAAAAAAATATTTATTAAATTATTTGACGTAGGTTATTCTGTTAGTAACAGATTAAAAATCTTTTTGGTGCATTTGTATAAAAGCTTGTCTTATTTTTGCAATTATTTTTAGTTATTTATGATATCCGTCATCATATTGACCAAAAAAAATACCCAAAAACCAATTTTGAATGGAATCGGCCATAATAACAAAGCACGTCGCCATCTTGAATTCATGACGATGTTCGACTCCAAAAACCCGCACACATCAATTTTGAATGGAATCAGGCTATAATTACAAAACTCGTCGCCATCTTGGAGCCGCCACTTTGTTTTTCTCTGTAAAAAATTCCATAATGCATTGTCACCGGAATTATGAACACCTGCCAAATTTCACGTCAATCGGACAACTAGAAGTGGGTCGAAATTAACTTTTGAACTAAACATACATACATAGACATACATACAAATGAGAAGTTGAATAAAAGCTTGTAAAAATGACTTACAATTACAGGATAATATAATTTCTTATCGTATTTTCCGAAGTTTTTGAAAATGCAATTCACAGTAGACTAATATATTGGCAATCCAAGACTTTCTATATTGGAGGCAGTATGACATGCGTAAACACAATGAGTCTACAGTACTAGATGTCGTTATAGATTTCTAACTATAAATAGATAACAAAAAATAAAATTATAGTTTAGAAAATTAAAAACAGCTTGTATTTCAGCATTTACCATAGAGAAAAATAAATAACTTGCAAGTGCAAAAGCATCGTGGTTAATCAATCAAATAAGAGTAACGATGAAAGGAAGAGGTGATGCGTTGGCCAAATTAAAGAGGGCTGCTTTTTTTCGTCGGGGCAAGTTATAAAATTTTGTAAAGAAATCAATAAAAACATTTTGAAAAAGGACACTATTATCATTCTTTATCACCTACAAAATCCAGACGTGATAAACAACTTTTGCTTTGCTTTTGTGGAATCAAATGTTAGATTTTTATAGTGGTAACTATTTTAAGTATTTTGAAAAAAAACAACTTGAAATTCTACAGAGTACCAGAAGTAAATAATATTTTAAATTATATCAAATCCAATTCATGGGGCTCTGTACGTATTTCCACTTCTATGCTCAAGTACTGTAGCTTTTTTATTGATAGATACTTGACACATATCATCAATTATTGTTTCTAAAAACATACTTTCCCAAGTTGTGAAACCTCTTCCCAGCGTTTTAAAAAATTATTGAAAAAGCTATTCATGTCCAGCCTACACATTATATTCAAATCTGAAGTGCCTCAAGGTTCCATCCTTGGCCCTCTCTCGTTTGTTATACAATGCCCATATTTTATCAAAACTAGAACACTGCCAGTTTCAAGCATTTGCAGATGACACTCAATTATATCGAGTGTAGAAATTTCCGAATAGGTAATAAACGATGACCTTGAAATTACATACTCTTTATCTGAGAAACAACATTAAGTTGAACTTAGAAATGTTGGGTAATGTTCTTTGGTAACCAAATCCAAAGACAATATTTCAAAGAGCATATCAAACTCAAAACAAAAGACGTTATACTCGGATCGGTCGACTCATGTAGAAACCTGAGTATCACTTTCGACCAGGAACCCTATGAGGAAATCTTATGCCACCTTGAAAGTTCTTTATCCCCACAGTCATAGCTTAGGCTAAAGAACGCCTAACCGAATCTTTTATATTATTAACCTTCAAACATGGAGATTCTGTCTATGGGCCTCTTATAACCCACACAACCAAACTAGAATACAACGTGTATAAAACTCTTGTAGTCGCTTCATCCCAGGGATTTGTAAATTTGACATCGTGCAAGCTCTTGCTTACAGACCGGGAGATGGTGACACGAAATATTAGGTCATTTGTACCAGTATGGCGGTTCTTCAGGGGTCTAATAACGGAATGACAAAAAAGAAAATGATGGTCATAGCGCTGGTACCGGCGGCCCAATCGCGTGGGCGTTAATCGAACGTGTCGGATAAATAACGAGTGTCGAACGATTTGTTCCACAAAAATGCTTGTATTTTCCGATAGTCGATAAAAAAAAAGAAGGCGGTAGCGTAATGCCATACTTCTCCGGTGTGACTTATAGCCCGCCATACCGACGCGAATACATTAATTTAAAAAAAAAACAATTCAACCATTTGTTCTAGGCCAATTTTTGCACAGCTAATCATCGTCGAGTAGCCATTCACGAAATACACCATGCCATACTTTTCTAATGGTTCCAAATGGCCGCCATACCGCCGCAAAGGAGTAATTTTTTTTTATTTTCGCAAAACGATTTGTACCAGTATTGCATTTGGATTTTTGGAAAGTATTTGATAAAATGTGACCGTATTTCCCATACGTCTAGTAGGGGGAAAAAGTGCTGCCATACTTGAAAAACTTATTTATTCGACACGTTTTGAAAATACGACTGTAAAATACGTAAAATCATTTTTTACATCATGGAATCATTGTATTCTGTTCGTTTGGATGTAATTCTACCTAAAAAAAATTATTCCAGATTTTAACCATGGGGCGGACGACTGTCGGACTCAAGCCAAGATGTTAAAAAAAATTGACGATTTGTACCAGTATGGCATTTGGATTTTTGGAAATATGATACAATGTGACCATTATTATATTCGCCATACTTCTAGTAGAGGGAAAAAGTGGCGCCATACTTGAAAAACTTGGTTTTTCGACACGTTTTCAAGGTACAAGACATAAAATCATTTGTTACAGTATGGCATCATCGTATTCGGTTCGTTTGGATAAAATTCAACCTAAAAAAAATTATCCCATACTGTAACTATGGGGCGGAAGTCTGTTACACTCGAGCAAGATATAAAAAAAAAATGGAATGAATTGAAACAATATGGCATTTCAAATTTTCCAAACTTGAAAAAAAAATATGCTTTGGGAAAATTACACTGTACTTATCCAAAGTGGTGGACTCGAAAAAATAATTTTCTGTTTGAAATTTTGTATTTATATTCGTAAAACCTCAAATTTACAGGAAAAATTTGTGGCATACTGGTACAAATCGTTCGAATTACGAATAAAATCTTAGAATTTTGAAAAAATATTGTACATATTCGCCACCTCACACAGGTATGGCATGATCAGACTTCTATTTATGATCATACAGAGAACTGTTAAAAGAGTTTCAGGCTGGTACAAATAGTTTGGGCAAAAAAAAAATGTTACTCCCTCGCGGTGGTATGGCGGCCATTGGGAACCGTCGGAAAAGTATGGCAAGGTGATTTCCGTGAATGGCTACTCGACGCTGATTGGCTGCGCAACAATTAGCTTGGTACAAATGGTTGAATTGTTTTTTTTTAATTAATGTATTGGCGTTAGTATGGCGGGCTGTAAGTCACACCGGAGAAGTATGGCATTACGCTACCGCCTACTTCTTTTTTTATCGACTATCGGAAAATACACGCATTTTTGTGGAACAAATCGTTCGACACTCGTTATTTATCCGACACGTTCGATTAACGACCACGCGATTGGACCGCCGGTACCAGCGCTATGACCATCATTTTCTTTTTTGTCATTCCGTAATTAGACCCCTGAAGAACCGCCATACTGGTACAAATGACCTAATATTTTGTGTCACCGTCTCCCGGTCTATTACCTCCGCTGGGTACATAGGGACTACTGTGGGACGTGGTAGTGAACGAACTGCTGATAACTTTAAACTGCAAGGGATATTATTCCCAATATAATCTACTTCAATTGTTCCTTTCTTTGAATACTATTACAAAATAATTCCTGATCATACAATTTATGTATTATTTTGTAATTTTTTTCAACTTTAAATACTTAGTAGGCTAGTAACCTTAGCTAAACTATGCCTATCATGTAATATTGATATTCAAAAAAAAGTCTATTATTATTATTATTGTTATTATATTCCCAACGGATCTGAATCTATATCAACGAGAAGCCTATTAAAAATTAAGATTTGCCCTTCGATCGCCGTCGGACAGAATGAATGTTTCTATTCTAGGAAAAACATATTTCCAATTCCAATATCGTCTATGATCAGGATTACATTTCACTAAATCTGACACAAGAGTTCGGCTCTGTACTTATAAGTGATATACGTTATTTGTTCAGCTCCGTATTATTGAAGGCAGAAGTAACTACCGAAACAAAAGTTATCGTTGAAATTAGTACCATTAGAGAGGAGGAAGACGAGACAATTCAAACCTTATAAGCAGTGAGTGAAAACTTTGTTCACATCAATTAATAATTGAATATTCCTAAATCCAATCAATCCTATACGAACAAAAAAGGATAGGTGTTGAAGATAAAAACTGTCCCGAGAGAACGGTCTTATCGCCGAAACAAATGGGGACAGGACCGTATTCAGCACCACTTACAATTAGTCTTGATTCATAATAATGTTTTCCTTAGACCAGGGGGCTTCTGACTACAGGAACCCCCAAAGCTCTCACCAATCACAACATCCACAGTCAAAGAACCCCAATCAGAATATATCGAAGAAACAATACTCAGCAGTATTAAACCAACCAGCCACAACAATATTTCCAGGAAAAAACCAAGCCTTAATATTTAATGCTATCAATGGAACAAAAATTCAGGAATATATTCTAGCTATTGGTTCACTGATCGGCCCAAAAAATGTCATTTTCTGCTCAAGAATATCCAATAATCGAGTATGTGTGTATCTCTCAAGCCCAGAAATTGTCGACTTATTTTTGAGCGAACATGGTCACATCATTGTTAATAATGAAATTTGCGAGCACGAAAGTTAATAACCTTCCGAACGACTGGTTATGTCGAATGTCAGTCCAACTATACCTCACTCTATATTAGAAAATAAACTACAAGAAATAGGATTGAAGTTTGATGTCTCCGACAACTTTCCTCCGAATGAATATGCCAGATCCCCAATACTCCATATCCTTAGTTTCCGTAGACAAGTTTATGTTTCACCTACAGACCATATCACAATCCCTGATTCGATACTGGTAACACATGATAATACCAGTATCGCATATTCCTCTCAACAGACACCCTCACATGTCACAGATGCAAACAGTTAGGACACATAGCATCGCAATGTCCAACGAGCCCAAACTGAATCACATCAACGTAAGAAAATCTTGTCATAAGTCAAGAAGTCCTAGTAACTGATGAACAACCAGACCCCAACTCACAGAACAGTAGCTCAACCATCGAAACTGAAATTATACAACACTCAAAACAAAAAGAAGTCTCGCAGAAATAGAAACCTCCACCAAACAATGGAGAGGACGATCAAACATTGTTTGATAAGTTCCGCAAACCCGATGATGCCATCAAGAAGAAAATCTCGAGCAAGCGTTTCGAAAGAAGATCTAGCATCTATAGAGAAACAAATGCTTCCGGCTAAAGAATTTATTGATAAAAATAGGGAGTCTATGGTACTTACATACCAAGAACAAGCGACTTTCTGAAAATGTACAAGGATCTAGCGATCCCTAATGTATCTAAACAATATACCATTGACACGCAAGCACTCATCAGAATGATGAGCGAGGTCTACCTGTACTTCACGGAAAGAAGAATAAAAGCGAGATGCACAAAACTGAAAGAACGCTTGATGAAACAACTACTTATGATTCAAAATCCTCCACTGGCCGCTCCTTCGGATACAGACAGTGATATATCATCTCAGGATACTTTCTAGAACAGTAGCTAGACCGTACTATTTACATATTTCTATATTCTTCTTCTCCTTTTCCTCGAAGACATGTTCATGTTGCAGTGGAATCTAAATGGATTCCTTACTCAACTGGAAATGTTAAAATTACTCCAGTCAGAATATCAACCCAAGGTAATATGCCTCCAAGAAACTCACTTCAAAGATCAAAATTGTTTGAAACTGAGAAACTATACCTCTTTCCATAAAAACAGAATAGAACAAAACAGGGCTAGTGGAGGTGTTGCAACATACGTATATAACTCTATTGACGCAAAAGAGATTACAATCGATACAACGCTTGAAGCAAATGTTATAGAAATAAGTATTCCGGAGAAAATGTACATCTGTAATATCTATATCCCGCCGAACCGAGACATTAACTACAAGGAACTGGATAATCTCTTCCAACAAATCCCAAAACCCAGAATAATTGTCGGGGATTTCAATAGTCACAATGTGATATGGGGTTGTGAGTTAACAAATGTGAAGGGTCGAATCTTAGAACAAATCCTAGAAGACCATAATCTAGTGATTTTGAATAATGGAGAAATAACCCGATTCAATGAGACAGGAAGGTCAAGCGTAATTGATCTAAGTATATGCGACCCATCACTAAAAATACATCTTTCTTTGAAGTCCTAGATGATCTTTATGGAAGTGATCACTACCCTATCACAATAAATAGAGAAAATACTAGTGGAAGTCCGAAACCTCTCCCAAAGTGGAATCTCAAGAAAGCCAACTGGAACTTGTTTGAAAACGAAATACAATCGAAGATACCACAGCTCCAAATATACGAGGATGTGAATGAATCTGTTAAAATACTCACAAAAACAATAATTGAGGCAGCTGAAGTAGCAATGGGAAAAACAAAAACTATAAGGCGCAAAACCCCTGTGCCATGGTGGAATGCAGAGTGTGAGTGTGCAACTAAAGCATCCAAAAAAGCATTCAATAAATACAAAAGACACAGAATAACAGAAAATCTAGTAACATATAAAGAACTGAGAGCGAAAGCAAGATGGACAATGAAAAAGAGTAGAAGAGAGTCTTGGAAAAATTACGTTTCGACCATAAATAGTTCAACACCAATCAATGAAGTCTGGAAGAAAATTCAACGGATAAAGGGCGGAAATGCAGATACTGGAATACATCGTATTATACATCAGGGAAAAGAAATATCCAACATAGAAGAAATACCCAACATATTTGCAAAGTCCTACCAGGAATATTCTGGCAACCAAAATTATACGAATGAATTCCATATATTGAAAACCAGAGAAGAAACCAAATCCATTGAAATAGTGGTCAACGAAATGATCCAATGAATGCCCCCATCTCCATGATAGAACTAGACGATGCACTCCAAACATTCAAAAATACAAGCCCAGGACCAGATGACATACTTATCATTTTATTGGAACTTACCACTCAATGCAAAGACGCAGTTACTTCAAATTTTCAATCGAATATACCTAGAGAATCAATTTCCGAAAGCGTGGACCCAAGCGATTATAATACCAATACTGAAGCCACAAAATCCTAAGTGGAAATTAGAATCATATCGTCCAATTTCCCTAACATGCTCAATGTGCAAACTACTAGAGAAAATAATAAACAGAAGACTCACGTGGTATTTAGAGAAGAATGAAATACTTACACCAAAACAAAGTGGTTTCAGAAAACAACGTTCAACAGTGGACAATCTAGTAGATATAGAAAGTTATATAAACGAAGGGTTTGAATAAACAAACATGCATTGCCACATTTTTGATGTAAGCAAGGCATATGATACAGTGTGAGACGATATATAATCAAGAAACTAGAATTCTGGGGCATAAATGGACACATGTTACAGTTCATCCAAAATTTTCTGAAAGAAAGATCATTTCGAGTAAGAGTCAATGGAATATTGTCAGAAACATGCACACAAGAAAATGGAACACCACAAGGATCAGTCCTGAGCCCTACACTATTTTTGATAGCAATAAACGACATTGTACTCAATATAAAATCTCCGGTACAGGCCAGGCTGTATGCAGATGATCTAGTTATATACATCAGAGGCAAGAACTTCAACACTATGCAACAAAACATACAGAAAGCGGTGAACAACATCGAAAACTGGCTCAAAAACACAGGTTGGAAACTAAATGTTCAAAACAAAATGTATTCACTTCTCAAGAAAATTGGACCCACCTGCCCTGTACTCAAAATAAATAATGAACACATACAATCAGTAAGGAAATAAAATACCTTGGTTTGACATTAGACCAGAAGCTCAGCTGGGAAAAACATATCAAGCATCTGAGAACGTCCAGCCAAAATGGAATCAACCTTATGAAAGTATTAAGCAACCATCATTGGGGTTCAGATAGTAAAACATTGTTATCATTGTATAAAACTCTCATCAGATCCCGAATAGATTACGGATCTATAGTGTACGCATCTGCTCGCAAATCCATACTCAAATCATTAGATACTGTTCACAATTCTGCAATAAGATTAACCCTAGGGCATACAGAACAAGCCCGGTTGAAAGCCTTCACAGCGAATCCGGTGAACCTGCTCTATCCTTGAAAAGACAATACCTCAGCTTATCCTATGCTGTGAATATACTAGCTAACATAAACAACCCGGTGTATCAAAACGTTCATGCTCATCGTTTCCAGAACATATATCAGAACAAACCACGAACCACTCCACCTTCTATGAACGACTCAATAGATACAAACATGACATCAAAATTACCTTCCCAAAAGTGTATCCTATGAATAAACCCAAGATCCCTCCTTGGTTGATCGAAATTTTCAGATCAATACAAATTTAGTATATTATACCAAAAATGAAACTCCTTCCAAAATAATCCTCAATAACTTTAACCAAATATTATTCGAACATCAAGACTACACTCAAATTTACACGGATGCATCGAAATCGGAAGATGGAGTATCAGCAGCAATTGTAACACCTAACTCACATACTGGCTTCAGACTCCTGGAACAAAGTACAGTATATACAGGAGAGACATATGGCATTCTTCAAGCGGTTTTGTATAGTGAAAGGCAAGGACTTACTAAAACCTTGATTATCAGTGACTCATTTGAGTGCAATCAACAGTCTTCGATCAGTATATTCAGATAACCCACTCACATGAGGCTGAAAGAAAAATACACAAAATGACACAAGCGAACCAATTGGTAAAACTAATATGGGTCCCCACACATCGGAATTCTGGAAATGAAAGCGCTGACAAGATAGCCCGTGAAGCCCCCCAGTGACCAAAATGCAGAACAGGAAAATGCAACGATACATAGAGACCTGAAAGCCCATGTAAAGAGAGCAGTCCAAAAACATTGGCAAAATGTATGGCAACAGAGTGGATCCAAATTAGCGGAGGTTAAGAAGTCAGTCATCCCTTGGAAGAACAACCCAAAACAACGGAGGGAACAAGTAATTCTATCACGTTTACGAATAGGGCATACCAAGTTTACACATGAACACTTATTGAAAGGTCAGGAAATCGATATATGTGATAGGTGTCAAGTTCAAGTGTCGGTCAAACATATACTAGTGGAATGTCCTAAGTTCTCAGAAAAAAGACAGGAACATGGTCTAGGCCAGACTATGGAACAAATACTGGGGGTCAACTATAACATTAAAAGTGTTGTGTCCTTTTTAACAGATATTGATATCATCAGTAAAATCTAGAAAATAATGTAGTGTAGAAATATACATGTATATTACCGAATTAGACAAACATACCGTTACGTTGCTAATAACCCTGCGTGGTTGATGCAATAAATAATTTGAAATGAAAAAAAAAAAAAAAAAATCTGACACAATATAAAAATAACCCATTTTATAGAAATCCAATGTTTCGCGTTCGTTACCATTGAATTCAACCACATTTCTAGGTTATCAAACTAACGGCATGAATCCACATGGGAAAAATACTTCCGCTCTCACAAACTCATATTCGAAAATCACATCAACTGCGATGGTCAGATAAACATGGAGATGTACGTAATTAATTGAACAATGCATTGTTAATACAACAGTATAATACATACAGTATATAATTGTTTGGAATGAGGCTATAAAAGTACAGAACGCTCAAAACTGTGTCAAACAAGTGAGTATCATCTTCAAATAAGCATAGAGTGGAACCATTATCAATTAACAGAAGAACTTCCCAAGATAACAGGACACCTGAAGCTATCCACCTGAATATAAGACGTTCATTGAGTTCTGATCCGATCATTCAATGGATTATTTTTTGTATATCCACCATCGCCTGTGTTTAAAGCGTATATTGATTTGATAATGTGGGAAATGTCCAGCATGTAGGATAAAAATAAAATAACTAATAAAAAAACTTTTTAAAGACAAGCTTTTATTTAAGTCGTGTACTAAAACGTATAAAATAAGTTTAAGTCATCGCAGACAATGATTTAATTATTTGTTGTTAAATTATTTGGTTTTAAAAAGATTGTCGGGCGAAGTGGTCATAAAAGTAGGCACCAATTAATTTCATTGGACAATGATTGGTTGGTAAGTAACAACTTGTCGAAGTATTAATTTTATTACAATTCGCGCGGCAAGGTTTTTGAAACCAAATAATTCAACAAAAAATAATTAAATCATTGTCAGCGATGCCTTAAACTTATTTTCTAGGGCTTAAATGAGAACTTATTTTATTTTTTGCTTTTTAGTTAGTTCGACTTAATCTCTTCATTTCTAATAGAGCATCGTTATTACAAGGTCTCTTCCCTGTAAGTTTTGAGCTGAAAAAAATCATGATTTCCGACTCAAAAAACTCCCACACACCAATTTTGAATAGAATCTGACCATAATCACAAAACTCGTCCGCCATCCTGAACTCGTTTTGGAAAGTGTCTGAAAAGTAAGACTTGTGCCGACCATCTTCCAATTCGAGTTACAGTTATTCGTAGATTCCTAGTTAATCAAAATATAGTCAGACAATTTCATTTAATTTGTATTGTAGTGAGTATTTTTGATGTCGATCATCTCGTGAGAAAAGGTGTTATATAGGTTGTTTATGTAAAAATTAAACAGGTTTGGTCCTAGAACCGTGCCCTGGGGAACACCGTATTCAATAGTATAGAATTCGCTCAATTGTCCACCTATGTTCACACATTGTCGTCTATCTTTCATATAGCTGTTCAATAAAGACAAAATACTACCTCTTAGTCCCATATGTTCGAGTGATGGATAACTTCTTTCTAGGGATTCATATATTTTTGTTGTCAAAATTTCCACTACATCATCGGTTGACTCTCTCTGAAACCAAAATGATAGGGACACAGTAAATTCTAGCTATTGGATAAATTTGATATTCTAGTTTTTATTGCGGATTCCAGTATTTTTCCGATATTTGGGATCAATGATATTGGCCTGTAATTATTGCAGTCCAGTTTATTACCATTTTTATATATTGGTTTTATCTCTGAAATTTTCAGTAACTCTGGCCAAATCCCTGTTGCCAGTATTTTATAGAGGTGGGTCAGTGGGCGAGAGATTATGTTTACAACATATTTCAGAGTTTCCGCAGTGATGTTGTCAATTCCTGGAGCCTTGCCATTTTTCAATCGCATTATTGAGTTATATATCTCTATTTCACTTATTTCTCCTAGGAACATAGTATTTTGTATTCTAAAGTTGTCTTTCAGTTGCTTCTTATCAATTTTTTTGGCCAGGTTTTTTCCAATAGCTGTGAAGTGTTCGACGAATTCGTCTGCTATTTCTTTCGGATTAGTTGATATTTTACATTTATCTATTTCTATTCCTTTTATGTCAATTTGTGTCGTTTTATTGGTACAAGCCTCTTTAACCTTTCCCAGAGTTTTTTGTGTTACCTCTATTAGACTAATTTTTTCTTTTAATAATTATGTTTTGCATCTTTTATGATGTTGTTGAGCTTATTTCTGTAATTTTTAAATTTAATTAGCACGTCTTGGTTATCTTTCTGACTGAGCCAGTTTTTTTTTTTATTGATATTATAATCGCTTCGGTCATCCATTACTTTTTCTTTCCTTTGATTTTATTTATTTCGTGTTTTTTTAGGGCTATTTGTATTTTTTCGAGAAATATATTTGTGGATTCTTCCACTTACACAATTGTGTAAGTTTTTTCATGATTCTTCCTCAAGGGCCCTCTTAAATTTTCCATAATTAACAATTTTTTTAACTCTAGGTTCTGTTTTTTTTTGTGACGTTTACTTTAAATCAAAAGATTAGTGAATAATGGTCAGCACTACCAATATACGTGATTATTAATCGTCTCCCCCTTCCTGAAGAGGCCTTAAACTCTGTTAATAGTTTGATGATCAAGAGCATTGTCCAAGTGTCAAGAGACTGCATGTGATTGATAACGGTTGGCCATACTGGAAGAAATCCATACCGGGTTTCACTATTATTATTTCATTTGTTTTTTCAACATATACTGGCGTTTGGAAAGTTATAGTCCGTCGCTATATCATTGATAGCAAATTTCTCTTATGTGCGCAGAACCCAGCAAGAGTTGTCCTGAGAAATCATGAGAAATTTTGTATGAAAAGTCAATTGAACACTATTGACTTGAGCCTATCATGAGCCATCCCTAATTCGTTGAAAAATCTGTCAGTGTCTGAGTTTTGGTTTCAAAACAAAACTGTATTAGATTTTATTTTTTACCTTTTCTTCTTGAGTTTTATATACCTATTCGATGGTGTATACCTTTGCCACAGATCTAAGAGACTCCTTATAAATGCTGATCCGATACCGTTATCATGGCTCATTGTTCGAGGTGCAAAGTGTGATAGAAATAGGGCTGAGGATTCCAGGTGCGGATTTGAAAATACGTAAATTATCTCTCTTATTACATTTTAATGCGCGAGTTGAAATTTGTTCACGTAATTTCATAGTTATGACTAATTTGATTGATTTTTAACCTTTTTATATTAAATCTTTGTTAGAAATCCATTATATATCAAAGTGAGTGTTGGCGATGAAGAGGAATTCAATCTTCACACATTATTTACTCTAATAATCAAGAGAGGGGCATGTTGGTACAGAGACCATCTTCAGCAATGTTAAACATATGAGGAAAATAAAATTATCAATTATGTAATACATTAAAAGGTTATAAAAGGTAGAGTGAATCATACATGGAGTAATTGATTGACTCTACCTTTTATAACCTTTCAATGTATCACATAATTGTAGTTTTAAATTTTTCCTGTAATTTTAACATTAGCTGAAGATGGTTCCGTCTGGTACTGAAACATGTCCCCCTCTCTCTTGATTATTTAGAGTAAATAAATGTTGTGGAGACGATTTTGAGATTATTTCCCTCTTCTTTTTATATTAGGTTTGGATTATGTTATAAACTAATTTTCTTAAAATAATCGAGACAAGCCGTCAATTAAACATATCATCTTGTCTGAAGGCTTATAGCCTTATCGCAGCAATGAATAATAATTAATCTCTAAGAAGTATTGCAGCACTATACACCTCCAGTTTTCGTTTCATTCATCTCTCCAAGATCATTGTGGTAACTAATCCGAAACGCTGAATAGGAGACTGCGTTTCACTTCATATCTCGGATCTTTGGGTACCTATGTATCAGTTTTTTATGAATATATCCGGTGGTCGTGAATCGAAAGTAAAAAACCGTCGGGTCACTTCATGATCGATTCATCTTGATGAATGTGGACATTTAACGAATTGCGGAGAAAGTACCGGTCGGATGTGAGAAAGTTGTATGGTACCACCTTAAATTTTAATTTTAATAACAACCATCCGATGTGATCCAGAAATTATGAGGAATATTTTTACTGATTGATGGCGAATTTATTGAAATTCACGTCTTAGTGTATTGAGTGGATCGGTATGTTTGTCTATTCTATAAAAAATAACTCCTTCCTTAGGAAAATTCCAAATCATAATAATTTGACACATAAAAATTGGAGTTTATTCTCGCGTTTCCAGAGATACACAAACATTTTGGTTTTCTGTCAATATACAGTGTCACACATAAAGTACGCAACATATGGAAGTTTTTTTATTAATAGATATAATGAAAATTTGACTTCGCAGTTAGTTTGTGCTTGAAAAATGAGTAAAAAACAGCATCTTTTCTTTTGTCATGTGCTACTCTAAACCTGTCAAATTTGACATTTTTTTCGAAAATCCTCAAAAAATCTGTTTTTTTTTGGAAATTTCGAAAAATGCCAAAGAAAAAGTTGCTTAGTTTCCAATTTTATACCTTTGCTCCGAATTTGGACTCTACTGTCACTTCGACTTTTTTCCAATTTTTTTATTTTTGGAATCTTTCGCTCTACCGATTCGAACGAAACATGATTCAAATATCATAATTTTGATGAATACGAGACTTCAATGTCATACGTGCCTAGAAAATACCCACATTGGCCTGTTACCAGAAAAATAAAATAAATGCACCTCCAGAAATTCGTCTTTGTTGTTGCAAAGTTCATCTAGTTTTTTCATTTCATTGTGAAACTGATTCGGATTTTCAATGTATGGGCGTTAATATGTCAGTAATCGAATAAACGAATTTCTCTCCATTCTTATTACACTCGTATTTCTTTTTTTAACAGATTTGTATCCCGTTAGCTGCAGATGAGTTCGAAATATTTTTATGTAGTTTACACCCAACAGTGTGACTGTTGGATGTAAACAGTTTGATGTAATTTTCGAGAAAATAATAATTTTTCGCAACGTTTTTGAATTAATTTTATAAATCTCATATTCTTTATTTTCAATATTAGATGTGTACAAAACATTAAACCAAAATAACTATAACCAAATTCACAACAAAACATTCATTGATTTATCTCAATAATCTTATAAAGAACCCGAATTCATCATTCAGTATGCCGCCCTTCGCGTTCTAAACAAATTATAGCCCTTGCATTCACAGACCTTGTGGCATTTTCAATAAATAGGGGATTTATATTAGCACAACACTCCCGAATGGTATTCTCTAAATGTTCTTTGTTTTGTTTGCAAATGGTCTGTGCTTATACACTTATTGTTTCAGATAACCCCATAGAAAAAAGTCCATTGGAGATAAGCCCGGTGATCTTGGTGGCCAATAATCTTCCCAATCTCGTCCTATCACTTTGCCCCTAAACATCTGACTGAGACACTGTTTCACTTCTACCGTTTGGTTGATCGGTGCCTCATCAAGCTGATACCACAAATTTCGTCAGAGGCAGATTATCCAAAACTTCAGACAACTGATTCATAATGAAATTTCTGTACATGTCTGCGTTCAAATTTTCTCTTAAAAAAATATGGTCCAATTATTTGGTTATGTAATAAACCACACCACACATTTGTCTTGAATGAATATTGGTCACGGCATTCTATTACAAAATTTGGATTATTGTTGGACCACCAGCGACAATTTTGGAATTAACTGTTCATTATTTGGTTATGTAATAAACCACACCACACATATCCTGCTCGAATTCGACGGAAAGTTGCCTCGTCTATCCATAAAATCCTGTAGGGGAAAAGTGATATCATTTTTCTCTCACCTTGGAACCAAAATGAAAATCCTGCTCGAATATCAAAATCTTTTCTTTAAGAGTGTGTATACCTTATTGATTATGTGGTTTCTTGAAACGATTGTCCACAGAGCCGGTTTCTTCGAATGTTTTCAATATCCTTCCCACGGTACTAAAGTGAATATTTCTTCCTGGATGCCGGTGATTGAAAATACAAGAAACATCTGGATATGGCACATTCTCACCACATGAAAGAACGACTTCCACTTTGTCTTGTGTGGATAACATTGTACATAAAACTTATTTGTGAATTATAAATGTAGGAAAATCTGTACACAAAACAACTCGATTTATTAAACGCAATTATTTGACATTAACCAAAACTGAAAATTTGTTTCAAAAACCTACTAAGGGAAAATTTTATTTTGATTCGATCAGTTGTACTATTTTCTTCCCGAGATGTTGCATTAGTCTTGTATTGTTTAAAATCACGAAATTGTATATCATGTTTAGTACAAATCGCTAGAACGAAAGTCTTTAGAATAGTTATGAAACTGTAGGTCATTGTTTAGTTTACAGAAAAGTATGATATCTCGGGTTTGTTTGTAACTGAATTATTGGTCAGAAAAATAATCAAACTGGATAAAAATCTATTAAAAAAAAATACTAGTGTAATAAGAATGAAGAGAAATTCGTTTATTCGATTACTGAGATATTAACGTCCATACTTCGAAAATCCGAATCAGTTTCACAATGGAATGAAAAAACTAGATGAACTTTGCAACAACAAAGACGAATTTCTGGAGGTGCATTTTTTTTCTGGTAACAGTCCAATGTGAGTATTTTCTGGGCAGGATATGATATTGAAGTTCGTATTCATCAAAATTATGAAATTTGAATCATGTTTCGTTCGAATCGGTAGAGCGAAAGATTCGAAAATTAAAAAATTGGAAAAAGTCGAAGTGACAGTAGATAGTCCAAATTTGGAGGAAAGGTATAAAATTGGACACTGAGCAACTTTATCTCTGAGATTCAAAATATCTAAAAAATGAACTGATTTTTTGAGGATTTTCGAAAAAAATGTCAAATTTTAAATTTTTTTCGAAATTCCTCAAAAAATCAGTTCTTTTTTTAGATATTTTGAAAAATACTATGTATATTTCGGGTTTGTTTGTAACTGAATTATTGGTCAGAAAAATAATCAAACTGGATAAAAATCTATTAAAAAAAAAAACTAGTGTAATAAGAATGAAGAGAAATTCGTTTATTCGATTACTGATATATTAACGTCCATACTTCGAAAATCCGAATCAGTTTCACAATGAAATGAAAAAATAGATGAACTTTGCAACAAAAAGAGCACTGATATATTAACGTCCATACTTTGATGTCTCGTATTCATCAAAATTATGAAATTTAAATCATGTTTCGTTCGAATCGGTAGAGCGAAAGATTCGAAAAATTAAAAAAATTGGAAAAAAGTCGAAGTGACAGTAGAGAGTCCAAATTTGGAGCAAAGGTATAAAATTGGAAACCGAGCAACTTTTTTCTCTGGCATTTTTCGAAATTTCAAAAAAAAAACTGATTTTTTGAGGATTTTCGAAAAAAATGTCAAATTTGACAGGTTTAGAGTAGCACATGACAAAAGGAAAGAGGCTGTTTTTTACTCATTTTTCAAGCACAAACTAACTGCGAAGTCAAATTTTCATTATACCTCTTAATAAAAAAACGTATTACCATATGTTGCGAACTTTATGTGTGACACTGTATGTACCAGTTTGAAATGTATCCAAAAAACTGGTAACGCTTTGTGAATAAACCTTCCCTTTTGTTATTTTAAAATGTGAATTATGTATTATGTCAGTTCGGCCATATTGGTTAAGCAGTTGGTGGCTGTTGAAAAATGAAAAAAAAAACAATCTTTTATTTTCATGCCAATATTGGCAAACTATATGTTGTTTGAGAGAGCTTCCTGAGTTCCATAACTTTCGATCGGAAAGTTTTTTCTCTTGGATTTACATACAAACAGAACATTGCTGTAAACTACCATTGATGTTTTCAACGAATCAATAATTTTTGTTTGTCCTGTATGCTCCTTTGATAAGAGGTTTTTTCGTTCGTGCTAATTAAATGCCATTTGAAAATAGTTTATATTTATTTGACACGCATAACTCAACAGTCTCTCTTTCTCAAATTGAATATCATAGAACAGTTAATTTCTGCAAAATGAACAATCTGTATATGTTAGGCCAGAACACCCTCCATTTGTTACTAATAGTTTCGATTGAATGTGTCATGGCCATGATATTTCAAAGTTACTTATAAATAATATTTATTATTTCTAGAAGTAAAGTAATATACAGATTGAACATCTATTTATCTATGGCTATTTATCCAAATATCACCTCCCAGTTCATTATTCATCTAGTTGTATCACGTATTTCAGTACATTATTTGTCGCAATTCATTGGTTCACTTTGCTCACAATGAAAATGTCGATAACTAATATTCACTCCCATTATACATCTGAAAGGTCAACAATTGGAGACGGTATTTCACCAATCAGGATACTATATAACTAATCTTTTTTCGTGTTTACAGAATAAATCACTGCGTGATCAGTACCGTATAGTTTTTTTCATAAAAAAGGTTGACTCAACGAATTCCATTGGTTATTTACCGAAATATCATCTGCCTGTTCATTATTCTTCTAGATTTAACAGTGTGACGTAGGTGCTTCAGTACCTTATTGGCTGAGTGGTTTACCAGATGAGTGGGAAATTTTGGGATCTTCAGATTGGTTTTAGATATGAATTTTAAAAAATCTAAAAAGACATTTTAGATTGTTGTTATACTTTTTATTTGAGTCAATTTACATAGAAATAATAAGTAGGTTTAAGGAGATTTGAAACCTACAACTTTTTATAGTAAGAGTTCAAGGGTTACACAAATACAGAAATGTTTGAGTTTTCAAATAAAAAATATGTGGATATCCTAAAGTGAAAGTCAGAAAGGGCCATTTTAAGTTTATTAAAGATCTACCTGACGGCAAATATTTCTTAACTGAAGTAAGTATATAGATAATGGGAACACAGATCATTCCAGAAGATATAGTATAAATTTTGTGGTGGATATGAAATCTGAAGCCACTGGATGTATTAGCTTTATAGAACATTACGCGTTATATAGAAAATATGTGGCTTTACATCCTGAAAATTATACACAAAAACAGTTTCCTTATTCACCATGCTGGAAGATGCACACGAAAAGTTGTAAGGATCAACAAAATTCGATCCCCAAAAAATTGTGAAGTTCTTTAAAACTGAAATTGCGATAAATTTTCCATGTCCAACTTTCCGACCCTGATTTATTTAACATGGCGGGTAAAAATAGTCTGCCGTAGTGGAATGTTACATTGAAAATAGGATCGCAAAAAAATCGAATATAGAACCCTTTGATACTTCTACTATAACAAATCATTGAATGAAGCATTCAGTATGAGATTAGAAAAGTTAACCAATTATACCCTTACAATTCTACAATTATTATGAATATATATATATTGTTATGATGGGTTGTTGATAGGATTTTAAATTTGTATATTTGTTTTGTGAATTTATTTCATAGATTATATTTCTGAATCCCTATCATAACAAATGAAAAATACCGGCTATGTTATGTTACTTTTTTCCTTTTCAAACCCTTTCACCTTATCCCAGCTCAGTCAGGTACGCCTATGAACATGAGTTACTCCTTCAGTAGCCGGTTCCTGTAATCGGTGTTGCCTACTATGGCACTGACGATTCGATTAGAAAAGCTGTTCAGTGGAGAAAAGTGAGGTTAGAAATTGAAAAATAAACACCAGTTTTGCAGAGAAAAATCAAATTGTTGCTTTTTATTCAAATCGAAACTTATAAATACCCTACTCTGCGATAGCTAACCTTATACTAGCAAAACAATGATATAAAATAGTGCAGTTTGAATGTTTGTGACAATGAAAAATTGAGAAAGAAAGTTTGAACTTATTATCAGTCTTTTTGCATGGAATTTCATGAAAGTTCAACCCAAAACAAAAGAACCAGTGGTTTAGGGACGTAAAGTTATTGATTTAATGTGAAAGTTGCACTTTGATGAGTTCGGATATTAGTGTACCTTGTTGCTGCCTTTCGATTGAAGTTTCCAGTCCGGTAGACGTATTTCTGCGATCCAAGATTTATCCTCTAGACCAGGTAGGTGGGATTTTTATTGACTATTTACTTCTTCAGTTCTGCTTTTCAAAAATTTTCTCGTTCGGGAATTTTTATATAACAGGTTTTCTTGTATTATTTATAATACTTCTCTTAAATTTTTCTACGTGGCTTCACCTTTCGAACTTTTTTCAATCTCCTCTAGAACTTGTTATCCTGATCCATAGCAACACTCACAAATTTTAATTTTTTCGCACATTTCCGAATTTGTATCACTTCCTACCGAATTATTTGCCGTTCTAATTAATATTAATGATTTTATGAATTATATCTAATTCTAACTCTTACATACTATTTACAAATTCTTATAAAATAATTTTTCAATTTCTGCCATTACATTTTATTGTATATCATCACTTTTCCCACACAAACTCTTTCAAATCCCATTGGTGGGTTTTCTGTTGATATGAATTGTCATACAGGATGTTCAAAACTTATCTATACGTTGATCTTACTTTGATTCAATGTTTGCTATAAATTTCAATTTGACATGGTTTAATCGTGGATTTGTATTACATATATCATTGGATATATAATTCCAAAGTTCCAAGTAGTGAAAAAGGTGGAGAAAATTGTAAAATAACATAGCATTAACGATGATAATAAAAATAACTTATAATAATAATAATAAGTTTAATTATTTAACAACATTTCCTAACATAACAATATATGTATATATATATATATATATATATATGATCTGTCTTATCGCAGAGTTATTGTGTTTGCTTTCATATTTCCCACTTTAATTGTTGATTAATTTTTGTACGTATTGCTCTTCAAAAATAATTTTTTTCTCCCCCTCAGTTATTTTTTCACGGTTTTGTTTTTTACCACAGATTTCCCGTTTTTTGCTCACTTTCTTTTACACAATTTTTTATTCTAAATTATGCCATGTCTTTTATATTCACTAACTATTTCTACATGTTATATACATACAAAGTAGATTAAAATTCATTTATGACATTTTTCTGCCTTCCACGTTTTGCATTTTATTAATTTTATGAAAATACTTATTTGGCATGTAGCTGTCATCTTCTTTCAAGTTTGATTTTCCCTGTACAGGATGTTGTAAATTTAGTATTGTCTTAGTCTAGTTGTGATCTAGATTTTGTTCATCAATTTTGATTTGTTTTCCTTTTAGGGTTGTTCAAATGAAATAAATTGTTGGCAACTTGCCTAAAATAAAAAGAAAGTTCCAATGCTGTACTTTTGAGATCTCTGCGTTGACTAGAGACTGGTGCAAGGTTCAAGAAAAGTAAAATGTACCGAAAATTGCAGAGTAAACATAGCATAAAACCACGATAACATAAATACCTGCTATTCATATGATGTATCAGTTTCATTATATGACTCTTTTTTTTTCTATTTATATTGATGAACATTTCCTACCATAACAATATACATATATATATATATATATATATATAACGTTCATTGTATCATCAAAAGTCGTAGAAAAAGTAAAGGTTTTTTTTTATGAACATTTTAAAAAGATTATAATTTATGTGCAGTCAACATTTATTAACTTCCCAGTCGTGGTATAAACTTTGACAATAAACTTTTCTGGGCTAGCTGTGGCCGGCTGGAAAAGAGAGTTTATTATTTTTTGATAAACTCTGAAAATGCCTAGACTTGCCGAAAGTTATGAGATAGTTATAGTTATCAACTCACTTCTATAACTCTCAACTTTCATTTTCTTCACCATCAAACTACTTAATAAACAATTAGGGATTAAACAGTGATCACAAGTATGGTCAGAATTTGAAGGTGACGCAACCAATAATCTATTGGAGAGCAAAAAATACCCGCGGATATAATTCATACCTTTACCAGCGACTACAGACAGAAGTGTGAAATGTTTGGCTCGCTTGGCGCACCCACGCAAACAGTGAATACGGATATCGGTTCGAATATTCACCAAAACACGTTTAAGTCGAACAAAAAAAAATTTAAAGTCTTTGTGAATTTGAATAAAACTGCATCGATCCATCTTGACTATTCGTGAGATGCACTGGACAAGTCGAGTTGTATAGGACATACAAAAACATGCACAAAAACCAGCAGAAATTATTATCATTTTCGTCTCGAAAATTGTTTTCGTAAAGCAACTGATTGATAATGATTTCATACTGACCAAATAGAAGCTGTAAAAGTGAATACTGCCAATCGCAACCATCAATCACTAAGAATTCCCAATACACTTTCGATTATTCCGGTGATAAGTCTGCAATAACTGCCTCTTCTCTTCGGGACTGATTGGATCGACTGTACACACACTGTCAATTTTCTTTTGTAAAAATACAATTGTTTTACAATACAACATATGAGTAAAATTACAAATCAGTGTAGTGAATACAAAATATAATACAATTCGAGTAATATACCAAGACATGTGAGGAAACCTACTAAGATGAGTCGTACTTTTTCAATCTTCATGTAATAACCCTACACGTATTGTAATTTTACCGAACTGTTGGTCAGTTTCCAATCAAAAGTTTTTAAAATTTACAAAAATTGTTTGCGACTCGATTTACTTCAGAAAAAAATATTGACAATGAAATTACTCTGAAGTCATCAAAAATTTACAAATATTTTCAGTATTTTTATAACTTTGACTTAAAAATTACATAATGTATTGTAACTTCACTGAAAAGTTTTTTCTTACGCGTAAATTTCAACAAATGTTTTGTAATTTTACTAAATGAAGTTGGAATAAGTCGTGTAGTGAATTTACAAAACTGAATTTCATTATTACTATATTGTTATGCGTTAAAACTTCCAACGCTTTTGGTAAAATTACTGTAGACATTTTTTAACAGTGCACGTTCCGATTTTAATCTTTCCGATAAAGTGCTCTCAGTTACTAGTTCTACGTGAACCGGCAAGGATGGCTCCTGCTCTGTCGAAAAAGAAAAGAATGGCTCTAACAGCGATTGGATCCCAAAGGCACTTATGTTGTTTCTAATATTCAATTAATACAATCATTGCACTATTATCACTTATTGAGCTTAACACGTTCGCTGCCAATATATTCTAGGTTATGTTACTCAGAAGCCAATATTAATTTTTCACAAAACTTTATAATTTTCGTGCAAACACAAGTAACAAATCTCAATGCCAACTTTTAGCGTTGTTTTTTTCAATTTGCTCCATTTTTTTTTCGGCTCTTTCCAGAGTCACCAGCATTGTCACAAAAATATTGGACCTATGCAAGTGGCTCTGATAAAAGCCGTATTTTTGTAATTAATTATTGGGTATAGGCAACTCCAAACAACATCAATGATTAATAATAATTTATTTTTTATAAAATCACCAACACGAAATAACTGAAAACTTTTAAAACGTACATTTTTTACGAATCACAAAAAATATGCTCATTTTCGTACAAGTAACAGAATAAAAATACTTAAAACTAACAAAACGTTTGACTTTTTTCGACGTATATTGTAACAATTCTGGATCAGAATGTGACGTTTGTACGCCTACTTCATTTTTTTAGAGTAACTTTTAATATTGCATCTAGATGGTCATGATCGGACGTAAACTAATCTGAGGACCTCAGGTGATGCCAGAAAATTACAATCACAAAGTTTTAGAGACAAGTATGATAGATAGGAATAAGACAAGTTGGCAAAATTACATTTTTGTGTATAAGTCCATCCAATATCAATTGCAGAAGCTGTTTCTATAGGGAGCAAATAAAAACTCACTTCGCTAACACGAGCGTATATGCGAAGAAACGGAACGAAAAATAATCTGTACTACTTGTATACAGTCTCCGTCGGCACAAAGAGCCTGCTGGTCAACGTGGACTTGAGTGACTGCTGTCTGTTCTACAACCGATTCGTCTGGGCCAATCAAGTCGAACATCAATGCTTTCAGGTGTGGCTATACGATGGGAGGTCATAAATCACGCGTTATATTTGTGTTTTTTTATAGCTCTGAAAGATTACAAACCAGTAGCGTCTGTGGTCTTGGTGTCTGCCGATCGAAATACGTTTTAGGATATTCTAGTTTTTTTTCTTAATGTATTTGTATAAATAAAAGCTTGTCTTTAATTTTTTTCATTTTCATTATTTATGAAGTATTTTTTAAAAACTTAAAATATCTAAATAAAATTAGTTACCTCCGCCACTGCTGCTCACAGGATTTCGCCGCAAGACTTTTTTATGCTTCTGCAATTGATATTGGGAAAACTATAACTATTATTTTTTCAAATGGCGAATTTTTTGACAAGCACTTTCCGAAAAAGGATTTTTGGCGAATCTAGCGATACTAATATATTTGTGATTGGATTAAAATAAGAACATAAATTAAATATTACTAAAGAAAATACTGGATAATATTTATTAACTTTTGTCAAGTGTGCAATGGATAATAATTTATTTACTTTCACTGTCGTACATTTTCAAAGTGCATTCCTCCTTGTTCAAGACACATTTCAGCTCGTTCAATTGTTTCTCCCAACACGTTTCGTAACATTTGAGGCGTTATAGTTTTATATGCCCGTATTAGAATTATTTCTTCTAAGGGTACACCTTTTCTTTAACATATCCCCAAATAAAGAAATCGAGCACAGTGAGATTGGTTGCAGTAACTTGATTATTAAAATGCTCTATTAAGTAATTAAGAATTCCTCTGGTATTATGAGGGGGTGCTCCATTTTGTTGGAAGTAAATTTGCCGTAAAACTTCTAAAGGAAGATTATTAAGATGATTCTCGATTTCATTTTGAAAAAACCTGAGTACCTAACCCCTGTTAACTGACCTTGGAACAATATTGGCCCAATTATTATGTTTCCAACGATACCAGCCCAGACATTGACGCCAAACCTTTCTTGAAAATTGCACTCTCTCATTGCATGTTGATTTTGTTGGGCCCTTTACCGACTATTTTGCTTATTGAACATACCATTATTTGTAAATCGTGATTCGTCGGAAAATAGAATAAAGTTTATAAAATTTGAGTTAACTCTAAGATTTTGAAGCAGTCAATCACAAAACACTACCCGTCTATCGCCATCATCACCATACCAATGTTGATGTAACTGATATTTAAATGCTCGATATCCGTGCTTTTTCAGTATTTTTCTTGCTGATTCGTGACTTATCTGCAATTGTTAAAAAAAAACGTTTTTTCAACCTCAACCATAGGAAGAACGTTAATCTCAGTGTCTTCATTTATGATAAACCTATGTTTCGCCTCTCGATTTCCTTCTTGCCTATAACGATTCTCAACATACGGAAAATACTGATGGGCTGGATGTTGTCGATGGGGATATCTCTGGGCATACAACTCAGCAGCATTCCTTGAATTTCTATGACATTCTCCAAATATTAATAACATATCCACTTTTTCACTTTGAGTATACATTATTTTGAAGAAAAATTAAACTGAAATTTAAAGAAAATCAAGAAAGTTTTACTGTCTGTTCATAAAACTTATGTCACTGTCTTTACCTAAGTGAGTGTTTTGTTTTCCAAAGAAGACTTGCTAAAAATTACTGCAAAATATTATGGATCATAACTATCCATGGCACACTTGACAAAAGTGAATGAATTATTATCCAGTATTTTCCTTAGTAATATTTAATCTATGTTCTTATTTTTAACCCAATCGCAAATAAATTAGTATCGTTAGAATCGTAAAAAAATCCTTTTTTCGGAAAGTGCCTGTCAAAAAATGGTCGCCATTTGAAAAATAATAGACACGAAAATGTAATTTTGCCAACTTGTCTTATTCCTATCTACCATACCAGTCACTAAAACTTCACATCACCTGCGGTCCTCAGATTAGTTTACGACCGATCATGACCAACTAGATACAATATTGAAAGTGACTCTAAAAAAAATAAGTAGGCGTAAAAACTTTTTTAAATGTCACATTCTGATCCAGAATTGCCACATAAATCCAAAAAATGTTGCAATATACAGGGTCTTCCATTTAAAAATTCAAAACCGGAGCAATTTCCGGTGAAACCGGAAATTACAGGAAAGTGAAAAATATGCGGAAACTCTCCCTCTTTACATACCATTTAACTATACCAAATCTCATTTTGATACTTCTTCTATTCTAGAAGTTATGATTTGTCTAATAGATTCGTTGACACCCGATATACGTTTTTTTTTTCATTCAACGTCCTGTATTTTACTAATTAGCCATATATCAGCTTTTTTCCCAGCCACATCCCATCACTTCATAACAAGATGCTGCCGTATGAGTTGATATTCGAACATATTTCAGTAAAATCGTCGTCGTCCGAGTCCGCGCTATGTAATCTGGTCATAACTTTCCAAACAAGTTTTTAAATTCGCCGAGCCTCTCAGGTTCAGGGACACCATGCCAACCTATGCCAAAACCTGCTCTTCTGCATGTCGCCACCTCTACACGCGCTGGCAAGATGCTGCGGAATGTTTGGTCTTGGTGTATTTTCTTCCTGGCCATTTCCGATTGTCGATTGACTGCAGTCTCACCAATCATCGCCCGTCGTCGAAATGAGAACCCGTCCAGAGTAAACAAAACAGTTTACGATATTTATGGTATTGTTAAATGACCATGACACGTATCTTCAATAGTTAACTTTATCAGGATTAATTGAACTAGTGAATATTTTCTTCTGTGGTTTCAACAAATATAACAGAACTTCATTGTCCTCCCGAAAGCACGGAATTTCCAGCAAAAGAGAGATATTCTCAATACTCAAAAATGTGCATTAGCTTTTGAAGGTAATATCATTGGGCGTAATATGGAACAACTGCCACCCAGGTCGCCAGACCTGACCTATAGATTTTTTCCTTCAGGGGTATTTGAAGTCGAAAGACAAGCGCAAAAAACATCAAAAATCACAATATTTTTTTTTATTTTTATTGCTTTTTTCCTATTACTAAGACTGCTATTTTCAACACATTTTTCATTATTCTACGCGTTTTTTTGCTGGGGAGAACAAAAACGAAATTGACGATATTATAAGAGGAAAAATTTCAAACATTCACTTAAAAAGATTAGTCGAAGATTACCTAACAATACTTAAGACTACTTCTATCGCAATAGATAGACTACAAAGAAACAGTGCCAGTCTTTCAGATCTTGTGGAAGAATTTAAAATATTAGAAAACCCATTTGACAAAACTGACATAACTTTAAAACATCTGCAAAAATTTAAGAGGCGTTATGAACAGTTTTTAACCCCATATCATTTGTTGGCTTATCTTGACCCAACAAAAACTCAGCAAACACTAACAGAGTGAAAAAAATGTTGCTTCAAAAGCTGTTGAAGAATTATATCCAAATAGTGGTTTACTACCACTCATAATCAAGTTCCTTGCCAGATCACTGATATTATGTTCCATGATAATATTCTTCAGAAGGTAAAACCCATAGACCCATAGTCACAACAAAATATACCCATTATTCAAAAAGTTCTTCATAATTAGACAATTATTTTGTGCTGCTGCTTCTTCCGCATCACTAGAGAGAATTTTCTTAATGGTTTAGTTCATTACAAACTCAGAAACCGAACTGAAAAAGCTGCAAAATTTGTTTTTTTTTGTACAAGCACTACAATAAACTAATATAAACATTATTTCGCTTTATAATTAGATTTAGCTCTATAACTGTTTATTATGACATAATTGTACTTTAGAGTTTCTTTTTCTATTACTAAATTATAATTCTGAAATCTAATTTTCCGACTAGTACCGCCATCGGGTTGTTTTTTATTGACAATCCTCAGAGATTTGTGAAAAAGTAAAGTTTTCTGTGGAGGAATATGACCGTGTCCAGATAAAACAATATAGAGGTTAAATTGAACCCCGCACGAAAACATATGGGAAATTGGCTTTCGAATTCTGAAATGTTATTATGTTAAAGTAGGATGGGTCATTAGGAAAAAGTGTGAGTTCAAATGATTTTGAATGTTTAGTTTCTAGATATAAGCCAAAATTCGTAATAATGTCGTATTGGGGTAGGATTGACAAAGAAAGAACTGTTTTTTAGTCGAAATAAGACAAAGTAAGGATGAAAATATATTGATCGGAGCTCATAAACATGTTCAATTATAATTTTATTGATGCTAGTACATTAGGGTGCATACGGGAGTAAGTCAGAAAAATAGTTTTTCCGGATTTTTTTTCCAGCACTAATTCAAAACCAACAAGTTATATTTTGTTGAGATATCATAGTTTCAGTCTATTGTAGGCGAAAATATGTGTTTTGTTTCTTGATGACTCTCTCTGTTTAAAATATTAATTTTTTTTAATTTTCGAATATATCCCTATACTGAAAACAATTGTCAGATCGTTTTTGATGACAAAAAAGGGAATTAATTGCTACTGCCCATTGAATAAAAGATAGGGTAACATTCTTATGAACTCAATTGTTCAATATTACCTTTCATTTAGATAAAGGTGCGTTACATTTTTTTTGGTCATTTACAATGTTTTTATTGAATATCTAGAAAACTGTTCTATCAATTTGAACCATATTTTACTCACAATATTTTGAAAATGTTGACTATCATATACTACATTGTATGTTGCGTTTCTAAGATATGCATTTTTGAAGTTTACGGTATTACGATATATGGGGTAACCTATCGATTTAACAAAATTTTATGGAACCTTTCGACACATTCAATTCTATTATAAAACTTTTCGAAATCAATTATTTGATACTATAAACAACACAAACCACGCTCAACAACAATTTGGAACTCAACAGTATAGACTAAACAAAACGAATTATAAATAATGACTTCTAACATAAAAAGTCAATTAAATTATGGAAATTATAATATAACAAATCGAAATTGAAACATAGTTATAAACAACGAAATCAATGTGATAATGGAACTCTCAAAAACAAACAATAACAAAACCACATTCAAATAAAATTATTAATATTTTTATTGATTGTTATTTAGCAATCTGAAAATTTCTCAATAGTTTATGGCTAGGGTACTTTATTGTTTCTATTTGAAATTGATATGCGTAATCCTGAAACTGGACTTTACGCTGCCGCATAGCGTCCAGATTTAGGAATGCTATAAAGTATCAACTGTAGATATCCTTTAGTATTATTCCTGATGCACCTGCAAATCAAGGTATTCTAGGCTACTACTGTACCTGCAAAAGTGGAGCAAGAACACTGGGATGCTGTTCCCATATTTGCAGCGTACTTTGGTACCTAGGATATCAAGAAACAATAAAGTACCCTAGCCACGAACTAATAAACAATGTTTTAGATTGCGCAAATAGACTAATAAAACAATATTAATAATATTATTTGAATTAAGGTTTTGATTATTGTTTGTTTTCTGAGAGTTCAATTATGTTAATTGTTGTTTATGTTGTTTATAACCAATTAGTTTGAGTTCACTACTATAATACACTATAAGATTTTCACTACTTAAGGGTTCACTAAAGCACCACGCGTGTTTCGCTATATAATAGCTTCATCAGGATCATTTCGATTTGTTATATTATAATTTCCATAATATTAATCGACTTTTTATGCTAGAAGTCGTTATTTATAATTCGATTTTTTTTTGAGTTTATACTGTTGAGTTCCAAATTGTTGTTGACTGTGGTTTGTGTTGTTTATAGTATCAAATAATTGATGAAGTTTCATAATATAATTGAATGCGCCGAAAGGTTCCATAATATTTTGTTAAATCGATAGGTTACCCCATCCTAATAGCGTAAACTTCAAAAATGCCCATCTTAGAAACGCAACATACAAAGTTGATAAAACTTTCGTATATTATAGTCAACATTTTCAAAATATTGTGAGATATATATGGTGCAAATTAACGGAACAGTTTTCTAGATATGCAATAAAAACATTGTAAATGACATAAAAAAATGTAACGCCCTTTATCTAAATGAAAGGTAATATTGACAATTGAGTTCATCGAAATGTTACGCTATCTTTATTTAATGGGCAGAAACAATTAATTCCTTTTGTGATCAAAACGATCTGTCAATTGTTTTCAGTATAGGTACACTCGAAAATAAAAAAATATATATATTTCAAGAAACAAAACCGTTTTTCGCCTACAATAGACTGAAATTATGATATCTTAACAAAATATAACTTTTGTTGGTTTACACCCTAATGTACTATCATCAATAAGATTATAATTGCACATGTTTATGAGTTCCGATCAATACATTTCCATCCTTACTTTTCTTATTTCGACTAAAAAAACAGTTTTTATCTTTGTCAATCCTACCCCAATACGACGTTTTTACGAACTTTGGCCGCTTATATCTCAGAAACTAAACATACAAAATCATTCGAACTCACACTTTTTTCTAATGACCCATCCTATTATAACATAATAAAATTTCAGCCAATTCGTCCGAACGCCAATTTCCCATATGTTTTCTTTCGGGGTTCTTTGCAGTGTTATTTAATACAAAAAGGTAATTGAATTCATAACCTAAGAAAGGCGATTCGCCTTCTAACCACTGTCGAGGACTGTTGGCATTCTTAGGTTAGAAGTCAAGTGAATGTGAAGTCCTGCCGTTTTTCAACGTACTTTGCAAAAATAAAGAGACAAAAGTGTAGTTCAATAAATGTTCGTGAAGATATCAGGTCCCTTCTTTTCTACGCCGGTACCCAAGCCGGATAACAACGGATTTGTCGAAAGAAGGGGTCTTCAATTGTAAAATCAGAAGAGATTGTAAAAGTTTAGTGCCGTTTAACGTGCATTGCATGGTCGAAATTTATTGCAATAGCTGGGCATCCGTGGTATCATTTCGAGTGACACTTCCAGGGAGCCCTACGAAGGGGGACAAGTGAGGTTAATCCCACGAGGCCCTCGGACATGGTCAACTATCCAAAGTGAAAAGGCCAAGATACAGGAAGAGAGAGAGAGAGAGAGAAAGGTAATTTACCAAAACCCTCCAAATCTCGGTAGAATAACTTCATTTATAACCCTTTCAAATGATTTGTTAGTGTTGAAGGAAAACTATTGATCTCTCGCTAACATTTCAAATTCAATTCATCATGAGGGGTCAAAAAACTTTTTAACAAAAAATTAAACCGACGAAATACGGAACTGAAAAGTAAAAAATAAAATAAACCTTCTTAGTCTCAATAACTGAGCCCCTAAACTAATGTAAGTAACTAATTTTGAGTCGGCGCCAAGCAAACAAGCAATTGAATTAGGTAAGGCGTAAAATGATGGCATCGAGTTGCGCGGTGACATTCTGATAATTTTTTTGAAGTAATTTAATGATATTCGTTGATTGTTCGTTTGGCGCCGACTCAAAATTAATTACTTACATTAGTTTAGGAGCTTAGTTATTGAGACTAAGAAGGTTTATTCTTTACTTTTCAGTTCCGTATTTCGTTAAAAAGTTTTTATTTTCCAATTTTTTGTGGCTGAAATCTACTAATTACTACCACTTGTTTTTTGATTACTTCCAAAATATTTACTTACCCACCCACTATTTCCAGTTAAATAATATGATTATCTACTTCCACTATTTGTTGCAAAATAAATTATTTTTGTTGTTCTGGTTAGTTTATTTCAATTACTTTGTATATCATTCCATCCTCTCATAGAATATAATGATTGTGACGGATGTAGGAGAACAAAAATAATGACAATAGCGATCTGTCATTGTCAACTACACAAGTGAAAAATCAATTATCCCCTATTTTTCTATTCGTCAGGGTAGATAATTCCATTCGAAAAAAATCGTTCTTCTTCAATATTGATCCTTATCCCAAACACATAACATGATAGAATTGTTAGTGGGTCACATTTTGCTGATAACAGTGATTGGTACTAGATCAGGACGGCTATCAACCAGAAAAGTTGAAATAAATCAAACGAAACCCACGTACTCCAATGTAACAAGAAATTACATTTGCAATTACAAGTGATTCATAACTTGTTCGTGGAGCCCGGCGAAGTAAAATCAATGATTAAATGATTCAACGTTGTGGGATATTAAAGTGCAAATTGTCACATTTGATTTCGCCAAGCCACATTTATCTGTTCGGATACCACGTCCACTCTGAAATTACATGTTTATGTTGTGGCAACATTTCTGCATTTCCTAGATGCTTATTTCATTTATTTACAGGAAATATTTCATTCATGAGCAATGCATGGATGGAAGATGGCGGATGTGCGAATTTATTTGCATTTTTGCCAGTTCGTGTCAAGTTCAGTAGTTATTTTAGAATGCAGTATTATGAGTTAGCTTTTTTTGGTTATATCCAGTATGTACTATTCTATACGCTGGCTGTGAACTCAAACAGAAAGTTTTTAATGCTCTCTGAAAATCCTTCAGAAAACTCATTACGATTTCACCCTTCGTGGTATCATAACGAAGAAAACTCAAACAAAAATAACTTACTACAAGCGGGAAGGTATACAAACCCATTTGTGCCCTCTATGATTTTTTATAGAATCTATCGCATCGTCCTGAATTGTCACACGCACACTATTTTTACCCGACTACGGCGAAGCAAAAAGGAGGGTTATGATTTTGACCGGTATGTATGTATGTATGTTCATCTGTTCCTCATAACTTCTAAACTACTTATCATAATTTGACAAATGAGGTATCGTTGGAAGCGTATTGATCGTCCGCTGGTTATAGGCTATGTGACGTTACTTCAAATTGAATATGATGCCCTCTAGAAGACATACAGTCATTAAGTAAAAAAAATAATTAATGATGCCTTGTTGGGTATCAAATAGAAGGGCTTAATTAGCACAATTCAAAAATATATATTGTTTGCTGTTGCTTGCGGCTTTGCTTGCATGCACCCGATAATTGGGAATAATTTCTAAAATCACGCCTCAGATGTGAGCCAAACATATTTTCCCTACAAACCTACCCAAATTACATATACAGGGTGAGTCAACAGGATTCCCGTGGTTCATTGCTCCTTAATGTATCACTATTTCGATTTCTTATATTTTTTTTTTCAAAAGACCACCATCCAGAATAATTTTCATTTATACAGGGTACATCATTGATGCGTGGCTAACCAAAGCTGTTCTTTTTCAAATGAAACACCCGGTATATTTTCATCGGCTGTTCCATTGGCTGCTCAACGATTTTTTCAATTTTGAATTCCGTTGTGGCGTTGCCGAGTTTTTTAAAAGAAATCTATATTGTAGACTTCTTCTCGAAAAATTACCTATTTCACATTTCGAAATATTTATTAAAGATAATTGGGGAATCGTTGATCGATATGATGATGTTCATTGAGCATACCAATAATTTGGAATAAATTGTACAGGATGTTCGAAACAACAACACAAACTTAGCAATTTTCAAACATCGGTATTTTGATTTTTTCAAATGGAACACTCTGTATATTTTCATTTAAATCAACTCCTTTTTAATAACTCTTCCGAGATATTCTACATCCAAAAGATGGATATTTTTCCACAGAAAATATTGACAATGTTCGCCTTTGGTATCATATTTGGAATTAAACTTTGCATAAAAATCTAACAGAAAATAACAATAATGAATGCAGCCAATGTTCAATATCCTGCCATTTCCACCATTACACACTCTCAATCTGTTTCGGAAATTAGTATCCACATGTGCCAGCATGTCCTCTGAAATTTCCCTGAAAGCAGTACGAATTCTTGCTTTCATATTTTCAGGAGTTGTAGGCGGAGTTTGATAGACAACTCATTTAATGTATCCCCATAGACAAAAATCAATTTTTGGAGGCCACTGTACTGGCTCTCGTCTACCTATCCATTTTTCACGGAATTCATTATCAATGTATACCAGTACATCAGTGTGGTAATGTGCAGGGGCGCCATCTTGTTGGAGCCACATTCTCTGCCTTATTGCCAATGGAATATCATCTAATAAATTTGATAACTGACTTCGCAGAAATCTTAGATATTTTCTTCCATTGAGATGACCGTTGAAAAAAACGGGGCTCAATTACACGCCGTCCAATGATACCTCCCCAAACAATCAGTGACCAACGTTGTTGGTGATTGACATATCTAACAAAATGAGGATTTTCAGTTGCATAATAGTGCATATTATGCCGATTCACATGGCCATTGTTGTGAAACGTGGCTTCGTCCGAAAATAGAACATACTCAAACAAATCAGGTTCTTGGTTGATTTTATCTACTCCCCATTGGCAAAACCGCATTCGCTTTGGAAAATCTCTTTCAGTCAGCTCCTGCATCAACTGCATATGATATGGATGGTAATTGCATTTTCTCACCATCCGAGAAACACTACTTTGAGATATTCCCAACTCCCTACTCAAAATACGTGTACTCAATGGGGATTCTCGGTAATATGCATTGCAATATCAAGAGTATTTTCATTATTCATTACAGGACAAGCACGTTCAAACTTTTTGTAAAATACTTTTCCGGTTTCCTCAAATCTTGTTTTGAGGTCTCGAAATGCTCGGTGGTCTGGATGTCTTCTCTCAGGAAACTTTTGTTCGTATAATCTAGATGCCAGTGAGCAATTGCCATCACTTTCCCCCAAAGCATACACCATTTTAACCATGTCCTCTGAACGATAATTCATAATGCCACAATAAATGTAGTTTGACAGTTACCTCTATTTACAAATTTAAATAGTCATTTTTTCAGCGGTAGTCATGGATAACTAAACTCGAAAAAATAGTTACATTTGAAAATTTCTTTTGCCATGCTAGTTATTCATGAGTTGCGAATAATGCTTTTGAGAATGGAAAAAAATAATTGAAACATCATTCAGTATCAGTATTTTCTATGAACAAACATGTAGATGAAAAAAATCTATAGAATTGTTGATTTGATATTGAATAATTCCTTTAAACCAGAATATCTCGGAAACAGGTTGTTCAAGGTACATGAGTCGGGGATGAAAAGTGTAGTCATTGAAAAGGAGTTGATTTAAATGAAAATATACAAGGTGTTCCAATTGAAAAAATCAAAATACCGATGTTTGAAAATGGCTAAGTTTGTGTTGTTGTATCGAACATCCTGTACAATTTATTCCAAATTCTTGGTATTCTCAATGAACATCATCATATCGGCCAACGATTCCCCACTTATCTTTACTAAATATTTCGAAATGTGAAATAGGTAATTTTTCGAAAAGAAGTCTACAAAATAGATTTCTTTTGAATGACTCGGCAACGCCGCAACAGAATTCAAAATTGAAAAAATCGTTGAGCAGCCGATGGAACAGCCGATCGGAATATATGATAATATACCGGGTGTTTCATTCGAAAAATAACAACTTTGGTTAGTGAATGATGCACCCTGTATCAATAAATTTTTTGGAAAATGGTTTGGTCCCTTTAAAAAAAAATGAGAACTCGAAATAGTGATACATTAAGGAGCAATGAACCACGGGAATCCTGTTGACTCACCCTGTATAATAAATACTTATTCCATTATGGACTATGGTACACATGTTAAAATTATATTTAAAAAAAAATGTGTGTAATAATAATGACATAAGCTGGGAGTACCTCCACAAGGTATATTACATGTAAATCAATGAAACCTAAACAAACAAAAATGTAAAGCGGCTCATTTTGAATCGTCGTGCAATTTTGATTTTGATTCAGTAAAAATTTTGGAAAAAGACTTATTCATAGAGATTGTTGGGAGAAATAATTCAAATCAATCTCCATGATAAATGCGTAAACCAAAAAAGTGATACACAAAACCTGACAAAAATATACACCCATATTCTAGAAAGGTTCAAAAGAAAAATAAAAAACTTGAGAGGCGTCAAGGGACACCCGGATGGAACGAAGTTCCTTTCGATTAATTAGTGAAGGAATTATAATAAAAATTTTTTTTTTTAAGTTATAATAATTTTTTATATATATATATATATATATATATATATGCACTCTGTCTGTCTATTCTTTCGTACACGTCATAGATGCGCGGGACTTTGTAAACACAACAGAGTGTGTGTATATATATATATATATATATATACAGTGTGACCCATTTTTAATGGAAACACCCCCCTAAAATTTGAAGTTGTAAGCAGATTTTAATATTTTTTTTTTAAATGTCATGTACTGAAAGGTCTACCTTGGGACAAAATTTGAAATGTTTATTCCAATTTTCAGGTATTTTTTTTTAGTCGAAAATCGAGATTTTTTATTAGCGATTTTTTTATTGAAGAAATCACTACGCCACTGGATTCGGAGTGCCTCTAAACAGGTGTGACCAAAATTTCATGAAAAAATATTCATTAATAACAAAGTTATGACAACTCAAAAATTCGAAAACTCACACAGCTAACAGTCACAAAAAACACCCTATATCAACAGATATAGCCATGAGAATATTTTTTTATGATTTCAACAATAAAGTGCCGCCAGATGAAAAAAAAAACAAATAGCGTAAATTTTTTTAATGAAAATAACGGAATAACATTCACACTATTCAACTAATAATGAAGGAAAATTTTTTAATTAACGTAACTATGAAAACTAATTATTGAAATGTTTCGATTCAGTGCAACAATTAATTCAAACTCATATTCTAGTAGCCTCTACTAATCCACCACGTATTTCGATACATTTGTCGTAGCGCTTACGAATGTTTCTGATTACGTTCCTTAGTTCTTGTGGGGTAATATCTGCACATACTTGTCGAATTCTTGCACAAAGTTCATTTCTATCTCTTGAGCGGTTTTTGTGAACCTTTTGTGTGAGAAGTCCCCAGAGAAAAAAGTCCAAAACTGTGAGGTCTGGAGATCTGGGTGGCCACTCTATAAACGGACTACCACGGCCTATCCATCGGTTTGGAAAATGTTCGTTAAGCCATTGCCTCACAGCTCTGGCATAATGAACTGAACACCCATCTAACTGGACAATTACATTTGATCGTTCATTGATTGGCAGCTCGTGAATAGCATCCCAAAACTCTGTGTTTAAAAATTCTAGAAACCTCTGCGCATTAATGTTTTCCTCAAAAAAGAAAGGACCAATAATTCGTTCGTTCAATATCCCACACCAGACGTTGATTTTTTGGGAATACTGGCTTTTACAGTTTATTACCCAGTTAGGATTATTCGCTGCCCAATAGCGACAATTCTGTGATGACACTACTTCATTTGTAGTGAAAGTGGCTTCGTCGCTATATAAAATATTTTGTAGGAAATTGATATTGTTTAAATATTCCCCTTGGGCCCATAAACAATATTCCAGACGTCTTGCTTCGTCGCCTTCTCGCAGTGTATGTAAAAATTTTGAAAGGTTTAATATTCTTCGCCTTGAAACATCTCCGAATAGTTTCTCGTGGAATATTCAAATCTAAGGTGGCATTCCTTATACTGGCATTAGGATTATTTCCGAAATAATCTGAAATGATTTGATCATTCCTGTCATTCCTGTTTCGTCTTTGTACAGGATTACTTTTTAACATCATTTTTTATACTGCACCAGTTTCATTGAATATTTTATTTATTTTATTTACCGTACCGCAGCTAATACGAGGACGATCTGGATGTCTCTCATTAAATACTCTACAAACCTCTCTAGCACTTCTAACGTCATCTCCCGAAAGGCGTACAATTTCAATTTTCTCTCTTACGCTCAATCTTGCAGCCATGACACAAAATAATTCGAAGAATTGTAAGGTGAACATTGCTGACAATAGTACATTTAAATCTTTCACAAGTGTCAAACTGTAATATCATTTCCATCGCAACTAAGATTTAAATTGAAAAATCAATTAGGTCTTAGTTTTAGTTAATTTGCGTGAAAACTTGAATGTAATTCCGTTATTTTCATTTAAAAAATTTACGCTATTTGTTTTTTTCTTCATCTGGCGGCACTTTATTGTTGAAATCATAAAAAAAATATTCTCATGGCTATATCTTTTGATATAGGGTGTTTTTTGTGACTGTTAGCTGTGTGAGTTTTCGAATTTTTGAGTTGCATAACTTTGTTATTGATGAATATTTCTTCATGAAATTTTGGTCACATCTGTTTAGAGGCACTCTGAATCCAGTGGCGTAGTGATTTTTTCAATAAAAAATCGCTAATAAAAAATCTCGATTTTCGACTTAGAAAAAATATCGTAGTATGCCCTGAAAATTGGAACAAACATTTCAAATTTTGTCCCAAGGTAGACCTTTTAGTACTTGACATTTCAAATAAAAATTATTAAAATCTGTTTACAACTTCAAATTTTGGGGGAGTGTTTCCATTAAAAATGGGTCACACTGTATATATATATATATATATATACTCTCTCGACTTCGTAAACACAACAGCGTATAGGTAAGAACACGCACGGCTTGCTAAATACATACGCATTGATATTGTAATATTAAAATATAATTTGCTTTTAAATTTATTAAAGTTATGACGCGTACACTTGCTAAACACACAATAATGGAGAGATATTAACGCGTATGACTTGGTTAGCACAATAGTTAAGAGAGGTTATAATGCGTACTTGCCAAAAATACATAAGCATTTATTATTGTCTGTATAAAATCTCTACTTACCTAACTTCATCAGCAATATCCGGAACTTGTGCAGAAACACTGTCAGGATTCATTATTATTATTTTTTATTATTTATTATGTACAAAAAACCTGTATACACTCAACAAAAATAATCGTCGCGACACCACACTGTTCAATGTGAAATAGAAAGACGAAACGAAAATAACTGGCTTGCTTTCTATGAGAGAGAGGAGAGAGAGAGAGAGAGAGAGAGAGAGACGATAGAGAGAGAGACAGATACAGACAGAGAAACACGCGCACGCCGCACGGCTTACAACCATAGCGAAAGTCTCGTTACAACTTTTGGTCTTAATTTATTCCGTCTAGCCCCCGTTCGCAACGCGCGATAAGGAACTACGTTCCAACAGATTTCTGAATAATGATACACAAAAGATTTGTTTTGTGTTGTTTTTTTCGTTTCTTTACCTATATAGCGCTGGAATATTTCAGTTGCATATTGACCATACACGGTTGTGTGTTGTTTATAAAGGTTGGTTCAATCTATACGAGAATATTGCCATTTCAACTTTGAGAAAGGAATAAATTAATTCCGAAACGTCAGCGATAAAAAAATAGTTTTATTCCCTGGTCCTATTCCCGTAAAATCCAACTATAAAAAAATTCTGGAAATTTAAGAAAACTATTTTTTTTCCAAAACCGGACTCAATTATGCAAAAAATCTAAAAACTTTAAATTCAAAAACTTTTATCATCTCCATCACTCAAGTTTCTAATTTTGAATAATCGAATATGTTTGTTCATCCCCAACTCAGCATCGGTTTCATCCTGCCTGGACTCCAGTTACATTGAACATCTAATATTTCTCCCCTTTTCCTCGATCGCTGAAGAGCGCCTCTAGCAGCGTATCGCTCTTCTCCGACTCCATGATCGCCAGCAATCCATTCAGTAAACAAAACACCACGTTCGGTTACGGATCGGTCTCAACGAGAGTCGCCTATAGTCGCAATCGGATACCCAGAGTCAGGTGAACCCGAACATTTCGTACCTGTACACCTGAGAGTTCGTTCTGTGCGTGTTCTGGTGACTCATACACAACGTTGGCTTAAGGGCCGCGGTGCTGGAATTCTACAGGGTGGTGTGGGTTGAGGTGTCACGAATTTTTAGTGGAGATCCCGAAAAGTTGAATTCGGATATCATCGGATTTCTCAAGGGATTTGCCAGAAGCACTGAGGTGAGATGAAGCATGATAATACCTAAAGATATTCTTGATACATTCTCAACCTCATATCGAGGCGAAAATGACACTTTTTCGCCATAGGGCTCAAAAATTTCTAAAATGCACTCATATAGAAAATTCAGCAAAAAAAAAACAATACATTCAATTTATTTTAACTTACAATTGATATTTTTTCTTGGGTGGTTCTCTGAATTTTATTTTCAATGTATCCTTCTGCTACCATCGACGCCAAGATGACTCCTCCAGCGTTGGTTAACAACGTCGCTGGATCATTGAAATGATTACTCTTCCGACAGTTATATTCAATCGCATGCTAAGCTTTGTTTCCCATAATCTGAAAATGAGAACAGTATAATGTAATTACACCATATCGCCTCATCAGCCTATTCCCAATCATATTCAAAGTTTTTGAACGTTTGCTGCTGCAAAGGATCACCACCAAAATAGCAGTTTGGCATTCGAGAAGAATACTCTACCACCCAACAAGTCCATCGAATAGTTCATGAATTGCCGGAAACTTCATCTGTGAAATTCAATCTCTGCCTTTTTTGCTCCAGTGTTCTGCAGGGTAGTGTTCTGGGGCCGCTGCTCTTCCTACTCTACCACCCAACAAGTCCATCGAATAGTTCATGAAATTGCCGGAAATTCATCTGTGAAATTCAATCTCTGCCTTTTTTGCTCCAGTGTTCTGCAGGGTAGTGTTCTGAGCCGCTGCTCTTCCTACTCTACCACCCAACAAGTCCATCGAATAGTTGATGAAATGCCAGAAAATTCATCGTGAAATTCAATCTCTGCCTTTTTTACTCCAGTGTTCCGCAGGGTAGTGTTCTCGGGCCGCTGCTTTTCCTACTCTACCACCCAACAAGTCCATCGAATAGTTGATGAAATGCCAGAAAATTCATCTGTGAAATTCAATCTCTGCCTTTGTTACTCCAGTGTTCCGCAGGGTAGTGTTCTCGGGCCGCTGCTCTTCCCACTCTACCACCCAACAAGTCCATCGAATAGTTGATGAAACGCCAGAAAATTCATCTGTGAAATTCAATCTCTGCCTTTTTTACTCCAGTGTTCCGCAGGGTAGTGTTCTCGGGCCGCTGCTCTTCCTACTCTACCACCCAACAAGTCCATTTTGCCAGAACTTAAAATCAAGTTATTTTCTTTTGGTTTGGATATGTTTTTTCCAAGTACGAGGTTGGTCATGATAGTGACCAAGGTATTCAGCATCTGTTATCCATTCTTACAGGTGGGCAGATGTTGTGACGCGTGTTAAACGTTATTTGGATGATTTTGTTTGTTTTACTTTTGTTCGCCATCCTGTGTGCCAGCCATAAAGTATATTCAGGCGGTGAAGCAGATTTTGGGAGGCAAAGGAAGCGATTGATGGCTTCAGATATGTCGACTGTGTAGAATTGGAAGAGCAGCGGTCCGAGAACACTACCCTGCTGAACACCCTAGTTGAGTGAACAGAGATCGGACTGCTGGGAATTTTACACATGTTTTTTACAATCCATTTACTATTCGATGGACTAGTTGGACGCTCTCCTCAAATGCCAAAGAATCAAGTAATTTTGTTTGAAGTGGTATGAAAATTATAATATCGAACCGTTTCTTTTTAGTTTGTGCTTTGGAAATATCTTTGATTCATTTTCAAAGTTTGAAATTCCGAACGAAGCTTTGACTCAATCTTAATAAGTAATACTTATATGGATGTAACAGAAAATTTTCTTAATCGATTAGCGAATACTCGTAAAAAAACCTTTTCGTATGGACTTGTTAATACGATCAAAGTTAAAAATATTTTTCTCCAGACTATCTTGCTGATGTTTTACTATCGTAAAAAGGTTCGAAAAACACCAACATGAAAAATATTCACTTTTTCCGTTAAAAAAAAATCCATGTGTCTCGAAAACGAAAAAACATACTGCGAACGCCAATCGATTTAGAATCGTCAAATTAGTCTATGGTCATAGTTTCGTGACGAAGTAATTTATCCAAAATTGAAAATGAAAGAATCGATATCGTACTGGAAATAAAATGTAGCAAATATTGTCCCGATTCAAAAAATATATTATTTGTCCGTTTCTTTCGCGACATTCACAGTTAAACGTGATAGGTAATACCGGAAAACAGAAGTAGAAATGTTCACATTTGTTTTTTTGTGTACTAAAATAATTGAACAATCCTGTAATTATTTGTTCGAAAATATGAACATGATGTTCAAATAATCATATGTGGAATGATCTGCGACTGAAAGTTAAACTTTAGTCACTATCTTCCATCGTTCAAGATAACCTCATATTGAAAAGGGAAACATTCTCAATCTATCATACCCAATGACAGGACTGGAATAGAAAATCAAATAACTATCTGAATAAAAATGCAAATTTTCAATTTCAGATTTTTTCTTTTGAGTTAGGATCCCTTCAGAATATCTATCAGATGTAGTTCAATGTCCAGCGTGGCTTTAGCCGGGGAAGTAGTTGTTTTCTGTTAGACATTCACAAAAAATAACTTAACTTTTATCGTGAATTCTTCAATTCACAGAAAAATATTTCTATTCAATATTTAATTGAGAATGTTTCCCTTTTCAACATGTATCAATTTCTGCTGTGAGAGCAAATACAGAAAAAAACTCACAGAAACGCCAAAAATGAAATATCAGCTGCAGTTTTTTATTCATCTGACGTATGTCTCAAACTAACTAAGGATGTTGAGATCAACAAAGTTATTTCACCTCAAAGGAAAAATTCCGAGACCTGGCCAACGCTCGGAAAATTCACAAAGAATTACGTGATAAAATAGAACCACATTCGGTTTCTGGATCTCTTTGAACTCGATTCAATAAAGTCCTTTCCTTTCTACACACTCGAACGTGTGGATGCCAAATGGTACGGTTTCATTACGCTTTTACTTGAGTACATACTGCATTGTGTGGTCTCCTGTTTATTCTTTCAACAGTTGTTTACATTATGGGAATTTATTTCCATCAAATCTTCGTCATTCGCTACTCAGGCCATCTTGCTTTTTATGAACTGCTGGTCGCTTCGTTTGATGTCTTATCACATTGCTGAAGAAAGTACGTGCGGCAATTTTTCCGGGAAAAAATGGAATAATACATTGGGTATACAGGGTATCTCACAATCCAGTTAACCAGTGATTGGTGGGTATACATAGACGATTGTCTAATTGTCTCTTAGTTTTTCCCAAAAAACAAATACTATTTTTACTTCATCTCTTATGGTATTATCCCTCACAGTTTATTGTAGTTTATATTTCATTTTATCAATAATTTCTCACTCGAAAAAAATTGTTTTTTTTATTGGTGCCCCTTTTTACCCATTTAAAGCACGCCTCAGCGTGTTTAAATCGAACTTAAAAAAACGCGCGTTTTTCAAAGTTACCATGGCAACATCAACAAATCGAGAAACGTGAAGTCTAAATGACAAATTTTTGATTATTGATCTGACAGGAGTACCTTGTAACGTCAAATAAAATATTACCAACAACTCGTTCATTTATATGTGATACCTCTTGCTCCTCCATCCATTTGATACTTTTCATATTCTTTTTTATATATATATCACTGGATTTTCGCGGCATTAACCGCGATTCTGCCTCACTATTCAAAAAATCGATATTAGAATAATTCATTTTTGAGCTCCGGTAACAACAAATATTGATCTTTGATAACAAATTGCAAATGAATATCTGTTTTTCTCATTTCCATGACAACGAAAGGTATACTGATGTCACATCACGAATTCAACCATTTTGCATTATTAGTTCTTATTTCTATTTTTTGTAGTAATAATACCAGTATATATGATTTCAAAGTGCACCAGTAAAAAAAAATAGCGTAAAGTTATCGTGGATAACTGGTCTTAAAAACACTTGTTCTATTTCGAGCACTCCGGCTGCGCCGTCGTGCTAAAAAAATCGCGCGTGTTTTAAAGCCCTTTTTATCCACTTATACTTTAATATACTATTATATCATAGGGGAAAATATATTCAGCAGTCAAATGGATAAATATTTTCTTCAGAATATATTTTTATTTTGGGGGTCAAGGATTTTTTTCACAATCTTTTATTTAGTTTCACCTGTTCAATTTGAGAACAACGCTACCATAAAAAATAGGGAGAGTATTCTAGGTGTTCCATTAGAGAATACTGAATTAATCTCGTTTGAGTTTAACAAAATTTAAAATTCGTATTTAAGCACCTTGTGATTGAACATATCACGAAAACTCTAGAATGTGTGAGTGAAATATTTGTACTAGTGTCTGCAGAAAATATTTACAAAATCTAAATAATTAATGATATTGATTTTCTTTACATCGACGAAAAGGCAAAAGCAAGGCGTCGATTTCGGGGGAAAATTGAATTCAAGTTGTACCGATTTTGTGAAAAACCCTCTACAGTTGAAAATATTTTTGAAATTGGCAACTTCAGTAACTGAAAAAGTTTTTTTCTATAGGTATGTTATAAGAAGATATCGAAGAATGACGCAATAAATACGGTTCATATACAATTTGAAATATCCTATCTGAGTGACTTAAATTCATAATGATCCTCAGATAATAACTGAATGTCATATTTATATTTTTTCTAGAATTTTATTCATTATTTATCAAAGTGTTTCATTGTCTAATTTTCAATGACAGACATTTAAATATTCATCATGAAATTGGCTGAGAATTTACCAACTGTCTGGAGAAAATTCTTTCACTGGAATACATTCTAAAATAATCCTATTCCAATGACGATCAGTTCCATGCATGACAGAGAACTAGTATAGTGATTTATTGAGTTTGTTTTTTCTATTTCTGGTTCAAGGTTAATAATAGACCATGCAGAACGATCATTACAAATGAATAAATTACATTGTTCACAGTAGTACAGTAACAAATATAAAATATTTCATACGAATTATTGGAGAAATATTTTTTTCACTACTATCATCAGAAATTGTTTGTCTATTATTGACCAAGGTTAATGAAGCAGCGAGCACAGCTTGCTAGACAAACAACCAGATTATCTATCATTTATTGACAAATATTGTGATCTACCAGCAATATACCTGGGAATGTGGGCATTATGAAGATTGAAATTTATTATATTTATAATTGATATTCTTTGATGAATGGTTTCCTTAGTGTTTACTTTCATTTGAATACTCAATAGAAGTGTTTAATTTGATAATTTTGTCTGTGTGAATTTGTATCTATTATACCTTCTGAATTCTTTCCAGTTTAACCACTTAGCCACAGTAGGTATATGTTAAACCAACTGTGGAATATTTTAAACTTACTTTTTATACTTGTCTGAATTGGTTTTCTATTTTTACCAGCTGTTTAATTTTCCTGATAGTCCAAAATCATCGGTAATCAATACACCATTCCTACTACTTCTATTCCCATGCTCAAAATCTTGAAAAACTGTCATATTATTTGCAAAAACAAATTATAAGCATGATATTTTCAGGTTATTAACAAAAGCAAATATACTTTTTTATCCAAGAAAAATATATTTGATACGCTGAAATTTACTATTATAAGCCCGAAGTGCACATGAGAATTAGTTCAAGAACAAATAGATTCATGGTGGATGTGTAGGTATATGGCTATTTTGAAACCCTGATAAGAAAAAATTTACTTTACAAACTACTGCGAAACGGTTTCTCAGTTCTCAGGAAGTCTTTGAAACCTGCCCACGCATCTATTTGCTGTAAGGCAATGAATGAAACAATGAATGACCTGCGTAGATCAATACACAGCCACCATGCAACCTGTACAAAACCTTTATAAATTTTTTTTTTGGGCTGGGAAAAACCATGGAACCTATCAAAACCCTTATAAACTAATTCAAATCTAAATACATTTGACATGTTTTTTTTGTGTTGGGACAATATGCCAATTCCTGGAAACTTAGCTGTTACCATCCAATTTTATATAGAATAGTAACAATAATGATAAATATAATAGTGGTAAACTAAAGGTGTGATTTGGTGCCCTATTACTCATAAAAGAGGAGGAGCACTTATAAGGGATTTTAGTGATATCTGTGATAGTCATTGTACTCGTTCCATGTGCCTGCATAAGGGTGCTTACACTAAGCCGTGTAGTGTCCGCTATAAGTTGTTCTACTATGGTTGGATACAGCTACATTATCTGCTGCATTTAATTTTTCCCTAAATCTCTCCATCGGCGAAAATCTTTTCGAGTGAATTACTAATATTTTGGGGAATTTATATATACATAATGAGTTTGTGCATTTTATTCTTTCCTTACATGTACAACAAGTTGGTTTCTCTTCATCTAAAGTTTCTTCCCTAATAAACAAGTCTAAACATTGTGTCAGTCTCAGCTGGCCAATTCTCTGTGGAATATGAAGTGAAAGGTCCCAGAATGGGTTAAAAGAGACAAAACAATAGCCACAGGAAGTACAGTTGAACGATGATTTTAGTTGAACAACAAAGTTTTCAACCATTTTTAAGTTGTCCATACTTAGAAATATTGACCAATACTCCTGTGCCTTTTCATAGTGCCCCAATTTTTTATCAATTTCTGTCAAGATAGGTTTGGGCTTTTCTATCACTCTGTTTATATCTTCATGAAGACCTTCCGATATATATCTGACAAATTCTTGGGTGTCCTGTTGGAAGTACCCCATGAAGTGAGGTGCGAATATTTGTATCTGACTTTTCAAGAAACAGTATTTACCCTATCAGACAAATCTTCCGACCAAGGTTCTTTTATCACTACCGCAAATGCTTTTATCAGAGCACCCCTCATACTTGATATGCTTGTGTTGATATCCCTCATATGCTCGTCTTTTTTCAGATACTCGTGCAACCTTCTGGTATTCGATAAACATTGTATTAAGCTATTCATGAAGCGGGTGTTGCCAATGTTCTTCAACCCATTGAGTCGAAGTGATCAAATGGTGTTGTAGCTGCTTGATAACGATTTGCATTGAGATATGGCAGAACGTGTTATTTTTTGGGAAGAGGAAGACACATCATTTTTTTTTCAAAGTTTTTTTCGTCAGAGGTCACTTCTTTTACTTGCGGTGATGGTGAGCAAGTAAGAAGTGGGATTGTAGAACTAGTTCTCAGTCTTGGAGGACGGATGAAAATTTCAAATAATTTCAAGTTTTAGAGGTAGGAATAGAACCTTGGACAGAAGCAGCGTACCCTCTCTTCAATGCAATACTAATACGTTGTAACAGGAAAATCCTTGCTCTAGGATCATTAGCTTTATCAATGAGTTTGTGGCCGATAATTAAAAAAAATCCAATGCATATCTGGAATATTTTTTTATCTTTAATTTTTCAGCAGAATCTGCAGCACCACCAGCAATCTTTGATGTTGAATTAATTACTTCTTGGTAAAACTGTTCGCCTAATTTCATTTTGAAATGTACCTTCACTTGCAGCAGAGTTTCACACAAGAGAAACTCTCCTCAATGATCATTCAAACGATAACCCTGTATGTTTACGGTCGCTCGTTTCACAGAATTAGTTAGTATTCGTGGGTAAAATTCATATTTGAACTTGAAGCACGTACAAATATGGCGTTTCACATTGAATTCCTGAGTTATTACCTTACCGCTGTTGCTCACCACAAAAATATTATGCCAACGTCGTCGTTGTAAATCCCGCAGTTAATGATAAACACATTTGCTAGTTTTTATGTTGGGAAAAATAAAGGCGAAATTGAAATACCCGTGTTCGGTAACAGATTGTATGGTCGTTTGCATTTATTTTTATTTGCATTCGTGATGTTTATTGCATATTCTGAATAGCACTTGATAGTTGTCGGCTTACGTAAAAGAACAATCGTAAAAAATTGAACACACCAATATATATATATATATAAATATATATATATATATATATATATATATATATATATATATATGAAAGAGAGGAATTTCGAGGGGAAGGAATTTAGTGGACATAGCCCTCAGAGAAAAGTGTTAACCGTAGACACGTGTTTCGGGCTCTCTGCCCTCATCAGTACGGTGGAGAAGTGCAAGGATGAACAACACTTGGTAGAAAACGACAAATCAACGGAGTCAACAAACATGTGATCAAAAACAAACACATTATGGACTATGACAATGTAATGTTAAAATTCTCTGCACTGAAAACAACTTTCATAAAAGAATGTTCAAAGAAATGTTCCATATTAATAATGATTGTAACAACATGAATAAAAAACTGATTCAAATAAATTTAGATTATATACAACTACATTATTAATTGGAACAGCATTACTTTCTCGACCCAAATGACGGTTGGACATAGAATTTTCAAATTTAATCAATTTCCATTTCATTTATCTTTTATTTCAAATGTAACATACTTTTAAAATTTAAATTCCGCCACAATTAAGTTGGTAATACATTCAATCAGGAAGATCCCTCCCCACTTTTCATATTGACAGATGTCAGATGTCGAAAGTAATTCATTTCCTTTTATGTGTGATCCATGCTCTTTGGCATAACTTGACCATGTGCAGATTAGATTTGACATTTCCACGACGAGAATTTTTTCTAGTTTCTTGAATGAAAGTGGTTATAATATATTTGTTTTTGAATCAATGTAGTGTAAAAATCTGTTGAATCTTTCTCGTACCTGAATAGGTACGTTTTAACTCTGTAATATCATCCTCGAGTTAGTAAGTATTTCTAACCTGTTTTGGGAGGTACCTTGTGAGTCAAATTTGTTCTTTTTTACATTTTTAGATGTCTTAAAAGAGGGAATAAACGTTTCCGAAAGCTCGGCCATTTAACAGAGTATTCTTTAATCCAGCCCAGTTATTTTGACTGCATCCCCAAGATAGTTTCGTAGATTTATGTATCTATATATATATAACGCATGAGAAGTACGACTATTGATATCGTGGGTAGGCCTATCTGACAGATTTGTGTGACGTGTTAATGTGCACGAAATCTCGTGATATTAAAATTCCACGATATTAGGTTTAAGCTTCACCGCACAGATTATAGATGTCACTATCAATAATCTGATGCAAAATTCACATGTTTGTATTGGCCTAAGGCTATGAACCAACGAGAAATCTGATGCGAATTTGAAGGAGACCACAAGCCGTCCTGATGATTGGGAAACCATCAAACAGGCTGTAGACGGATGGTGTGTCTTTTTGGATTCGTAACAGATTTCTCTCATTCTCGATATTTGTTTGCGTTAAACGCATGAGAAGTACGACTATTGATATCGTGGGTAGGTAAGATGTATAAAAACCCTGGTGCTTGCACTTATACCTGTAGAAGTTTGGGATCGACTTGGCGACACTTGGCCTACTTGATAATAGAGATTACTAGCGTGTCAGATGGCGCCAATTTCGATTCAGTTTCAATTCAGTAACAGGGTATATTCATTTCCTCAGATTTCTTTTTGAGGGAACTGTGCGCGGGTTCTAATTCTAGCTTAGCTATTGGTTCAAAAGAGACATCTGTCAAACTTCACCAATAGCAAAGCTAGAATTCGAAGACCCCGAACATTGTACAAAGAAAGCACTGTCGTGTTGTTTTTCGTATTTTGTACGATTTAAATTTGAGGTTAACTTCATTTTGACAGACGGAGAATTGGAAATGAAATTGTCATCAAATTGCAGAAAATAAAAAATTCAATGCATACAATATAATGAACCATGGAAATATCATTATTCGTCAAGATTTGTACTTGCTTTCGGTATTGAATACAGGCGAAAATCCAGGCTTCAGTCCACACAAAATACAAATGTGGCCCATTCTACAAAAAGTATCTTTACACACTACACTACCTCAAAATAAACAATTCCTCGCGCACTAATGAACTGATTACCGAGTGATTGTTTGAAGAACAAACTCAGGAATAAGCTAAACAAGATTTCATATCAAAGAGATGGAAAACGCATAGATACCGACAAAACGCTGGAAATAATTTCATATAAGATGTTGCAGATGTCAGAAATTAGGTTCTGACATTAAGCGAGAATATAGACAAACATTTTTGGACGGCGCCATCTACCACAGAGAGAGAAGCTCTGTTGAAGTAACAGGTGGTGTCCCCTAAAAAATCTAAACAATATCGAATCAGTTCATTCACCAGGGTTTTTAGACATCTTATGGGTAGGCCTATCTGACAGATTTGTTGGAGACCTGTTAATGTGCACGAAATCTCGTGATATTAAAATTCCACGATATTAGGTTTAAGCTTCACCGCACAGATTATAGATGTCACTATCAATAATCTGATGCAATTCACATATATATATATATATATATATATATATATATATATATATATATATAAAAATTAATAATTTTATACAAAATATTCAAAATAATAATAATATAACAATCGGCGTCATCAGTAATCAAAACTAACGCGACTCATATCAATAACCACGAAATCTATCCCTAAATTGACAATGTTGCACGAATATTGTGCTGGCAGATGGTACCAAGAAAGGTGGGAAACATAAAAAATATGTAAAATTTTATCGTTATTACCATGGTTAAAAGTTCTGCCTTTATTCCGCCCAAGTAAAAATGACTTATTTTACTCCGACACTGATTATTCTTGTTTTGATTGGTATGGAAACACTTCGGAGGAATTTCTTTCATGCGAATTATGAAAAAAATATATTGTCTTTTCTCTCCGGTATCAATAACCTCGACGTTTATCCCTAAGAAATTTGACAATGTTCTACAAACATCGTGCTGGCAGATGATACCAAGAAAGTTGGAAAACATAAAAAAATATGTCAAATATCGATATTACTATGGTTACGCGTTCTGTTTTAAAAAAAAATCTACTTTTACTCCGAAGCTGATTATTATTCTTCTTTGATTGGTATGAAAACACTTCCGAGGGAAGCTTTCATACAAATGCACTAAAAAGGAAAAAATAATATCTTTAATTGTTTGACCTAGGTTATTCTGTGAGTAGCAGATTCAAAATCTTGCCGTGCAAGAATACCTATTTTATATTCGCGACAAGCTTTTGAATCTACTACTCACAGCATAACCTAGGTCAACCAATTAAAGAAATAATTCTGCATTTGTATAAAAGCTTGTCTTAATTTTTTTTTATTCATTTTTATTCAATTCTTTTTAGTCATTCATGAATTCTGACAAAAAGTGATAATGTCCGACGACAAAAAACCCACATACCAATTTTGAATGGAATCGGGCCATAATAACAAAACATGTCGCCATCTTGAATTCGTGGATTTTGTAAAAAAAAATCGTAATCTCCGACCCCGAAAACCTGCACACATACCAATTCTGTATAGAATCGGACCATAATCACAGAGATCGTCCGCCATTTTTGAGCCGCCATTTTGATGTTTCTCTAACAAAAATTCATAATGCATTGTCAAGGGAACTATGGACACCTGCCAAATTTCACGTTAATCGGACAACTAGAAGTGTGTCAAATTTAACTTGTAAGGGACAGGTTAAACTAAATAAAAGCCTGCTTGTAAAAAAGGAAATAGTTCGGTGCCTCTGAGAATTGCCTCGCCCTAACGGATTTTTGTTTTGTTTTATGACAAATATGCAATTTAGAACGGATTAACAGACTTCCATTCCATAACCGTCATGGTTTGTTTCTGTCCATTACCCATAATATACCGGCAGTGTCCATCCGACAACCGGCCACGAAGAAGTTCAACAAAGTTTCGTCACAGAACATAGCGCCTCAATCCAAACCGAACCTTGGCACACCCTGTAGGTCAAGTCGATGAAATTTGTGCTAAAGACAATAAATAATTCAGATCATTGAACAATGGACCTATAGTTTGAACAATTAAGATCAATTATTTATCTCCGTGAGATTCAAGGTGAATTTTCAATATTTTACGCAATCCATTTTCTAACTATTCGAATAGCAGATACGGATCATTGCCAGTTTATAATATTTAGGGCCGGTATTATAAATATGTTTTGAAGACAACTTTAATTTTATCAGTCAAGTTAAATGTCAGTTTTATAAAGGTATCATTTTTTAAATAAAAAGAAGAAGAAGAAGGCAAAATGGTAACCTACAATTTTTCTCTTGGCAAAACAATCCCGTTGAACTGGAATAAGTTTTCATCATTTTCCATGAGAAAATTAACGTAACGTTCTGGAGCAGACTAATCTAGGATTGAGCGAGTTTTTAGACAGACGATGGGCTCTTGTCCAGTCCCTTCCCAAAATCCTCCTGTATCGTCTGTGGGCAAGATAAAAGTGAAAAAGAGAACCTCCAAAGAGAGTTGTGAGGAAAGAAAATAGAGTTTAGAAGAGAAAAAAGAGAGATTATTCAACATACCGAAAATTATTCATACAGTATGGAAAAAGGGTGGCTATAAATGTATATCTAGGTGATGACACATTGTTTACTTTTCGAAACATTAATGTTTATATGATTTTAGCCATTGTACACTTAAAACTTGTCGAATCTCTTGTGATTGTTGACATTCAATAAAATTCTGGTTTACCTGGTGAATATTCTGTTGACTATTGTGTGTGTGGCCATGAAAAAAAGTGAAAAAGAGAACCTTCGAAGAGAGTTGAGAAAAAAAAAGAGACTTAAGAAGAGAAAAAAGAGATATTATTCGGCATACCGAAGATTATTCATACAGTGTGGAAAAAGACTATATGTTTATCTAGGTGATAAGGACACATTTTCACACCATCTTGTTTGTTTTAAATGAAACAAAAAAGCTGTTTTTGTTAGTTTTATTTTTAATTCGAACATTCGACGATAACAATGCAATTTCCCCTGTGACCTTTCTAATAACACTGCTAGCAGTTGACTTGTGAATACCCCTAAAATCTCCAGCAACTACCAAGAATGAACCAGTTGCATAAAATCTGAGTGTAATCAACACTTGTGTTACTGGCGATAGAGGATGACTTCTAAAAATAAAAATATTTATAATTCTACAATAATTAAAATAGGTACTAGAAATGCTGACCTATTAGTTGGTCTTTGTAAATTTGCTTTTTGCTTCAATGTGCCCCATTAACAAGCGTACAGACTCTCTTGATGGTCGAAATCGGTTTTTAAATTATGTTTCGTTCCACAAGGTGAAATGGTCTAACCGATTCCTAAATATCCTTTGTCGCCGAGGGGCTTCAACAATATTCACAGCATCTTCTTCATCATCGGTTAAAAGTTCCTCAAAAATAACGTGGATATTGTTTGCTAACATTTTGCGAAAATGAAAAATAAAAACAATAAAATTGAGGTTATATGACTCATATGCAATATTGACAGGAGCAGGAGAATTGTCGACGATCGAAAACCACCATTTTCTACAAAGTTAACTGCTACATTTTGAAGTTAACTATAACATGTGACGTCATCCACAAGTTAACTTCTAGTTATCTGTCGAAATAGTTTTATAATACCCACCCTTACACTGGCAGAAGTTATACTCGATTTCCATCAAAGTCTCTTTAAAATCACTATGACAATATTCAAGCCTGCAATGATGATACTTCTTCACAAAGGAGGAGCTACTGATGACCCTCTCTTTAGAACAATCTCAATATTTTCGACACTGTGTGAAATCATTGTGAAACTAGTCAAATGGAGTATACTGGGATACTTGGAGAGTCATTGTAGTGAACAGTTTGGATTCCGAAATGAAAAAAGTACAAGTACCATTTTTGACTTCAATGAAAAAATCTACAACATACACCAATGAGCAGGAGGCGGATACATCAGTATTTCTTGACTGTATTACTCATGAAATTTTGTTGCAGAAGCTTTTTCATTATGGTTTCCGAGGCAGAGCTCTGGAATAGTTCAGATCATACTTAATTGGCCAAAATCAAGAAATATTATTAGGTGATAATGGTTCTTAGAATAAAAATATCGTAGGTGGAGTCGCTCAAGGGTCAGTTTTAGGCCATTCTTTTTCACTTTATGTTAACAATATCGCTAGCCTTGAACCTCTGCAAACTTTACATTGTTGTAGATGACACTACAGTTTTGTGGCACCATGAAGATCGTGCTAATCTAGTCCAATCCATTCCCGTTGATATACAAAAAAAATGGTGTTATGCATATCCCAAATTCAATTTTAGCTGAAAATTCACCGATTCATCCATAAAAAAATATAAGTCTTCTTCATCAAAACATTCAGTGCCTAAAAACCAGTACGAACGAATTGGAAAGACTACTAATGGACTATGAAATTAACTTCTTGTGTATTACTGAACATTGGTGTTGTGAAGAAGAACTAAAAGTTAGTGGTGTTAATGGTTATAAACTAATATCAAATTTCTGCCATGAAAGAGGTAGACACGGTGGTACGGCTATTTACTGCAAAGAGGGTATTGACGGTCACTTAAGAAAAGACATTTGTGACTTATCAGTTACTAATAATTTTGAATGTGCTTGCGCCGAATTTCATCTGGACAACTCCTTATACCTTATAGTTTGTATATATCGCCTCCCAAATGGAGATTCACCTACCGCTGTTTTTTGAGAAAATGTCTTTCCCACTTTCCCTACTTTTGAGAAGTAACGGCTTGTTTATCATAGCAGGGTATTTTAATTTGAATGTAAGAGCAGAATCGAAAGAAAAATCTGAATTCTTAGATATCTCAAACTTCTTTGATGCTGTCCTAACCATTAATGAATACACTCGTGTTACAAACAGATCTGGAACGTGTATTGATAATATTATTGTCAGAAAGGAACTCAAATATACCTCAAATGTTATATAGACCCTTGCCTCTCAGACCATGGAGCCCAACTCATAACTATCAAACAGCCTATATCGACCAGAAGCAAAAATTTCATTTATAAAAGAATATTCTCAGATAAAAATATTGAAAATTTCATATCAGAAATTGGACGACTCACCTGGCATGAGGTTTTGAGCGAAGCTGATACTAACTCGAAATGGAATATATTCTTGAGTAAATTTTGTGATCTTTTCAATTCGTTTTTCCCATAAAAAAAATCAAAAATAAGCCAAAGAAAAACGAAATTTGGATGTTCAATGAAGAAATCAAAAAAATGAAAGAAAAAGTTAGCACCTTGCAGATAATGGCTCTTGGTAATAAAAAACTCAAAAATATATATAATGAATACAGGGACTCCTGCAGATTACCTACTTCTAAATAAAACAAAAAGTGACTATTACAAAAATATGATTCAAGAAAGTGACACTAAATCAAAAACTACTTGGAATGTGATCAATATTCTCAATAATAAGACTGCAAGCATTACAGCTGTTTTACCTAATAAGCATATGGACGGGACATTTGCTAATGATTTCAATTCTCATTTTGTAAATTCTGCACCCGTTTTGGAGAGTCTAACATTAAGTAACAACAGAAAAATTACCTTAAATAAAATAAATCCCAACTCAATATTTCTGTATCTAGTAAGGAAAGATGAAATAATTCTAGCAAGCTGTAAACCACTAAAAATTTTAAAAATGTGTAACCCGTCCTTATTACCAGTTCTATGCCATATCTTCAATGCTTGCCTAATATCTGGTACCTATCCAGATCAAATGAAGTTGGCTGTCGAAAAAGGCGTACCACAGGGAAGTGTGCTTGGTCCTTTACTTTTCATTATATATATATATATATATATATATATATATATATATATATATATATATATATATATATATATATATATAAATAAATCATTTCCCAGATATTTTCAAACAGTCAAGTACTACAGTCATGAGTTATGCAGACGATTCCAATATCATTCTACCCATTAACAGACACATTACTCTGGAGAACTCAATTTTAAACAACTTTTCTAAAGTTTCAACATATGTTAGTACTTACATGTTATTATTGAACACCGCTAAAACAGACTACATAATTTTTAAAACTGTCCACAATAATTTTTTTTTTTTTATATGTTCCGGTTCCCACGAAAGGGATATCCTGTAATGTTCAGAGAACATCGTGGGAACCAAGGGAAAGAAGGTAGGTGTTCTTCTTAAATTTCTGGAGGTTGTATGCCTCGGGGAACACCTCCCTAGGCAATGAGTTCCAAAGCCTCGCTGTTCGTTGGATGAACGAGTCTTTGGAAAGTGATGTTCTGCAGGTCTCCAAAGTGACCACGAAGGGGTGTGATGACTGAACTTGACGGGTTAGTCTCGAAGAGACTGCCAAAGCAGGAACGATTGTTGATATTTCAGAAGAGCATCGCCCATGAAAATATCTATAAAATAGAGACAAATCGCCAACTTTTCTACGGTGTTCCAGACAAGTGAGCGAGTTTGTAAGCGAGGCATCACCGACGAGACGAATTGCCCTTTTGGACAGAATCCAATAGCCTCAGGATATGTTTAGGTGCCGCGCTCCAAATATGGGAACAGTATTCCAGGACAGGTCGGATCTGTGCCTTATAGATCATAAGCAGCTGAGTGGGGGTGAAATAGCTCTTGGCACGAAACAAAAAACCAAGTTTTTGGGATGCACTTTTGGCAATGGACCTCACGTGATTTTCCCAGGAAAGGTTATTGCTGATAGTAATACCAAGCATCGATATGGATGACTTCAGTGGTATGGTTACTCCTGACAAAGTTATGTTAGGCACAGTGAGATCGGCTTTTCTAGAGAAAAGACATGCTTGTGTTTTGTTTGCATTGAATTCTACCAAGTTATTAGATCCCCACTCGAGAATTGTTGCCAAGTCCATATTTATATTATTAACATTTCTTCCTCGTTCATTTCTGGTTTCACGGGCTGATATAGGGGCCCTGGAAGAGAAAGCGGTATGGAGGGTACTATCATCGGCAAAGCTGTGTACTGGACATGAAGTTGCTTTCAACAGGTCGTTGATGTGAAGTAGAAATAGTGTTGGTGCGAGAATAGATCCTTGCGGAACACCAGCATTTAGAGTGTCAGTGCTCAACCTGTTTGAGAGAAAACTAGCAAGCAGAGAACACAGCTGAGGGGGCAAGCCATAAGACGGAAGCTTGGCGAGGAGTCCCTGGTGCCAAACTCGATCGAACGCCTTGGAGATATCTAATGCCACAGCTAAAGTTTCTCCATACTTTTCAATAGATAGCTGCCATATATGTGAGACGTAAGCGAGCAGGTCACCAGTTGATCTCTGATGGCGGAAGCCATATTGCCTATCGTTGACAATTCCTGAGTCTTCCAGATATTTCATGAGCTCGATGTTGATGGCTTTTTCCATGACCTTTGAAATAATAGATAGCAGTGCGATAGGTCTGTAGTTGCTAGGTAGGGCCTTTTTGCCTTTTTTAGGGACTGGCTGTACTCTTGCAATTTTCCAATTGGACGGAAATACCCCCAAATTGTAAGAGTGGTTGAACAACTTGCAAAGAACAGGTGTTAGTTCGGGGGCACATTTCTTGAGAACAATCGGCGGGATTCCGTCAGATCCACAGGCTTTGTTGGTGTTGAGACCCAGCAAAATCTTTCTGATAGTACGTTGGCGAAAGGTGATCTCGGGCATGTGACTGTCAATAGGTGTAATGTTCGGGGGTTGTTTTCCCGATGAATCCAGAGTGGAATTTCCAGCAAATAGGTGCGCAAAGATATTGGCTTTTTCCTGGGCAGTCGTTGCTAGTGTTCCATCTTCTTTGGTTAGAGGAGGAAATGAGCTGGAAGTGAAGTTTCTTCCCACAGCTTTGGCGAAAGACCAAAATGAACGGGATCCGTTAGGACATTCAGCAAGTTTTGATCTTATTTTGGCATTGTGGGCATCTTTTGAGCCTTCCCGGAGAATATTCAGCTCGGAAATGATAGCATATCTTTTTCAACCAGTACAGAACTGTTAGGAATCTATATAGATGACAAATTAAACTATGAAATACATATTGAAAATCTCGCAAAAAACTGGCAAGTAAATGTTATGCAATTAGAGTTTTGAAAAGTCACTTAAAAATAGATGCACTGAAAACGGCATATTATGGGATTGTTTATCCCTTTCTAAAATATGGAATATTAGTATGGGGAGGGAGAACACAACTAGAACGAATTTTTATCATGCAAAAACGGATATTGAAGACTATGTTGAATATGAAATATACAGATTCTTGTCGTAATACTTTCAGATGTATCAAAATGCTTACCGTTTATGCCATTTACATATATGTTTGTGTACTTTTTGTGTACGATAATAAAGCAAATTTTGAAGAAGACAGATTCAGACATGAATATTCTACCAGGCAGAAATCCAATTTTAATGTTTCCAAGCATAGACTGACAAATACAGAGAAAGGGCCACATTATGCATCCATTAAATTCTATAACAATTTACCGTTAATCATTAAAGAAGCTCGCTCAAGACAATTTTTTTAAAACATGTTTTTGATCTGTTGTGTGACATCGAGCCATATTCATTACAAGAATTCATGGAGAAATAATTTTACTATAGCTGAATAGAATTCTCAATCAATCTTACACCTATGACTGTGATATTTTATATATTTATAATTTCTTTTTCAATACATGTTGTAATCACTTTTATTAGGAAGTATTTCTAGTTATAAGTGACATTTGTATTTTTTATATTTTTTATATTGTATATTATGTCCGACTTGAGTTTTTCAACTGTTTAAAATTGGAAGCTTCAAATAAATCTATCTATCTATGCAGACACTGAATATTTCGAAAACCAATCTGATCACATTCAAGTGGGACTTACATCGGATAACATCAGGATCCCAAATGATAACTCGTAAACTTGTTACAAAATTTCTTGGCATACAGATTGATAGCAGTTTGAAGTTTAAGTCGCATATAATAGCTCTCAAAAAAATATCTCTTGCCTAGCAAACCTCGACCTTACGGACCTCGTTTTGCAAGCTGCTTCCTCGACCAAAAAAAAAATATACATACATAACATTCATTTCGGGAGATTTCAATGTCATTTGGAACTTTTACTTAGAAAGTTTCCCGGAAATTTTGAAAATTGGTATTCGACGTGCTCTTTTCGAATTTTTACTTTGCCACCTCGTTACTTTGCCGCTTATTTTCATTGTAAAATCAGTCGGAAATGAGCCATTTTTCCAATATAGCAGCGCGAGCGACAAAAAAACGAGGTGGCAAAGTGAAAATTCGGAAAGAAATCAAGAAAAATATCACTTTTCAAAACTCTCGGAAAACTTTCCAGGTAACCGTATACAACGATGGATGTACCAAGAACATCACAGTGACGTTTCTTTTGTCGCACACTGAAGTGGTTAGCAGGTGACGGAGAAAAAGCGACGTATAGTACATGCAACAAACACCGTGTGGTTGCAAATAAAATGCTTCGAGGTGCATTTTCTCTATGTTCATTTAATTCCCTTTCACAAATCCAACAATAGACAATGAAAAATTACGGAAGGATGGAGTTTTGCTCGCACAGAAAACTCAACAGTTGATGGGCAACCTGACGCAGCCTTCTCCATTTCATTACTATCCACTCTATTATTAATAAACAAACTACTTTGCTTGCGAAGCATAAAAGTCAAGAACATTCACCTCGTTCTGACCTCGTAACTAACCTATATTTACTTATGAGGCAAGAGAGAAATTGTTTTTAATCGTTTATCAATATCGATAATTAGAATTTCAAATTGGACTGTGCCAAACTCGTCAACTCGGTGTCGATACGCGAAGATGGCATCGATTTCGGAGAGTTACTTCCTTGTATGTTTCATGATTTTCGATTGCGAACAATGACGGTGAAGAGTGAACGTTAAAGCAATAAATTATAGTGACGGATCAAGAGGATCACGATTCCAGCCAGTTTTCTATATAATATATATCGGGTGATGACGAATATTGTCTCACCCGGTACTGAGAATGTCGTGTTTAAGATGAAAAACTTCACCCACTTTTTTTAATTTTTTGTTTTCAATTATCACGTTTAGCGAAACATTGTTATTTTGAAGTTACATTTCACTGTACCAAATGATTACAACAGAAATACTGTAAATGAAACGACCAACAATAAGGCAAATAAATAATAGACGGAGAGCAGGCTATGTAAATTAAAAATAATAAGGTACAAGGGAAATTTTTACATAGAAAACTTCCTTACTAGATGACAAGTGTTGAGTTTACGGCTAGATAAACCGAGACAAAAACACAAATCAAATATTTGTTTGAAGGTTGTAGACGATGTGGTAACTTGTTTACTATCGTTTCGGACGTCCATCGTCTTAATGTATTTAAAAGGTTTTCACGACGTTTCGAATGCTTGTATCTGCAATCGTCTTCAGGTGAATACTGACAAGTTTAGGTGCTACTTACCAATTTACATGACTGTCGGCGCAATGATGCGTGCAATTCCGCAATGTGCAGCGGTGCGTGTAGTTTCGCGCGGTGTGGTGGTGCGTGAAGTTTCGCGCCTCTGCAGCCCGCCAGAAAGAGCAATCAGGGGTTTCCATACGTTCTTGATCTCAACGCTTGGTTGACTAAAGGCGTTATTGGCTTCGATGTAGGCGGCCTCTTTGAACTTTCGTTTGAACCAATGCTCCTCTCTATGTAGAACACTTGCGTCGTCCCATAGAACTCGATGGTGCTCAGTCCAGGCGTGGTCAGCGATTCCCGATTTTGATGTTTCTCCACGTTGAGTCCATTTCTTGTGATCATCCAATCTTACCGATAACGGTCTCTTTGTCTCTCCAATGTAGGAATCTCCGCATTCACATGGAACTTCATAAATGCAATTCTTACTGATTTCATTTTTGTTGTCAGGTTTGGTCTTGGTCAGGAAACTCCGTAAGTACTGCCGGATTGGAAGCAGCTCTTGATGTTGAACTTGTTTCCGATCCTTCTGATCTTCTCGGAGACACCTCTGATGTACGGAAGGCAGATCACTGTGCTTTGTTGTTGCTCTTCAGATGTCTTCGTTCTCCGGAGTAGTTTCAATACTTCTTCTAGGAGTTTCTTGGGATATCCATTCCGGTGGAGGTCCTCTCTGATGTGGTTTAACTCGGCATCTAGTGACTCCACGTCGTTGCATATGTGCGTCGCTCTCTCTACCAATGTTCTCACGATCCCTCTCTTCGTCGAACTCGGATGGTTGGAGCTGTAACTGAGGTACTGCCCCGAATGTGTCTTCTTTCTGTAGACGGAGGTGCGGATTTCATTGCTTATTCTCTCAACGTTCACATCGAGGAAGGGTAAGGCACTGTTGGTTTCCATCTCCATCGTAAATTTGATCGAATCCCTGATTCTGTTAATTCTTGAGAAAAAATCCTGGAGATGTTTGTCTCCGTTATTCCATATAATGAAGGTGTCATCCACGTACCTCAACCACAGCCTTGGTTTGTATTCTGCCTCCCGTATAGCCAATTCCTCGAACCACTCCATGTATATGTTGGCGATGATTGGAGAAAGGGAAGATCCCATCGGGAGTCCGTCGACTTGAGAGAAGAATCGGTCCTTTTCCTGGACTGAGCACCATCGAGTTCTATGGGACGACGCAAGTGATCTACATAGAGAGGAGCATTGGTTCAAATGAAAGTTCAAAGAGGCCGCCTACATCGAAGCCAATAACGCCTTTAGTCAACCAAGCGTTGAGATCAAGAACGTATGGAAACCCCTGATTGCTCTTTCTGGCGGGCTGCAGAGGCGCGAAACTTCACGCACCACCACACCGCGCGAAATTACACGCACCGCTGCACATGGCGGAATTACACGCATCATTGCGCCGACAGTCATATAAATTGGTAAGTAGCACCTTAACTTGTCAGTACTCACCTGCAGACGATTGCAGATACAAGCATTCGAAACGTCGTGAAAACCTTTTAAATACATTAAGACGATGGACGATAGTAATCAACAAATCAAGTAGTTATGATTAATCGAAAAATACTCTCAAGAGGGTCTGATTTATGAACTGTAATAAACACTTCTGGCTTTCATAAGCTCGAATATGCTAGAGATGCTTTCAGGAATAATATACACAAAATTAGTCGATATTCAGCTTTTGTACGAATCGATGAAATAGAAGGTTCAAACGAATCATGTATTTTATTTTATTCCCTAACCTACTGAGATCAATAACAAGTGTGTAGCTCTCCAGGCAGAAGTCAGTTCCGGGGCTGGAAGCGGGGGCGGACGGTCAAAGATTCTTACAGAGCGCCACCCGGCTCTCAGATAACTTCAAACACTTTATTAATTCAACTAAGCCTGATAGCTCATGTGGATGAACGCTCGCTTTCAAAGTACAAGGACCCGGGTTCGATCCCGAGCTGGGTCACGCAAAAATGTCTTTTTTTTTCTATTACACTCAAATCAACCACAAAACAAGTCATCAAAATATATTACCTCAGAACATTCACCCTCACAACCCCTTTAAGACACAAAACAGCATTTTCACAGATCATGACTTGCTCGCAGCAATGAAAATTTCATAGTAAAATCATTTTTCAATTGAAAAAATTATTGTACTATGATGACTGTAACTGATATAATAGGAACCATGTAAAGTATATTTTATACTTATAGATGTGTGTATCGTATTCTTGTTCTAGTTGAGGTATGTAAACATCATTCTGCTGTCAACCATGATTAAACTTCCCAACCAAAAAAAAATCAAAATAAAAAATTATGTAGCTTATTAAATACCATACCATTTCTTCCTCACTTGTTCATATGTCCCCACAAGTTTACCGTTAATCTCTTGTCGCGTTCATATTTATTATTTTATCTGTATGTTATATTTATTTATAGGCCCTGAAGAAGTTTATACATAATAAACGAAACGTTGGCTGAAAATTAGAGAATAATTATCGGTCCTAATCTGACAACCTCTCCACCACCTAATTTATTTGGATATTATTTGAATACATTTTCAATAGTTCTAATGGTAGCATAATCAACAACTTTCAACATACATATCCATGAATTCATATAAATATTTGCGCACTAAAAATTAATAGTAAAGCAGAGAAAAGTACATGACAAATCAGCGAAAATGTTTTTCCAATTGGTAAAGTTATCGATCAATTGTTTTTTATATCCATCCTAGGAATCCCTAGTATCAATATTTTTATTTTGTATTTTGTTTCCATTTTGTGTATGAATATTTGCAGAAAAGGGGAGAAAAGTATTTCGTTTCATCAAAATGTGTACTCAGTGGGCGTTATTTTTCAAACAGAAACTACAAACAAAAAAAGGGAGTATCATCAGAAAAGTAGCAACAACTATATTCTATCGCTGGTAGATCTCAGGTATACAATATTACAAAATTGGACCAAGAACGCTACCCTGAGGCAGACCCGCTTTTATTTCTTTAACGTATAGTTTTGATAGCATTTTGTAAAGTTTGTAAATCGAGCTTTCATGCCAAACTTTGTCGAAGGCTTGGACTTCGCCTGAGAAGAGTGCAGAACAGACTTGCTTTTCTTCTTAGGAACGTTCAATGATGTCAATCATATGCACCCAATCTATTGTATTTCCTTGTATCCAAATCCAAAATCTGGGATCAACTTACTATGTTCTATTAGCGATTGCAACCTTTTGAGGAATAATTTCTCAAAAAGTTTTAAAGGCCGAAAATAATGCGAAAAATCAAACCAACTTACGCATTTGCTAGAGGAGAATAACCAGAAAAATACTATGTTTGGGGAAATCCTATGACTTAAACCATACTGATCATTATCTTTATTTTGTTGCCATTGTTCGATTGCCCTCATTCATTTTCCTTGTGAAATGTCTCATGAACTCTTTTGCAATATTTAAATAGATAACTTTTGTTTGTGCAGGTAGCAGTTTTTGGCAAATACCAGCATACTATTTTTTCATGGGCATAATTCGGTTATTTGTGCTAAAAAGATAATATGTCACAGGGCCTCCCAATTATCATTACAAATGCGTAAATATTGAATATTCATAGCTCTTCTTCACGACCCAATCGAACTGAAAACATTTGTTTTTAAACGAGAAACTATATTATTATCAGTAATAAATTAACAGATGATCAACACCTTTTTCCCCAGTTGTTGAAACCATCACAACGTGAGATAAGATACCTGCGTTTATCTCAAAACACACAAATACCACTCATAGTTTGTTTCTGATAAGCCTTATGAAATATTCAAGCTGCAATGCTGACACAAAATACTGGAAATTCCTTATGAAATGTTTGTGTACTCGTCATGATCCTTTTCGAAGGAAGAATTCCTAACGTGTAATTTTCATACTTGAATATGCGCATTAATTTGTAAAAAACTTCGAGTAAATTGAAAATTGTTTCAATCATGGTTTTTAAACCTGAATTATGACTTTGGAGTTGTGGACTTCGAAGCAAAATAATTTGCCAGGAATAAGTAAATTTGAACTTCTTGGAGAATTTTGCTGTCTGCTTGGTAATTTAAATTTTTGGGTTTGCCAAGGGGGTTTTGTTCAAAGATATACACTACATGAAATAAAATATTACCAAAAGCCATATCCTCTAGGATCAGGGTAGGACTCTTTTAGGGGTGTACTCAGCCGATTTTCGAAAGGTAAGCAATCGAGGAAATAATCTTAATAAGCCAAGCTCTCACACTCAAATAATGAATTTCAACAATGGGTGAGATCACATCATCAGTAAATGTCGGCTATTTGGATTGCACCCGATGAAGATACAAAAATTCAATTTCCTCTTTCGTTGCTAGTCAGTTTTTCTTCGTGTGAAAATTCGACAATCAGAGAAGCATAATTTATTCTTTCTATGACTTTTTATAGGCGAATTCGGAAAACAAATCTATAACTGAAAAAATTATTCATATACAGTGTGACCCATTTAAAATGGAACCACCCTGTAAAATACGCATTTTTCAGTCATTCTCAAATTATTTTTTTTGAAAATTAATCATCAAAAACTGTATCTTGACACAAATTTTCATAACTTTAGTTTCATTTCCAAGGAACTCTATGGTTTTTTTTCTTCGTTAAAAACGGCAACACTTTATTAGGCAATTTTTGCTTTGAAATTTGACTACACCACTGGATTTGTAGTCGTTATAAATGAAAACCATGGAAATTTCATAAAAAAATATTGTTTGACAACGAAGTTACAATAACTTTAGTTTGGGAAACAAAGTATTTGATATTAATTTTCATTTAGATTATAGACATATTTAAAATCTGGCAACACTGCCGATACAAAGAAGAACACCAGTGAATTTGTACAGCGAAAATCCGAAGTCAATAGCTCATTCCGTTCTACAGTTATAACTCCTGAAAGTATGGTAATGTGAGCGATTTCTGGTGGAAGAGATTTTGTAATAAAAATCTAACTACGCCACTGGATTTGTGAATTATATTCCCTTAAAATCATGTATTTGAGTTTAGATTATAAGTGTATTCGAAAATAACAGAAAATTAAAAATTCATTTTCAAGTTATGCAGTTTTCAATAGCCGATAAAAACGAAATGAACCGAATCAAGTTTTAAAGTATCAAAATTATTTATTCAATAATAAAACAGAAAGCAGGACAAAAAAATGTTCCTTTTTTATTCTGCAAAACTCAACTGAAACAAGCTTTTAGAGAAGGTATCAATAATTTGAGGAAAGCTGAACTAATACATTGGGCATTGTACAAAATCAATAGTAGGCTGTGATTTAGTAAACCACAAATCGCTCACATTACCATACTTTCAGTAGTTATAACTGTTGAACGGAATGAGCTATTGACTTCGGATTTTCGCTGTACAAATTCACTTGTGCTCTACTTTGTATTGGCAGTGTTGCCAGATTTCAAATATGTCTGCAATCTAAATAAAAAATTTAATCAAATACTTTGTTTCCAAAATTGAAGTTGTTGTAACTTCGTTGTTAACCAATATTTTTCCATGAAATTTTGATGGATTTCATTTATAACGACTACAAATCCAGTGGTGTAGTCAAATTTGGAAAAAAAATTGCCTAATAAACTTTTGCCGTTTTTGACGAAGAAAAAAAAACATAGAGTGCCTTGGAAATGAAACTGAAGTTACGAAAATTTGAATCAAGATTCAGTTTTTGATGCTTAATATTAGAAAAAAATATTTTTGAGATTGACTGAAAAATGCGTATTCTACAGGGATGGTTCCATTTTAAATGGGCCACACTGTATATTTCCTTGTTTATTTCCTATTATTTGTCATGGAATGCTATCATTCCAAAAAAAACTATTTTTAGACAAGTTTTTATACAAATGCACTATAAAGGAAAACATTTTTTTTATTGTTTGACCTTGGTTATTCTGTGAGTAGCAGATTCAAAATTTTGTCGCGCAAGGATACCTTTTTTATATTCGCGGCAATCTTTTCAATCTGCTACTCACAGAATAACCTAGGTCAAACAATTAAAGAAATAATTTTTTCCTTTTTAGTGCATTTGTATAAAAGCTTGTCTTAATTTTTTTGATCATTTTAATTCAATTATTTTTAGTCATTCATGAAATCCGTCATCTTATTGAATTCTGACAAAAATTTATAATCTCCGACCCCAAAAAAATCCACGTACCAATTTTGAATGGCATCGGGCCATAATTACAACACGTCGCCATCTTGGAGCTGCCATCTCGAATTCATGAATTTTGACAAAAACCTCATGATGTCCGGCCTCAAAAACCCCCACAGACCAATTTCGAGCTATAATCACAAAACTCGTCCCTATCTTAGAGCCGCCATCTCGAATTCGTGGATTTTGAAATCATGATCTCCGACCTCAAAATCCCCCACATACCAATTTTTTTTGGGATCGGGGTATAACCACAAAACTAGTTGCCATATTGGAGCCGCCATCTTGAATTTATGAATTTTGACAAAAAATTCGTGATCTCTGTCCCCGAAAACCCCCACACACCAATTTTGAATGGAATCGAACCATAATCCCAAACTCGTCTGCCATATTGGAGCCGCCATATTGTTTCTTTTTCTCTTGCAAAAATTACATAATGCATTGTCACCGGAATTATGAACAGCTGCCAAATTTCACGTTAATCGGACAACTAGACGTGGGTCAAATTTAACTTGCAAGATTTGATTACAAACTCACAGACAGACATCGGGACAGGTGAAACTAAATGCCAACTTATAAAAAACAGTTATTCAAGTAATATTCCACCGTTTATTTTGTTTTTGGAGTATAGCAATATGACATAACTTTTTAAGTAATATTACACTTTATTCTTGTTTTCTGTTATTTCACTATCATTAGATGAAATACCATTAAATCGATAATTTGCGTATCGGATTGATTGATTAACAAAAAATATGTCAGACGATTTCCTGAAAATATTTTCTTGTGTGAATGTTTACAAACGATATGCATTTTACTACGAATACCAATTACCCGCCGATTACAAACGACAAAAACACGGGATTTAAAAAACATTTTTCGGAATTGCTCATCGAAATCAGATGGCACTTTAACTTTCTCTATAATTCAGTCCCTGCCCAACACACACAAACAACAAACCCATTTCAGACAATAGAACAGACAACGATGCAGCGACACAAGTCACATTCCTAATTCTATTCACCATACATTTAGTTTACATAATACCTGAAGAGATCGACACGTCACGAAACTGGAATGTTCGAAGTCCCTTGAATGGTTTTTAGCATCCCTCGTGTCTAGACACAAAAGTTCGGAACAGGTAGATAAATGAGAGTTTGAATCGTTTAGACGAGACGCTACTTTCTTTTACGTCCTCTATTTTTATTACTTACTTCTCCCGAAGGGTATATTACTGTATATTTTGCCAGTAAAAACTTTTATATTTCTGATGATAAAGCATGGATTAGGGTCCCACGAGAGATTTGGAACCACAAGAAAAACAAACAATATAGTAAAGTAGCTATAATGACATTGTTGAAAAAATGTTGGCATAACCATAGTTCATGAAAAATGTCTTATTCCTCGTGACTGCTACTTCATGCTGGAATACCTTCAACGATAAAAGCACGATGGTATCATTTTACTTGATACTTATCAAAATATTGTTCATGAATATTTTCCTCTCAAAAAAATGTATGGAAATAATCTGAATGCACCATTAAAGTTGTATAATGACAGAAATAAGATGAAACACTTTATCTGATTAAACGAACTATTTATCAGAATCGAAAAATAAAGTCAGCGATAACTGGAGTCTGATAAAATTCGAAAGCAATAAGCAAATAAACAATAAATTCAGTGAAAATATCAATTCTCATGAATATAATGCATTTTTCACCACTATAGCAGCAATCATAATAAATCAACTTGTTGATGTCAACAGCGACCTCCTGTTTTCAGTTTGACTGATGATCAGTTGAAGCCTAGTTCCAGGGTCTTTCTTTCTACAACCCATCACTATTCATCAGAAGTATTCTTGACGATGGAAGATAGTGACTAAAGTTTATCTTTCAGTCGCAGATGATTCCACATCTGATTTTCTGAACATCCTGTTCATATTTTCAACAATTTTTTTTTTTTTTCATGTTCTGGTTCCCACGAAAAGGGATATCCTGTAATGTTCAGAGCACATCGTGGGAACCAAGGGAAAGAAGGTAGGAGTTGGTGTTCTTCTTCAATTTCTGGGGGTTTTATGCCTCGGGGAACACCTCCCTAGGAAATCGAGTTCCAAAGCCTCGCTGTTCGTTGGATGAACGAGTCTTTGGAAAGTGATGTTCTGCAGGTCTCCAAAGTGACCACGAAGGGGTGTGATGACTGAACTTGACGGGTTAGTCTCGAAGAGACTGCCAAAGCAGGAACGATTGTTGATATTTCAGAAGAGCATCGCCCATGAAAATATCTATAAAATAGAGACAAATCGCCAACTTCTCTACGGTGTTCCAGACAAGTAAGCGAGGCATCACCGACGAGACGAATTGCCCTTTTTTGGACAGAATCCAATAGCCTCAGGATGTTTAGGTGCCGCGCTCCAAATATGGGAACAGTATTCCAGGACAGGTCGGATCTGTGCCTTATAGATCATAAGCAGCTGAGTGGGGGTGAAATAGCTCTTGGCACGAAACAAAAAACCAAGTTTTTGGGATGCACTTTTGGCAATGGACCTCACGTGATTTTCCCAGGAAAGGTTATTGCTGATAGTAATACCAAGCATCGATATGGATGACTTCAGTGGTATGGTTACTCCTGACAAAGTTATGTTAGGCACAGTGAGATTCTAGAGAAAAGACATGCTTGTGTTTTGTTTGCATTGAATTCTACCAAGTTATTAGATCCCCACTCGAGAATTGTTGCTAAGTCCATATTTATATTATTAACATTTCTTCCTCGTTCATTTCTGGTTTCACGGGCTGATATAGGGGCCCTGGAAGAGAAAGCGGTATGGAGGGTACTATCATCGGCAAAGCTGTGTACTGGACATGAAGTTGCTTTCAACAGGTCGTTGATGTGAAGTAGAAATAGTGTTGGTGTGAGAATAGATCCTTGCGGAACACCAGCATTTATGGGTAGAGTGTCAGATGAAACTCCATCAACCACTACATGGAGAGACCTGTTTGAGAGAAAACTAGCAAGCAGAGAACACAGCTGAGGGGGCAAGCCATAAGACGGAAGCTTGGCGAGGAGTCCCTGGTACCAAACTCGATCGAACGCCTTGCAATATTCATTGCAGTTAACCACCTGAAAAAATCTACTTGATTCGACTTGTACGATCTAACTTTAATAACTTTATTCACTCAATAAATACAAATACAAAAGATTGGATAGTTACATGGCAGAAGTGAATAATGCGTTTCAGCGATAAGTGCAAGCACTTGTTTCGCGAAGAAAATATCAAATGTTTATAAATTAAAAAATATATATAAAAAAACAATAACAAAATTTAGTGAAGCAAACAAAACAAAGCAAATCAGCGTCGGGTGATATATAATGTGCCTAATAACAAATTGAACTATACTACTTACTATACTATAAAATATAGAATATAAATGTAAAATTTAAAATGTAGGATATAAAATATAGAATATAAAATGTAAGATATGAAATGTAGAGTTTAAAATGTACAATGTAAAATGTAAAATGCAACATAAAATTAAATAACATGTAAAATATAAATTTGAAATGTATAATCTTAAAAACATTAAACAGTGAACAGTAAATTATGAACAATAAATAATAAACATTAAACGATGAAAAATAAGCATTATGAAAATGAGAGTGTTCATATTCATTACTAAGTTCCGTCTACTATTCCAATTTGGATCAAATGAGGAATATTTAAATAAAGATATAATATGTACTATTTCATTTAACTCTATCCTACTGACGTTTCTATTGAATTGTGAACGATAATTCTAGGAGTGTCCAGTAGTAGAATAATTAGAGAATCCACTCAATTTCTAATATAACCTTTAACAATCTTATACAATGCCTCTTTAACTGAGGGATTGATTCCTGATGAGCAAAAGCTTACCAAGATAATCCCAGTTCTCAAAAAAGGGGATTGATCAACTGGAAAATTATCGCCCAATATCGACTATACCTATATTTGGTAAAATATTTGAAATTAGATTGGATATGTACTTTGAAAGCAAAACGCGCATGAACAAGGATCAATATGGTTTTCGAAAATAAAATCATTCTCAACCATTCAAGCCGTAACTTAAGTTGTGACCTGCTATTCTCTTGAACAAATCAGCTGACTACGGTGTAATAGGTATTCCACTTTCTCTATATCAGTCATACCTCAATAATCAAAAGCACTGTGTAGTCCTTAATAATAACGAACAATCAGCATTTGAAATAGTGAAAGCAGGAGTACCCCAGGGTTCTGTTCTGGGACCTCTTCTGTTCATAATTTATATTAATGATTTTTTCCATCACTTGCTACCTGGTAAATGTGTTGTTTTGTTGACAGAAATTGTCAAAACTCAGTTTTAGCAATGAAACACCTGGGAAATCATGCAGAAAAATGGTTCAGTGGAAATCTTTTAAAGATAAATAAACACAAAACTCAAAATCTGGTTTTTTTTCTTATAACAAAATGAAAATAGGTGAAAGTGTAAATCTGCTAGGGATCACCTTAGATGATAATCCCAACTGGTCCCATCATACTGATGATACATGCTCTAAACTTTCTAAATACATATACTTGCTCCGACAGTTGAAATTCATAATTGGTCCCAAGATTTTGTTGACAACATATTATGCAGACAAATTCTCTTAAAAATTTATTTTGCTATGGCGTATTCACATATTTCTCATAAATCTCATAGCATGGGGTTGTACGCGGATTTTTCAGGATATTTGTGGCTCACTTTACATTTGAAAAAAAAAAATCAGACCTCTTCTGGTTCGCTTGGAATACTAAAATTCCCAAAAAGAACTCTGGCGTTTTTTCAAGAAAAGGCCTAATTAGTTCACTTTAACTGTCCAGTCAATAGTCAAGGAGTTTGTTGGCTGCCTTTTTTGGCTAGCTATGCCAATGTCAATAGAAACATATCTTTGGGATCTCAATGTTCCTTTTCTTTTAAAGAAAACAAGTAATTAGTGCATTTTTTCTATCATGACTCCCTTCCCTACTTATGAAAATACCAATCAAAAGGAATACAGTGCTTCTCAAAAGTCCTCTCCCCCCCTCTTATTTTTGGATCGATTATACATAAACAAGTGAAATTTGGAAACTGAATATAAAAGGTAATAAACTTATCTACTAGTGATGATAGATGACGAAATCGTCAAAGATGACGTCACAAGGCCATTGTGACCAATAATTTCAAATGGAACCCTACGGCAAGCGACACCTCTTTTAAAAGGTGTCGAAAAAACCTATTCAATGATACTGATTTTGTTTCTGTTTATGGCAGTTTCGGCAACTCGCTTTTTAAAACGCAAAGCTGTGATGAATTAAATCAGTTAATACTAAAATTCCAAATTCAAGCTCCGCCTCTGGATAGTTGTCAAATAAGCTGACGTTTTTGTTAGTCTCCCTAATTCGACGTTTTTGTAATGGTCCAAGTTTTTGTACATTTAATAATTTGTGTATTGTTGATCGAACGCTCAACTGTTTTAGCAGCTTTTGGTACTTTTAATATTTTTGTACATTTTAATAATTTGTTAAATTGTTGTGAGCCGAACGTTTAAGTGCTTCAAGAAGCGAAATGGTACGGGCTTTAGGTGATAAAGTAGCAGCGATCCCAATTCTTGGTGAAACTGGACAAAATATTCATGCAGCAGAACGCATTTTTAATGAGAGGTTTCCCGATCGCCCCGTTTCGAGGACTTATTTAAGGGAGCTTCTTCGTAAGTTTGAAACAACGGGTAGTATTAATGATACGAAACGATCTGGCAGACCACAAATTTCTAATGAGAAAAAAATTGATATACTGGCAGAAGTGATAGTTAATCCTACTCCTTCAACAACTCACGTTGCATCTACCTGTGAAATCAGTCGAAGAACAGTACACAGGGTGTTGAAAAAAAACAAATTTCATCCATACAAATAAAAAATGGTTCATCAACTCTCAGACGACGACCCAGACCGAAAACTAGAATTTTGTGAAAATATGGAAACTAAAATTAACCAACAGCCAGACTATGTCAAAAAAATTTGTTTTAGTGACGAGAGTACTTTCTTTCTAAATGGAAATGTAAATACACAGTGGAGTGACGCAAATCCTCACCTGTTTCGTGAAACACATACCCAATTTCCCCAGAAGGTGGATGTTTGGGCAGGTATCCTGGGAAACCACATCGTTGGGCCTCTTTTTTTAAATACTCATTTAACTGGTGAGGTTTATCTGGAGCTGTTGCAAAACGCAATAGAACCGTTAATCCTTGAAATTTTGGAAGGTAATCCAGATGAATTCGGCAATTTGGAAATAACATTTCAACAGGATGGTGCTCCTCCACACTATTACGGTGCAGTAAGACGGCATTTGGATGAGGAGTATCGTGGTAGATGGATTGGACGACGAGGTTCAATGGAATGGCCAGCTCGATCACCGGACCTCACACCTTTGGATTTTTTTATGTAGGGGTACCTTTAATCGAAGGTTTACGCCACTGAACCTGACAATATTGACGTTTTAAAACAACGTATTGTTGCAGAATGTGAGGCTGTCTCCGCAGACACATTTGCAAAAGTACGAGAAGGGTTTAAAAATAGGATATTTCACTGTCAGGAAGTAAATGGAGGTCACTTCGAACAATTTCTTTAAGTAGATACTGATTCTTATATCTGTAATTAATATCATACTGAATGGAATTTAAATTTTAATGTTTACTAATGAGCCATTAAAACTGCCATAAACACAAACAAAATTAGTATCATTGAATAGGTTTTTTCGATACCTTTTAAAAGAGGTGTCGCTTGCCATAGGGTTTAATTTGAAATTATTGGTCACAATGGCGTTGTGACGTCATCTTTGACGATTTCGTCATCTATCATCACTAGTAGGGAAGTTTACAACCTTTAATATTCATGTTGAAAAGGGAAACATTCTCAATGTTTCCCTTTTCAACATGAATACCCCACAAGAGGTTATCTTGACGATGGAAGATAGTGACAAGAGTTTATCTTTCAGTCGCAGATGATTCCACATCTGATTTTATGAACATCCTGTTTATATTTTCAACAAATCACTTTAATATTCAGTTTCCAAATTTCACTTGTTTATGTATAATCGTTCCAAAAATAAGAGGGGAGGAGGGACTTTTGAGAAGCACTGTATAATCCCAGAGTTATGAGAAGGAAAGCTGAAATCACGTTGTTTTGAAGAAATGAAGTAATTAATTGATCTTGATTATCGTATTTTACCAAATTATGCAAATCATATTCTTGTTTGGAATCATGGAGTTTTGAGAAGGAAACCTAAAATTAAGTTCCTTTGGAAAACTATTCTTTCCATAATTATAGTTTCTTCTGCCTAATTACGAAAAAATCAATATTTATTAGCTTGCTAAGCATTATTGGAATACTCAGCTCGAAATGCTTAAATGAAACAGGCTTTATCAGAATTCGTAGATATGTAGAGGAATTTTGTAGTTTGTGTATTTACTTGCTACTTGACGAAGCAGGCAGCACTTTAATAAACACACTCCAATGAAAACTGTATCAAGCAGTCGAGCAAATACGGAACAGATAACTCAAGTAAATAAACACCAATCTTTTCATCACCCCATCAGATTCCAATTGGCTAATTCTCAGATTCAACGACTCCGACTGGCGTATGCTCCAGCATATAAAAGATAAAATATCTTGTGTACTTTGTATTCCGATGGTATTTCAAAGAGAGATCATTGAATCTTGTCCTGTCTGCTGAAGATGCCCCCGTCTTCGCGAACTCGCCTTTCTCAGTGAACATCAGGACCTCGCGTAACGAATTTTGACGATGGGAATTCATATCGTAATTGCATCTTTTCGATGCAAGTCGGGCCTTTGGCGTTACGAAAACTGCAACTCGCCCCACAAATACGGAATACCGCATTTCTTTCGTGAAAACTGAAGTCAATTCGTGTTCTTGAGGAGTTACCAATCAGATAAACGTTCCTAGATTCTTAAAACACTCAATACAACTCAATTCCAAACCCAACTCAAGTCTTCTGAACCTGGAGATTCCATAATCTACGAATGCAAGCATGTTATGGAATATTATATTTGTATTAGTATATTTTCTGCTACTCTCTGCGTTCTCACTTTACAAAATCCTTCACCTCATATACAGTGCATTCCATTTAAAACGAGCCACCCTGAATAACTTTTGGTACAATTATTTTCAGGAAAAATAAAAAAACACGTCAACAATAGTATACAGGGGGACACATTTTGACATATTCACATTTGATGTTACTTCCACTATCGCACCCCCAGAGCATGTCACCATTTTTTTTTAAATGGATCACCCTATATTGTTTCGCATTATCAGATGCTCCATGATGAGCAGATTTCAACAAAGTATAAAATTATGGTCTGACGCATATGGTTCGGGAGCTACAAATTATTTGGTTGAAAACGAGCCACCCTGAATAACTTTTGATACAATGATTTGCAGTAAAAATAAAAAAACAGGTCAACAATTTATACAGGAGGCCACATTTTGAAATATTCGTTCTAGAGACAAATGAAGCAATAAATCAGAAAAAGAGATTTTTTATTAAATTCTTGAATCAAAATCTGATGACTTGACAATGAGAAGAAAAAAATATAGTAAATTTCAAAAACGTTTCCACCAACTTCCATACAATGGTACAAACTTCCATTGCCGCCCACAGGTTGAGAATCTCGGGAGTTATTTCTCTGCAATGCCTAATGATATTCTCTCTCAAATCTTCTAATGTTGTTGATTCTATCTCATACACTTTAGACTTCAAATGACCCCATAGAAAAAAATCTACAGGAGTGAGATCCGGAGACCTTGGTGGCCATTCTGTAGGACCTCTTCTGCCAATCCAGCGACCAGGAAAATGATCATCCAAAAATTGTCGCACTGGAGCTGCATAATGAGGAGGTGCACCATCCTGCTGAAAAACGATTTCTTGTTCGAAAAAATTCATATCTTCCTCAATTGCCCTATTGATGCACGGTATTATTCGATTCTCCAACATATCCAAATATTTCTCACCAGTCAAATTACCATCGATAAAAAAAGGTCCTATGATGTGGTCACCTAAAATTCCTGCCTGAACATTCAGTTTTTGAGGTCGTTGGGTATGAACTTGACGGTATAAATGAGGATTCGTATCACTCCAATATCGACAATTTTGCCGATTAACCTCTCCATTCAAACTAAACGTACTTTCATCCGAGAAACAAATTTTATTCAAGATATTCTGATGCAAGTTGATCCGTTCAGTGAGACTTTCACAAAACTCGATACGTCTATCGAAATCATCTTCGTTCAATTCATGAACCAGTCTAATCTTATATGGATGAAATTTGTACTTATGCAGGATCCTGAAAACATTTGTACGACTGATTCCTGATTCTCGAGATAACTTAATGAGAGATTGCGTATTTTCCATTAGTCCAACGTGCCCTAAAACTGCAATAGAAATAGCTTCATCGTTGACAACTCCTGAACGGTTATTCTTTTTATTGCTAACAGATCCAGTTTCCATAAATTTGTTCAATAATTCCGAAACGTATTTGTGTCGTACATTTCTTCCTGGATGATTATCATCGAACATACGGGCAGCAGCTCTAGCACTATTTCCATTCTGGTAGTACAAACTCACTATTTCAATCCGTTCTCGAAGCGTATAAACCATTGCTTCTCAAGAATTCACAAAAACAGAAACACCAATTGTAACTTCACCTGGTAGGTAATCGTTATTGTAGAATGAGACAAATATAAAATGAAGAGAATATCGAATTCAAACTTAACTAGGCAAAATAAGACTTTTTTGAAGTATACTTGAAAAAAACACCTATGAAACCTAGGTAACAGATTGTACAGAAGTTCATTCAGGGTGGCTCGTTTTCAACTCAAATAATTTGTAGCTCCCGAACCATATGCGTCAGACTATAATTTTATACTTTGTTGAAATCTGCTCATCATGGAGCATCTGATAATGCGAAACAATATAGGGTGATCCATTAAAAAAAAAATGGTGACATGCTCTGGGGGTGCGATAGTGGAAGTAACATCAAATGTGAATATGTCAAAATGTGTCCCCCTGTATACTATTGTTGACGTGTTTTTTTATTTTTCCTGAAAATCATTGTACCAAAAGTTATTCAGGGTGGCTCGTTTTAAATGGAATGCACTGTATACGAATCTGACCACATATTTATTAGGCACCTTATAAAGAAAATATACTTTCTCACCATTTTTTAATACGCTTATTTTGACTTTCGGTTTCACACAGTTTTCCAAATTATCATATCACCTTGTATTTTGCCAATTTTTTAAAAATTATCTCATTGCTTAAGGGTAATAAAATGCTTCATTATGAAATTTCTATTAAAAATTATGCCAAAAATTATTAATTTATATATTTATGAATTTCTATAACATTATTATGAAAACAGCTTGTATATTGGCATTTTTTCAAAATAATGGAAAATTACACAACTAATTGGGTAATATGCATGTTATCTAAAATTGAAAAAGTGTGAGTAGCCAATTATTGGTGGATCATTTTTTGAAAATTATGTGTGATCCAATCATTCGTGTAATGAATCTTGGAATATTCTCAATATACAAACTGTTTCCATGTATGTTATAAAATATTGAAAAATAATCAATAATATTATAATTTTCGTAATAGAAGATATTTTTAAAATGAATGTTATCGAACATTGAAATATTATGAACATCCTGGCTGTTTTCATAATTAATGTTAACAAAAACTGAATAAAAACTTTATAACAAAAAATTAAACCGACGAAATACGGAACTGAAACGTAAAATATAAAATAAACCTTCTTAGTCTCAATAACTAAGCTCCTAAACTAATATAAGTAACTATTTTGAGTCGGCGCCAAACAAACAAGCAAATTAATTAGATGGCATCGAATTGCGCGGTGACATTCTGATAATTTTTTTTAAGTAATTTGATGATCTTCGTTGATTGTTCGTTTGGCGCCGACTCAAAATTAGTTACTTACATTAGTTTAGGAGCTTAGTTATTGAGGCTAAGAAGGTTTATTTTATTTTTTACTTTTCAGTTCCGTATTTCATAGGTTTCATTTTTTGGTCAAAAGTTTTCATTTTTACATTTTTTGTGGCTGGAATCTACTAATTACTACCTAATTGTTTTTTGATTACTTCCAAAATACTTACTTACCCACCTTACTTCAACTATTACCAGTTGAATAATATGATTATCTACTTTTACTATTTGTTGTAATGTAAATTATTTTTGTTGCTCTGGTTAGTTTATTTCATTACTTTGTATATCATTCCATCCTCTCATAGAATATAATGATTGTGACGGATGTAGGAGAACAAAAATAATGACATTAGCGATCTGTCATTGACAACTACATAAGTGTGCCAATGTTCACAAGTGAAAAATCAATTATTCCCTATTTTTCTACCCGTAAAGGTGGATAATTCCATTAGAAATCCAAATATGATCAACTATGAGGTATACCCTATCTAATAAAAAAAGAATCATCCAAACGAAGAACCCAGTACAAAGTTATGCCTGATAGAATCGGTTAACGGACCAGAGTTCAGAGGGTGAGTGATCAATATCCTTCTTTTTGCTACCCTTAGGGGTGGATTTCATCTTTTAAATTCAAATGGGACCAACTTCGAAGTACACCCTTTACACCGGAATCGGACGTCTCAGTAAAAAGTTATGCGTGATCATACATAAAAAAAATATATACGCGTCGACTAGAGAACCTCCTCCTTTTTGGTTTCGTCGGTTAAAAATAATAAATAATCCAACTATTTTCGTAACCATTTTTGAGAAATTCCGAAAATTAAGAATAGTCCACTGGGTTGTGGTCATTTTTGGAAAATTCCCAAAATACAAAAAGATTTAATGACGATGTCATTGAAAATTGTCCAAATATTCGTGATAATATTTTTAAAACTCCAAAATACTAGCTGGATGTTGAAAAAGAAGTGAAACACAAATGTGTAATCATTTTCATCGTCTCAAATCTACAGTTCTATCCTTCTGCCCTTATTACCCGGTTTCATTACAAATAGTTTTTTAATACCATGAAATAACCGCATCCAATGTAAAATGATCTTATCTGTTATTGAAGCAAAAACACCCAGCTTTAAATATTGACAATATTTTCCATTCATCAATTATCACCACAACGAAAATTGATGGCTTTTATCGCCAGCTATTCATCAGACACTTCAAACAAATATTGTTTTGAATGCTGACCCAATCTTTTTCGCACTGCTATTAGCATCAGAACAATTACGTCTCAGTCGAAACTGCTGACATAATATTTATTTATCTTTTCGTGACATAAGTCGATACTCGAAAGAAATAAAACTGAGAAATATGAACTAAATCCACCAGTGGCGCAGGGGAAAATTTAAGCAACTTAAACTTCCCGTGAGAAATCCTCTAGAGAATGAAAATGAAATTGTGATTGATATTGTTGCATACCTAACTTTATGTTTATTTTTATTTGATATACAACATCATGGCTATTCGCTGTGAGCAAGACTAGTGACTCGATAGCTAAAGTTTTCCTGGTTTATTTCCAATACTCACTGTGTAACAATTTCAATTTTTTAACAATTTCTAAATAATCTACCACGATGTAACAATTTTGTGCTCACTACTAGTTCCATGAATCGAAGTTTTTTTCTGTAAAAAAAAGTAAGTAAATGATAAAAAATATGTGTATTGATACGCATATTGGAGGTTATGCATGTCAAGTTATAGATATTTTGAATATCATAAAGTAATGCTACTTGTTAGTTTATTAAGGTCGCAGGTTCATAAGGTTTTGAGAACATGAAAAGTGAGGGCGCCAAGTAGTTTAACAAATTAAAAAAAGTACCCATATAACCCTGGCTGCTTTTCCTGTCTGGAAACCACTAAATAACATCAGATTCAACGCAAAACTATTTAATGGAATTCTCAACTAAGATAATAATCAAACTAGGAATGGGGTTCACAATTTTAGTTGAATATGGGATCCCACTTTTACCCTTGCAAGCATGTGAGAACGTTGAACGGTCCCTAAATAATACCAACACGTTCACCACTCTCTTAACACGTATAATTGTCATTTATGTCACTTGCTTATACAGACAAGTAACGATATACGATGTTCTCAGTACTTAAAGTAAAAAAATTTTTTGTGATTAAACTTTTTTCAACTTTTATTTCAACAACAACAGTTATTACAGATACAGTTTCATTGGCTGATAAGAGCCATTTCAATGTTATATCATTATTCATCATGTTAGCTATACAAAAACAAAATATCATAAAAAAAAGAGACTTTAAATAAAAATATATTGAAAGTAAAATACAATAATCTTTATACAACATTAATCTTGCTTCTTCCAGAGTGGAGTAAAATACACCTGGGCGTATGTCGCCTGTTTTGTGCTTTTTTTACCCCACTTGAAGAAGTATTCAACTTCAACTTTCACAATTTCATTAGTTCACATGTAAGGCCCATTGCTTTTGTAACCGAAATTAGTTCGTTAAAATTTGAAAAATGGAATGCCAGTGTACATAGACAACTCGGAAAAACATCAAAAGTATCTATGTCCCCTATTCATAAGGCTGATCAGTTTACAACACCTTCCAGGCGTTCCCGAACTCGCAGCCTAAGTCGATATTCGCTTTTTGTCACCGGCTCAACACCGTCCCACGGAACTTGGTTATACTTTTAGTGTCTCCTTCTAGGCGATCAAATGGAAAACATCTGAAATATTTATCGAATGAACACCTCACGTCCCGGAATTAGAGATTGAAATATCGCGGAATAACATAACACCTCTTTGCTGCATCTTATGTGATGCCGTTGGAAATGTATAAAATTTACACGTACTATTTTTACCAGGATTATTACTTACTCCTGCTACCATAGGCGCTGTCATAGTTTCATCTATCCCCTCCAGCCGAATGCACACAGCGAATACAAAAATATGGTATCTTTCTTTAGATAGGTTATATTTGGTTTTCAATCTGTCTGTCAGAGAGATGTTTGTAAAAAAGGAAACTATGTTAAATCTTACAAGGATATCGGTGCTTTGGATCATGGAAGCTTTGATGGCTTCTACGAAGTGGTTGTTAGAGTTGCTCACATACGATGAAGCTTCTTCGGCTAGAGGCTGAATAGTGCTTGCTAGATGATTGAATTGGATGGGGTGTTGGGATTTTGTATTTTTTGAGGACCATAAATACGACGGGTTCGAGAATATTTCTTCCTAGAAGATGGGAGGATGTTCATGTCTAGGTTGTTGCGAATACTTTTGAGGCATCACCTTTCAGCAAGTGTGATGATGTAGTTTGATGCCCACTAACCTCCTACGTTAAAACCATCAGCAGCTAAATATGATTCACGGTATCAATACAATACATGTATTGAAATGTGTTGATTAGTTCAGCTAAAAATATTTAGAAACTTATGATTGGGTGAAAGTTATTATAATTCATATAATATCCAATATTGAATGGACACATTTAATTTCTTTCAGAATCAAATTAATTTTATGCGGATTGTGTAAATGTGCTGTGTCAGATTTGAGCAATGGAATGAATTATTCAAATAGGCATATAATTCATGATTTAATCCCAACTGATTCATTTATTATTTAAATTAATAAAAAATGCTTGATTATAATAAAATATCCGCAGAATATTCGTCCATTGATGAAAATAAACACGGGGAAGTTGTTTTTATAATATAAGTAAGATAAGATTTATTCAACAAATATATAAATTTTACAACAAAAATTAATACAGGAAAATACAATATCACAAATAATAATTGTTTATTGTTGGAATATAATGATTGTTCCTATAGAATAAAGAAGACTTTGTTTCAAGTAAATATTTTGAGCATAAATCATTTCCTACAAAGTAATAATACATAGGATGAGAAAATATTCAAATTTTCTTTTTAATATTTCTTTGTTAACAACATTATATGTGAAAAAGTACTTTTTTCTACCTTCTACTTTTCTCTCCCAACATAATTCCAGAAATACTCTATGAAATTGTAATAATAATAAAGAACCCCTTATCCAGATAATTCTCTCATGAAATATCTGATGACTGGGGGAATATCACCAAAATTCATATGGACACCCAGCCATAACGGCCAAATAACAGACCGAGCTGCAAGAGAAGCAGCGAATGAAGAACACATTGATGGCAATCCTGTTAGAATATATTTGAAAGAAATGGTATCGAAAAAATGGCAAATAGAATGGAATACATCGGAGGCCAAGCTCGGAGCTGTGAACCATCAGTGAAACCATGGCAATACTCACCATTCGAATCCAGAAGAGAACAAGCGGTTATAACGCGCCTCCGTCTTGGTCATACCAGACTAACCAATAGTTTCGTGCTTGGTGGCGAACGACAACCCAGATGTGCAGAAGAAACACTGTTGAACATTTTCTACTCAGAGGCGAAGAGTTTGGAGAACAAAGGCAACTAATAGGATCACCAAATGAACTTAAACAATGTCTGGCCAACGATAGAAATGCGACACAGAAGACCCTCAGCTTCATACGAGAAATTGGCATATATCTCGAATTGTAAACACCCTTAATGGATTTTTAAATCCAGAGGCCAATGTCCGCAGCAGTTGAAGGCCTTCAAAAAAATTATAATGATAATATTTATTCGTCGACAATCTAACAATTCTACAGAACTCACTGTGCCAATAAATAGGGATTTCACAGAAGGACAAACTGTGCGTGGGATGGATTATATATAGCTCATAGTAATTATGAAGATGAATAATGTACAAAAAATATATTAATAAAATATAAAACTCTCACGTGGAAATAATCCAGGACGTAAGATGGGTTATACATGTAATAAAATACTAGAATTAAATAGGTTAAGATACTAGAATTAATAGGTTATACTAAATAGGTTAAAATACTAGAATCAATATGTTATACTAAGTAGGTTAAAATGCTAGAATTAATTGGTTATATATGAAATAAAATTCTAGAATTAAAGTAGATAGATTGTCCATACAGTGAAATACTAGAAGTGGAAGTGTAAAAATAATGAAGCACATCAACAGTTTAAATTAGTATGAATAATTAAAAATACAGAATCAGTTTCTATTCATTTCTAAATAATCGTATATATTTTTCATGCCAACGTATTGGTGTATCTGCATCATTGGCAAGTTTAAGATGCAGATTTAAAAATTAGTTTTGAATATATTTTTGCTACCAATAGTTAGCCGAGGAGTAGATAATAATAGGATCTCTGGAGGATATTTTTCTTATTTCAGGACATATTAATTGATTTTAATACGTGTTTCATAATTGTATTCTATTTTTTTCAGTTCATGTTCATTTGTGTGTTGTCTGAATATGGTTTTTATATATTAAAATTTTTGATATCTAAAATGGATGTTTCTTTATGTAATGTGTCTGTGGAGTATGTTCTTTTTTCAAATAGATCATTTTTAATACTGATTTTTGGATTTGTTCGACATTTTTTATTTTTTTTAATGTAGTTGAATGCTTCAAAAACCGATCCGCTAATTCTTAATATCAACAATAACGAAAATAACTCAATATAAGGGAAAAATAGTTCCGGTAGTTTCCGAATAAATAGATATGTATTTTGTTTATTTTCGAATATCCCAGAAGCTGATTTTTCAGCATGACACATCCCCTCTACACCACTGAAACTCGTTCATTTAGACCACTTACCAAGGCAGAATTAGTGTGTAAATAATGAATTTTTAAATGAATGTAGGTTTGTTTCTCAATGGTGCCTTCTGTTTCAGATGATCAAGGATTACTCCAACTGAGCAAGAATAATCGACGGTGTATGACGTAATTCTTACAAAGTGAGTAATATGGAATGAACAATAACAATAGGACAGTACAAGCAATTTAGGGTATGAAAACAATGGGGCTTTGCTGAAGTAATAGAATAAAAAATTAGCGCTTATAAATGCTTCTAGTTAGTAGCAGGACCTCTCCCAGTCAATGTTAGAAGATGTCAGTCCTGATGTACCTTCAATTTATCATATCGCAGCTAGGCATTACAAACTACTTGCCGTCCGAGGAAAATGAAATGTAGTGGCTATATTATATCGTGAGATTGAAAAGGGAAACATTCTCAATTTCAGTCGCAGCTGATTGCACATCTGATTTTATGAACATCCTGTTCATATTTTCAAACAATTCAATCGTGAGATTCTTATGAAACTCAATATCCAATTTCATAATAAAATCGAACTCGAGACAAAAGGATTATTGAATAAATAAATATTTGAAGAATAAATTCGTCATCGTAGCGAAGTAAGTAAATATCAATTTGAGGTGAAAAACGCCATGATAATAAACAATCTACTTTTGAAATGTTTCCGATATGATCCCAGTATTTTGCTGGTATTTTACCTCTTGCGGAATAATTATTGTGATATCAAAGACCTACTACACTGACATCTAAATATAATTCGTTGGTTTTGTTTTGAGTTCGATTTTTCAATAAAGCTCCAACGATGCGAAATAAATCCTGATACTTAACATAACCTAACCTTCGGTCTCTAACACTTTTGATTCTCTTTGTATTTTGTTACAAGTGAACTTTCTCAGTTGGCAGAAATAGGTTGTATGTATTGTCGCACCCAATCAAATCATGTAAACACTTCTATTTTATACAGTGTGTCCGTAAAGTATGGAACAAATTCATTTTTAGCTAAACAGGTCATTTTAAGAAATAATCCTGAAACACGTCGATTTTTGATGTTAATTTACCGTATTTCAAATAATAATCTAATATACAGGGTGAATTACGTTCGAGTAATGACGTCACCGTCATTTTTTTTAAATGGAACACCCCCATTTTGTCTCAATTTTCGGATTACTCTAGCTGAGCTGATTCCAAAAATGTATCACATGTTGATTCCAATTGGTACAGGGTGGACAAAAATACAATAGTTTTGTGTGTGCTCATAAAGTAACGCGTAACATTCTTTATTAGGTAAATTAACAATATTATCAAAAATACTTATTGTCTAGCGGACAGAATATGCTGGAATACATGACTTTATAAATGTTCGAACTGCAGCCCTTGCTGTATTTGACAGTAACCCAAACGGTGTACAAATTCTTGTTGAACCTTGTGTATGGTTTCTTGCGTAATATTGTTTATTTCTGTTCGAATTTTCTCTTGTACATCTGCAATATTTGCTGGTTTCGTTTTATAAATAACATTCTTCAGATGGCCCCACAGAAAATAATCCAAAGGATTTAAATCTGGTGACCTCGCTGGCCATTCAGTGGGTCCACGTCTACCAATCCACCTGTTCGGAAAATTTCATCTAGGTACCTTCTAACATCTACAGCATAATGTGGAGGTGCACCATCCTGTTGAAACCATAAACTTTCATCAAAACCTCCAGGATTACGTCTGCTGGGAAACAAATTACGTAAAGTAGGTACGAGATACCCCCTTAAAACTCAAGGTACGTTGCCCCGTTTAAATTACCTTCGAAAAGTAGGGTCCGATGATTCGATTTCGTACAATTCCAGCCCATACATTTACCTTTTGAGGGTATTGTGTATGATGCTCACGCATCCAGTGGGGGTTTTCTTTTGCCCAGTATCTACAATTCTGACGGTTAACCTCACCATTTAACATGAAAGTGGACTCATCAGAAAAAATAATGTTTTGTATCAAGAGAGGTCTCGGTGACATTTATCCATCATTTTCCAAATTGAGTCTTCTATCGGATCATCTTCGTTTAATTCTTGCACAAGTTTGATTTTATAAGGATGCCATTTTTCAAGCTTCAATAGTTTGTGTACCGTTGTTTTGCTAACACCGATATAGCGACTAACTTTACGAACAGAAGTGTGCGCATCTTCTTCAAAACTCAGTAAAACATCTAATGCTGTATCAGCATTTGCAGGGGGACGACCTGATTTGCGTACATTTTCAACATTACCAATTTCTCGAAATTTCGTTTCAATCTTACTGACTGTCGAACGCGTTATAGGTCTTTCTGGATATTTATCATTAAACAAATTGCACACTTCCATCTGAGTTCGCGATCTGTCTCCATACCCAATCATCATAAGTATTTCAATTCTTTGTTTTACACTTAACTCCATTTCTACTTCCAATTAAATCTAAGCAATCATTCGAATATTTACGAATACCAAAAATATTGTAGTACTAAACTGTCACTGAACATCAATAAATTACTAACAAATAATGACATTTCCCAAAAAAGTAGACGACTATGTTTTTTATAAATAGATAAGAAATATTTTTCGTCATATTCTGTCTGCTAGACCACAAGTACCAAACATGTTTGGAAACAGCTCATTTTTATTACTCTAAACATGTAGCAAACTACGGGGTGTTACATTTAAACCAATTGCCGCTAGACAATAAGTATTTTTGATAATATTGTTAATTTACCTAATAAAGAATGTTACGCGTTACTTTATGTGCACACACAAAACTATTGTATTTTTGTCCACCCTGTACCAATTGGAATCAACATGTGATACATTTTTGGAATCAGCTCAGCTAGAGTAATCCGAAAATTGAGACAAAATGGGGGTGTTCCATTTAAAAAAAATGACGGTGACGTCATTACTCGAACGTAATTCACCCTGTATATTAGATTATTATTTTAAAATACGGTAAATTAACATAAAAAATCGACGTGTTTCAGGATTATTTCTTAAAATGACCTGTTTAGCTAAAAATGAATTTGTTCCATACTTTACGGACACACTGTATGTGTTCATAGACAGCTCCGTTTTATTCGTAACATTAAAAAAAAACCTATAGTTTTATGATTATGGTTCGATTCTATTCAAAATTGGTATGTGGGGGTTTTTGGGGACAGAGATGATGATGAAGCAGCCATATTCAACCCTTTTGTGGGTATGGGGTTTACACAACATTATGAGTTTTATAAACTCCTTGGTTTATTTTTTATTTTTTGTGCAGTTTAATAAAAGCTTGTTTTTAAAATGTTTTTTTTTACTTTCAATATATTTCTCGAAAGACTATTCAATACAGCTTAGATAAATATATCCTGTTGTAACAAAAAATTCCTAAAATCGCGATTTTAGTTTTTGTGGTGATGTTTAAACCCAAAAGATCTCGTTTGGGAGATACCAAAAATATTCGAAACGTTCTTAAAATATACTTTAAATAACCCCATAGAAAAAAATCAAGGGGAGATAAATCTGGAGATTGAGCCGGACACCCAACTGGACCCTTATTACCAATCCATCTATTTGGATAAGTTCTATCCAGATATTCAGTGATAATTCCTTGTCGTTCTGTTATTGGAATATCTTGCATCAATTGGATAAATGATTTCGTACAAAATGTAAATATCGCAACCATCGAGATTTTAATCGACGAAGTAGGTCCTATGATGCGGCCATTGAACATTCCGCACCAATTAACCCACATGGTTTGAAAAATACTTTCGCGGACCCAGTGGGGATTTTCTTGAGACTGTCGGGTTTTAATGTTCGTTTATTTTTAGGATATGAACGTTGCATATAATCTATTCATATAGGAATAAATTTCCAGCTTTATTTTGCAGGATTACGATGCTTTTTCTCTACTCTGGGCGAAGAAATAATTCATACCTTCATTTTCCTCAGCTTAACCTACCAATAACAAAACAAATCCAATGTTCTCGTGGGTTTTTTAGTGGAAAGTTCAATTTAATCGATGCAAGGAAAGTCAAAATGAGTGTTCTGAATAAGTCTAGAAAATGTACGTTGCATACAATCGATTCCTATAGGAATACATTTCCAGCTTTATTTTTTAAGATTAATATGCTTTTTCTCTACTCTGGTTGTTCTAAAGTTGAATAAAATAACAAATAAAAAACCTTTTTAAAGACAAGCTTTCATTTGAGCCGTGTACTAAAACGTATAAAATAAGTTTAAGTCATCGTTGACAATGATTGAATTATTTTTTGTTGAATTATTTGGTTTCAAAAAGCTTGCCGCGCGAAGTGGTCATAAAAGAAGGTACCAATTAATTTGATTAGGCTGATTGGTTGGTACGTAAGAACTTGAGGTATTTAATTTTCACAAAGTATTCAAAAAAGTAGGTACTAATTAATTTCATTGGACAATGATTGGTTGGTAAGTAACAACTTGTTAAAGTATTAATTTTATTACAATTCGCGCGACAAGCTTTTTGAAACAACAAAAAATAATTAAATCGTCGTCAGCGATGACTTAAACTTATTTTATACGTTTTAGTACACGGCTTAGATAAAAGCTTGTCTTTAAAAAGGTTTTTCATTAGTTATTTAATTTTTCTGTTCATTTTTAGTAGAGCATCGTTATTACAAGATTTCTTCTGTGTAAGTTTTTAGCTGAAAGATATCATGATCTCCGACCCCAAAAACTCCCACACACCAATTTGAATAGAATCTGACCATAATCACAAAACTCGTCCGCCATCCTGAAGTCTCCATGTTGAATCTATAGATTTTGTCAAAGAATTCATAATCTCCGAACTTGAAAATCCCCACATACCAATTTTGAATCAAATATGACCATAATCAGAAAACTCGTCCTCTATCTTGGGGCCACCATCTTAAATTTATAAATTTTGATAAAAAATTCAAAACCTCCGACCGAGAAAACCGCTGCATACCAATTTTGAATCGAATCGGACCATAATCACAAAACTCGTCTTCCATCTTAAATTTATGAATTTTGACAAAAAATTCATAATTTCCGAAAACCCCCGCATAGTAATTTGGAATCGAATTGGACCATAATCACCAAACTCGTCCTCTATCCAGACATTAGAAACATTAAAAAGTTCAAACTATTTTCAAAAAAATGCAAAAATTATATTAGCAGAACATCATGGAATATATGTACATCTTATAATATCACAGGACTAATAATATGATCTAATCTGATGTATAATCATATAGTATTAATTATAAATTATCAGTTATCAATATGTTATGGGTGATATAGTACTATTCATTTATTTATTGTATTGTATTATTTTAGTATTCTAGTGAATAAGTAGAATGCAATGCAAATGGAAATGAATAAATGAAAAAAAAAATTTCGGAGCCGCCATCTTGAATTTATGAATTTCATAATCCCCGACCCCGAAAACCCCCACATACCAATTTTGAATCGAATCGGACTATAATCACAAAACTCGTCCACCATCTTGGATCCGCCATCTTGAATTCAGGAATTTTGACAGAAAATTCATAATCTTCGACCCCGAAAACCCCCATATACCAATTTTGAATCCAATCAAATCACAAAACTCGTTCACGATCTTGGAGCCGCCATCTTCAATTTATGAATTTTGACACAAAATTATAATTTCCGACCCCAAAAACCCCCACATACCGATTTTGAATCAAATCAGACCATAATTAACAATTTCGTCCACCATGTTGGAGCCGCCATTTTGTTTTTTCATCTATCAAAAATTCCATAATGCATTGTCACCGGAATTATGAACATCTGCCAAATTTCAAATTAATCGGACGACTAGAAACCGGTCAAAATTAACTTGCAAGATTTGACCCTAACGAACGAACGAACTAACAAGTGAAACTAAATAAAAGCTTGTGAAAAGATCTAGTGGGTGAAGAAATAATCCATATCTTCAAAGCACGAAGTCATCTCCGCAAGTTCAGTGTGGCCCAGAGGGTTATTCCAAAATATTCTATTGACACATGTTTCAAACCTTTAAAAGTTCATCCTCAGTCATGGGTAGATCTACAATACGAGAAAAACCACAAGTCACATAGTGGTTTTTCTCGTATTGTGGCTCTACCAATGACTGAGGATAACCCTTCAAAAGGATTGAAACGTGTATCATTAGAATATTTTGGAATAACCCTATGGAGATGACTTCGTGCTTTTCGTTCGGATATTCACATCCACTCCATTGTCCTTCATTTTCCTCAGCTTAATCTCCATTACAAACATCCAATATTCTCTTGGGTTTTGTAGTGGAAAGTTCAATTTAATCGTTGCATGGAAAGTAAAAATGAGTGTCGAATAAGTCTAGAAAAACGAACCGTCTATATTCCGGAACATGTGTACGATCACGTTTCTATATAATAATTCATCTACATGTAACTGTGCCATCAATTTCTTTTTCATTTTCTCGCTCTTTTTGCTGGCCTACAATTCTCTTTCACATGTGTCACAACTTGTGAACTTGTTTCACGTAAAGCATTGCAATAATGCAATCACTATAAATTATCCACCATTAATGAAAAACTTATCAGTCACGTGTAAGTTTGTTACTCCAACACGGGTTCGATATGGACTTATAGTAATTATAACACAAGGCGAAGTTGAAGGCAAAAAAAAGGCGAGATAATAATTTGCTCTGGAATTCACATGGTTAAATTGATTATACGCTCATTCGGGTACTTTCTAATTCCGATTTGTTGGATGGAATGAGATGCGGAAGTGTATATTAATCGCACAAAATTCCTTGAAAGATAGTTTGAAGTTTTGCTTCACATTAGCTTCATCATGTACTTTGGAGCCTTATGTTAGTAAAAATTCAAACAAACACTTCTGTTCAAATGAATTCAGTTGTGCTAATTCTGAAAAAGTAGGGTTGTGAGGTCCCTAGATTATAAAACAAACAGATAAAGCAATCATTGTTGTGATTCCGACAAGTATCACCGATGCGGCTAGCAAGTAGGACAGAGATAGATAGAGAAATGATAACATAACCTCAAAATATTGCCAACAGTAATATCTTATATCTTTAAACGAGCAATTCTTGTTAATATATTTCGGCTATCTCGGAAACGGCCCTAACGATTTTCATGAAATTTTGTATTTAGATATGGTTTTGCTTTTGAAGTTCATCTATATAGGTGTCTTTCCTGAAAAACCGCGATTTTACACACACAAAAATTATGGTAGGCTAGGTTGGAACAGGCGAATTCACCAGATTCAACTAAGACGTCTGGCAGAACTGGCGAATCCACCAGATTCAACTACGACGTCTGGAATACCGGTAGGATTAGGTTATAAAATAATTATTTTTTGAGTTGAATCGCGTTTTTTCAGGAAAGATACATATATGAGATGGCGTTATAACATTATCCGAATATTTCGAATTTATCTAAATAAGTATCTCCGAAAAAACACCATTTCACAAGAAAAAAACACCGAGCAAAGCTCGGTCGCCAAGGTATGTTCTCTTTAACACAGAAACGCAATTTTAACAAGCTTAGGATATTATGTTTCTGAAGTCTCTTATTATCAAATCACGGAATAGCAACGGAAATCATCCAAACTATTACTTTTCTTGAATAAGTAGGAGAACGACCACTATTGCTAATCATTTAAGTAGTCAGTAGATTAAATTACGCATTGGAAAATAAATTCTTATTTGCATAATTTTGTATACACATGTCTGTAATTCATCGCAAAACACTGTAATTCACTAAAATATGAGGGAAATCTTATACTGCAAAAACTGACAATTCGAGTTATTACGATCTTTATGAAATAAGGAAAAATTGTTTTCCCTATTTTTCGGAAACTTTGCACCTACCGACAACGAAAGAAGGCAGAGTAATTCTGTGAATACCAATCGATACACATTGTTCGATTTGCTATAGTATAGTTTCAAAATAAATAGGATTTTTCTTAAGAAAAAATCGTATAAGGCTCTAAATTTCCTCCTTATTCAGAACATATCCATTGAAAGGCTTTCGAAACATCGACCGTAAAACAAGGCAAACCATAAAATAGCGATATAAATCCATAAATAGGCCTGAATTTTTATGAGTTAAATTCACACGTTTTATATATCGGAAACACATTAGTCAATATTCTAGGAAAAGCTATTCTAGAAAACCTCCTTCACAAATACAGTACATGCTCGAAATATAACTGGAAATCATTGAATTATATCTGGATAATTGTAAAAGATTCGGAGAAACATTTTTTGTGGGAGTATCTTATATTAGCACTGACTTGTGAGGAGTAAGCGTCTCATTCGACAATAATGCAATCAAAATTACACCAACCAATTTCTCCGGACACTAATTGGCTGTTAATTTTCACTTAATTACAGCGATCGAGTTTTTATATTGAATTTCTTTATCGATCCAAGCATATCGCCTACCGTTAGGTCAGAATGGACTGTATTTCTTTAATACTTTCGATTACAATAAAAAAATCATTAAGTCAGATCGACTTTTACTGCTTGCGCATGTGACGAGGAATGCTTCAGTTTTTGTGTTCTATAACGGTCTGTTTCTGATATATTGCTCAGTATGAATAAAATTAAAACTCCTGAATTGTTATTCAAATTTCATTTCCCGCCATTCATCAGCAGTTGATATAATATGTTCAACGAAACGATAAAATTTTATTCGTGATAAAAATTGGTACATTGCGGAAAACTTACATTTGAGTTGTTAAAATTCTAAATTTCTAAACGGTGTACAGGGGAGAACAAATAATAGGAATTTTGATCAGGAGTAAACTACCCTTATTTTCGAAATAAAAAGTTAGTTGAAAAAGTTGTTTAGAATTACAACAATATTCAGATTTGAAATCACAGCCTCCTATGCAACATTTTTGTTCCCATTTCTTATGGTTCTTTGGTACAATTTATTATTTGTACTAGAATATCGACGTTTGTTGAAAATGTTTTAAATTTTTACTAGTTTTTTTATGGAAATTAGACATTTTACTCCGTATGTATGTCCATGATAACTATCAGTATGATTTAACCAAATAAAAAACACATGTGGAAGTGTGTTGAAAAATTACAAACGAAAGAAACTACCAATAACATCGGTGATGATGAAACCCTTACTGATACTTTCGATATAGCAGAATCGTTCAATAACTATTTCATCAGAGTAGGAGTAAATCTTGCGAATGAAATAACAGAAACAGATAGAAAATTTCCCAGCAATAGAATTCCGAATACAATATATATGGCGCCAACAGATGAAAATGAAATAAAACATGTTGTAAAAGAACTGAAATCAAGTAAAGCTCCTGGATTGGACGGAATAGGGGCAGAGACAATAAAAAAATGCAGTGATCTGTTAGTACACCCTATAAAAACAATTATAAATATGGTTCTAGAAACTGGAGTATTTTCAGACACTTTAAAAATTGCTATTGTAAAACCCCTGTATAAATCAGGCAAAAAAGTTATCTCTCAAATCATAGGCCGATTTCAGTTCTCTCCAATATCAGCAAAATAATAGAAAAAATTATAAAAAAACAAATAATTAGATTTGTACAAAAATACAAATTGATTTCAGAGAATCAATATGGCTTTGTAGAGGGTGAATCGACGCAAGATGCAATTGCTGAGTTAATCAGATACATTTATACTGCGGTAGATTCAAGGAACCAGCAATTTGTGTTTCATCGATTTGGCAAAAGCGTTCGATACCGTAAGCCATCCAAATTTAATGATATCTCTCGAAAATATTGGATTTAGAAGAAAATGTGTACAAATAGCTGATACTTTGAGTAATAAGAAAACTATACAATATGGAGTTCTTCAGGGAACTGTTTTAGGGCCGATTCTTTTTTCTTTTTTTTCTTACCAATTCCTGGTGATATAACCGGTTTTGCTGATGACAACGTTGTTTTTTTCAAGGACCGAGACTGGGTCAGTCTAAAAAAGAAAATTCAAAACGCAATACTAATTTTATTTTATTTTTACAGGAGCAAACTTCTCACAGTTAATACAGAAAAAAACAGTATACCTAGCACTTACCAGTTATTAGCCAAACTTACCGAGTTTTGACCAAATCGAAATTAAAAATGAAAACCAAACCATGCGCCTGATGAAAAAAAAAACAATTAAATATCTTGGCGTCACTCTGGATAGTCACTTGAGATGGGATGCTCATATAGATTATAGTGAAAAAACTCCGCTTTTATTTAGTAAATTGAAATATTTGAAAAGGTTCTTTGACATCCATCATCTTCGAATTATGTATCAAGCCCTTGTTCAAACACATATTTTTTATGGAATTATTGCATTGGGCGGAGTAACCAACAATCACTTAAAAATTCTCGAAACCCTTCAGAAATGGCTCATAAAAATCATATTAGAAAAAAAAAGGGATTATCCCAGTGACGATCTTCACAGGGAATCAGGGTTGTTTGAAATACGTCAATCTTTTGTTCTCACTCTTTTAATATACCTACGCAAAAATGTTTCATCAAGCAAACGAGTAGACCATGTTTATAACACCCGGTATAAAGAAGAATCTCTAGAGGTACCTAAAATGCTCAAAATTATTGGACAGCGATGTTATATATTTCTTGTTCCCAAACTATACAATATAATCCCAATTGAAATGAAGAATCTCAACTCATTATCTCTATTTAAGCAAGACGCTAAGAAATGGATTCATAATAAAACTAAAAAGGAGATAAAAAATTCAATAAACCACAATAATATATTATGAAAGTTATCCGTATTACAAAATAATATTCAATTGAACTCAATTATTTGACATTTTAAATTGTATATTATTGTATTTTAATCCATATGTATTTGTATTAGTATTGGAATTTTTATTATTTTATTATATATATATATATATATATATATATATATTTTATTATTATGATTTATACATTATTTTAGTTTGTATGTTATTGTATTTTAACCCGTATCTTATCGTATTTTAATCCGTATGTTATTGTATAGTATTATTATTAGAATTTTTATTCTGTGAATTTCATTACTATGATTATACATTATTCAGTGCTATTTGGCATCTTTATCACTATAGTATTATTAGGATTATATTATTATCATTATAGAGTTCTATATCCTATCACTTCATTATACTTTGTCAATTTTAACATATAAATTAATCATATATTTCAAATGAAAACTAAATGCAAAATACCTGTGATCCACGCGAGGTTGGCCTTTGTGGATCATCTCGTGTTTATTACTTTATAATATCCAACCAATATTACTTATATGTATAAAATTGAATGGTAAATGAATAGTACTATTATAATTAAATAAATTGAATAATTAATGCTAAACAATTAAATAATATAAATCTGGAAGTTCACGATCACTCTAACCATTATGTTACCTCAAAGGGTAGTTCTAATTTATGTACTAAACATATAGAAAAACCAAAAACAAACGGATTCCAAATCAAAAATTAAATTTCTGTATTTTGTGTAACATTTTGTATATTTAAGCAAAGTGCTTATCTAAAATGTATATGATATAATGTTGATGAACAAATATAAAAAATTGTTCAGTACCTGTCATGAGAATAAAAAATCATCTTGATTGAAGTTTAACATGTGAGCATTCTCACATGTGTTATGTGTTCCTTGTTCTAAGAACCACATTTATAATGTTCAAATTTAACGAAAATGTCCTAACTTTGGTCTAATTCAACTTTGTTTAAACTTGTGAAAAACTGTCTCACAAAAGCGTTCAGAAACCTGAATAATCAATCCTTAAATTTCCACATTTCTTCCTTCCATCGCCAAACATTCTATTGTTCGTGCACAAAATTCTTGATTGAATTTTTTTTTGTGTACTGAAACAACACTCCCTAAGTTTTTACCGTTGGATATCAGTGTATCAATGACCATTGATTTTGTTATTTGAGACAAAGCGTCGATGTACACAAGAAATAGAATTGGGCCCAGGACTGTTCCCTGTGGTACACCCACAGATTTATTCAGTGGTTTACTGAGTTGTTCTCCAATTTTAACTATTTGTGTACGTTGAAACAAATAATGCCACATGCCGTATTTCTTCTACATAATGTCACTTGTATTCCTTCTACATTCGAGTTTCAAATTTACAAAATAACATTTTTACAGTTAATTTATCTTAATGTTTACAACTTTTTTACAATGTATGTATGTTATCATAAACTCAAAAATTTTCTTGGGATGATCTAGTATTGAATAAATATGTACACGCGGCTTAATGGTAGCCAACTAAATATTTTGCGTCATTGATAAATCTACTAATATGTCTATGCTGGGGAATTTTATTGTCAGTGAATCACCTTTGTTCAAAATGAACCAACCGTTTCGTGCGTTGGAATAGCTTATCTTTCAATAACGAGAACAGACCGTTTATTTCGATACAGAAATATTAAAAACAAATACACACAATCACAGGTCTGACTGTAGACTTTTGAGATAAAATATATAATATATGGGACATTTCTAGGAACTGATTGTTTTATCTTAACGTCAGTCGAAGTGACAACATAACAAAACCACTTCCCTTGTCTTCAGGTCAACGACAAATGATGTGTTGAGTACTTTTTTCACGATTAAGTATCCATTCATTGAAGGTGAAATTTGGGAAGGGTGAGATACTTATTTTTAATTATCGACCAATTTATATAATTTATTCTCATTCATTTGGCTATAAATTAAAACATTTCTACTGTTACTGTAACTAAACTATATGTTCAAAACATTTTTCGCATGATAGATGACGAACTAATAGAGAAACAGATCGTGACGGAATATTCAGTGCTCGCTGCGGTAAATACAAAAGGAAGACTCATCAGTCATAATTATTACTGTTTATTTACGTCTACAATGATACTGGAATCAGCAAGTGGAATCGAGACAGAAATCAGTTATTATCATGATTATTTTTTGATTTCTAAAAAAAAAATTTTTTTGGCAAAAAATTATTTAGTAATTTTACGTTTTGATTAACCAATCAAAACGTCCAATTTAGTTAAATTACCTTGTATAATTTCGATAATACCTGATTATACTTAGAGTAGCTCAACCAATCGAAAATTTTACAATAATTTCATTTCCGTAGTAACCACATCGACATCAATATAAAACAATACACAAACTAACAGTACCGTCAAATTTTTACGTTTAACAATAATTGTTAAAAAATGAGTCGAATCGGAGATTTATCATTAAATACAATAAACGAAAGTATACAAAATACTGAGCCTCATAATACAGTGAAAACAAAAAAGTACGTATGGAAACAATTTCTTGCGTTTTGTAGTTAAAGAAACTATGTACTAAATGAATCAATTTCCACTGAAATGATATCATCCATTTTGAAAGATTGGGCTTTCAATATGCGAAAAGGTAATGGAGAAAATTATAAAGGAAATGTGGTTAAAACGATGTGGAACGTAACGGCAAAACAAATACAAGAAAAATATATGAGGGAGTTTAATAGAGTAATTGATCCATTCTCTAGTCCCATATTTTTAGCCGCACGAAACGCAACAAATTCAAAAAGAAGGGAACTTCAAATGTTACCGGACAAGAGGAAGGTTAGTGCATCAGCATTTAAACATACCGAGTACATAGCAATAATAGAAGCGTGGGATGAAAATTCACCGAAAGGATTACAAATAAAAAAAATCTTAATTGCTTCTGTAGAACTTGCACGGAGAGGAAATGAAGGAGCGTCACGCTTGACTCATTATTTTCAAAAGGAAACTGGAAATGATGATACTCCAACTGGTAGAATACAATATAATCCTATTTTTACCAAAACCACACAGGGAGGAGCAAAACCGTGTGCTAATAATAAATGGCTTGTACCCAACCATAATGGAGTAAGTCGTTGTCCAGTGAGACTTCTAGATAAACTAATGATAAAAAAAGCGAAAACATCAATATTAAAACAGATAGGTTATTTCTGACAGTAAATCCTAACTGGAGAAAACAAAAAACCCTTGGCTGGTACAAAAATATGCCAATTGGAGTGCATGAAATTAGTAAATAGACCAAAAAGTCTGCAGAATTGGCAAATTCTCACCGAGTCACTGCTGTTTCCCAATTGGCGAAAGCAGCTGTATCGGAATAAGAACTTATTAAAATAACAGGACATGGTAATAGCAATTCTATCAAATCCTACCCACAGTTAGATGAACAACATCACCAAAACATAATAAATAAGATGAAATCCAATTTTAAAAACGCTACAGGTTCAAGTAATAACACCTTCGGTATTTCCAGCACTTCAATGATCAGTAGCCACGTTTCCAGCGTAGAAAATAACTCAGTTAAGAAACGTAGTATATAATAATTGTAATTTTTATTGTACCAATTTGTATTTAAGTTAATAAATTGTTTATATTTACTTAATTTACTCAAAAAATTATCGTATCAAATACAATACGTACTTCAAAATAAAAACGGTTATACATCTCAAACTTCCTGCATAATTACAAATCGTGTCAGTTTGACACTGTCAAACTGACACTCTTTGCAACAAGTTATCGATGTATAACCTGATTATTTTGAAGTACTTATAGTATTACTACTGATTATTTTTTGACATTCCTAGAAACCAATGAAAACTTTCAATTCAAATCATTCATGTACGTTTTGGCCAATCAAAACATTAATTATTGTACTGATATTTTTTGACATTTCTAGAAACCAATGAAAACTTTCAATTCAAATCATTCATGTACGTTTTGGCCAATCAAAACATTATTATGGTGATTATTTTTTGACATTTCTAGAAACCAAGGAAAACTTTCAATTCTAATCATTCATGTACGTTTTGGCTAAACAAAAGATTATTATAGTGATTATTTTTTGACATTTCTAGAAACCAACGGAAAACTTTCAATTCAAATCATTCGTGTACGTTTTGGCCAATCAAAACATTATTAGAGTGATTATTTTTTGACATCTCTAGAAACCAATGAAAACTTTCAATTCAAATCATTCGTGTACGTTTTGCCAATCATAACATTATTATAGTGGGAATATTCTACCTAGAAAATTTCCGCGGGAATAATTTGAGGTATTTTGTTTTTATTGTCTGACAACCTATATTTTTAATTTGACGTCTGTCATCAATTCGCATGAAAAGTGAGAAATGAATCAAAACCGGTTCAGTTCGATTTGTTGAAAATATGAACAGGATGAAAAGGGAAACATTCTCAATTGAATATTGATAGAAATATTTTTCTGTGAATTGAAATGGAAGATAGTGACTAAAGTTTATCTTTCAGTCGCAGATGATTCCACATCTGATTTTATGAACATCCTGTTTGTATTTTCAACAAATCAATGGACAGGATGTTCATAAAAAATCAGATGTGGAATCATCTGATTTTATGAACATCCTATTCATATTTTCAAAAAATCCATCTATCATACCCCAATACCCCATGACAGGTTTTAATGTAAAAAAACACTAATTTCAAAGTGTCTCTCCAAAAGAAATGATTCTAACTTTTTCCATCTTTGCAAAGTGAGAAAATGTGTTTCCCATTTCTTCCGGTCTTCCTGATGATCGTGGAAGCGTGAAATAGATTTTCGTCGACAAAAATGTATTGAAGACCTAGTGAATGCGATGCCTCTCTTACGTCAATGTTACGAATGATTTCTGGTGAGTACTCTCTTTTGCAAAACATTCTTCATTGCCTCATTCATCTTTATGAGTTCTTAATCAAAACTGGAATAGAAAATCAAATAACTATCTGAACGAAAATGCAAATTTTCAATTTTAGATTTTTTAGTGACTAAAGTTTATCTTTCAGTTGCAGATGACTCCACATCCGATTTTTCGAACATCCTGTTCATATTCTCAAACAAATCAATCTATCAGATGTACTTCAATGTCCAGCGTGGCTTTAGCCGGGAAAGTAGTTATTTTCTGTTAAGACATTCACAAAAAAATAACTTCATTTTTATCGTGGATTTTTCAATTTACAGAAAAATATGTCTATTCAATATTCAATTGAGGATGTTTCCGATTTAGTTCATTGTCATTTTGCGAGGAAGTGTGTTTGTGATCGTAAATTCAAAAAATAATCCACAGAATACCACACGAGGGTTCGATAACGTAGAAAATAATTCTCCAGATTTCTTTATCAAACTTGTTGCCATTTGGCAATAGCCACTCGAGTCCGTCGGGCTCTCGTGTCTATTGCCTGGCAACAAGTTTTCGAAAATCTGTTGAATTATTTTCACTTTATTTTCACTCTCTTGTGGTATTACAACTGTCAATATCATATTCATATCAGCTTATATATTGAAAATCCTCAGAAACAAATTATAACACAAATCAGAGTTCGCCAAACATACATGGTTACCATGGCAATTCCATGAACATTACCAGGCAACCTTTCGTGGAACCAAAACTTAAAAACTTGAGTAATAGTGAAAAATTCAAGAAGCATAAAAGAATTATAATTTATTGCATAGATCTATAAATCTGAGTAAATAGCTCAACAGTAATTATCTCCTATAGCAAATAATTTTTCCAGTTTATTTACACAATAAAATGAAACGAGCTCTCTTTTTATCACGCAAGGGGAAAAGAAAAAAATGTGACAGACCTTTCAATCAATTTGAGAAATACAATCTCTTTTGTTGTTGAACTTTCCGTCATTATTGTATCCTTTTCCGTCAATTCAAGAATGGAATCAGCTTCATTACTTAGAAAACGATAATTTGTGCAATACACAACTTAGCTTTTATCGATACTGATGGTTAATTAGTCAGTCATTCACGAGTCATTATTTATAAAACTAATCGAGAGTGTTTTAATGTACTACCCAGTTTCCTTCCATTCAACATTTAATTTCGCTTTTCTACTTCCTCTAATGGTTATTTTGATGATCGCATATGAATCATCGAGTGATATCATCTTGACCTTGTATACTCGTGATTTTGTTCGTAAATTTTAAACTCAGCCAATGTATGAGTATATAATTGGATGATAATGAGTGGAGTTCCAATCATTCAGTATATCGTTTATTTCCTCGATTGGTTAATCAAAAAATTCAGGACCAAATAATTGCATTGTTTCGACGCTGAAATGAACTAGAAAATTAGTTTATATCCCTAGTTAACTGCTAGATTGTCAGCTCTTCCAAAAGAAACGTTGCAGTTCTGGTTATTGCAAATGCAAACTATTAGAAGGGATGAAAAAATAGCTATCAGATTCAGAGCCTACATGGAGCATTGATCTTGTAGCCAAAATTGAACCAAATACAGGTAAACCTAATAGCTTGCCTCTGAGAAGCGTAGACGATAACACCGAGAGTAACGCCCTTGACACACAGGCGGATTTTTCCGATCGGATAATTTACCGTCGCTGTCGTTCCAACAGTAGCCCACTGAAGTAAATTAGAGCTTACACGTTAGACGAAAAAAAACTATCTGTTAATTTGACGTCGGCGGTAGCTGTGCAGCCGTCGAGTGCCACTGGAGCCGACGGAAATTTTATCGCCGCATTGCACTAGTGGCCTATGATATCAAATGCACGTTTACACACCCAGCGTTTTTCTACCGTTTAAGTAAATTGCTCATTGTGATTTGAATTGCATTGTAGGTTATGTGGCCATTATTTATACAGTGTGACCCATTTAAAATGGAACCACCCCTGTAGAATACGCATTTTTCAGTCAATCTCAAAAATGTTTTTTGTAACGAAGTTCCTTATCGCGCGTTGCGAAAGGGGGCTAGACGGAATAAATTAAGACCAAAAGTTGTAACGACACTTTTTGCTGTAGTTGTAAGCCGTGCGGCGTGCGCGTGTTTCTCTGTCTGTCTCTCTCTCTCTCTCATAGAAAGCAAGCCAGTTATTTTCGTTTCGTCTTTCTATTTCGCATTGAACAGTGTGTTGTCGCGGCGATTATTTTTGTTGAGTGTATACAAGTTTTTTGTAAATAATAAATAAAAAAAAATAATAACAATAATGAATCCTGACAGTGTTTCTGCACAAGTTCCGGATATTGCTGATGGAGTTAGGTAAGTAGATATTTTATACAGACAATAATAAATGCTTATGTATTTTTAGCAAGTACGCATTATAACCTCTCTTTACTATTGTGCTAACCAAGTCATACGCGTTATAATCTCTCCATTATTGTGTGTTTAGCAAGTGTAAGCGTCATAACTTTAATAAATTTAAAAGCAAATTATATTTTAATATTACAATATCAATGCGTATGTACTAAAATTGAGCCTACTTATTAAGTTTATATTACATTATATTTGTTAATAATAAAAAAAATATTATTATAACTTGAAAAAAATAAAATTTTATTACAATTCCTTCACTAATTAATCGAAAGGAACTTCGTTCCATCCGGGTGTCCCTTGACACCTCTCAACTTTTTTTTAATATTGAGCATCAAAAACTGTATCTTGACACAAATTTTCATAACTTTAGTATCATTTCCAAGGCACTCTATGGTTTTTTTCTTCGTCAAAAACGGCAAAAGTTTATTAGGCAATTTTTGTTTTCAAATTTGACTACACCACTGGATACGCAGTCGTTATAAATGAAAACCATCAAAATTTCATGGAAAAATATTGTTAACAACGAAGTTACAACAACTTTAATTTTGGAAACAAAGTATTTGATTATAATTTTTATTCAGATTATAGACATATTTAAAATCTGGCAACACTGCCGATACAAAGTAGAACACCAGTGAATTTGTACAGCGAAAATCCGAAGTCAATAGCTCATTCCGTTCTACAGTTATAACTCCTGAAAGTATGGTAATGTGAGCGATTTGTGGTGGAAGTGATTATGTAATAAGAATCTGACTACGCCACTGGATTTGTAAATTAGATTCCCTTAAAATAATTTATTTAAGTTCAGGTTATAAGTGTATTCAAAAATAACAGAAAATTAAAAATTCATTTTCAAGTTATGCAGTCTTCCATAGCCGATAAAAACGAAATGAACCGAATCAAGTTTTAAAGTATCAAAATTATTTATTGAATGATAAAACAGAAAGCAGGACAAAAATGTTCCTTTTAAATTCTGCAAAACTCAATTGAAACAAGCTTTTAGAGAAGGTATCAATAATTTGAGGAAAGGTGAACTAATACATTAGGCATAGGTATTATACTAAATCAATAGTAGGCTGTGATTTAGTACACCACAAATCGCTCACATTACCATACTTTCAGGAGTTATAACTGTAGAACGGAATGAGCTATTAACGTCGGATTTTCGCTGTACAAATTCACTGGTGTTCTACTTTGTATCGGCAGTGTTGCCAGATTTTAAATATGTCTATAATCTAAATAAAAATTATAATCAAATACTTTGTTTCCAAAATTGAAGCTGTTGTAACTTCGTTGTTAACCAATATTTTTTTATGAAATTTCCACGGTTTCCATTTATAACGACTACGAATCCAGTGGTGTAGTCAAATTTCAAAACAAAAATTGCCTAATAAATTTTTGCCATTTTTGACGAAGAAAAAAACCATAGAGTGCCTTGGAAATGAAACTAAAGTTATGAAAATTTGTGTCAAGATGAAGTTTTTGATGCTCAATATTACAAAAAAAATTTTTTTGAGAATGATGGAGAAATGTGTATTCTAGGGTGGTTCCATTTTAAATGGGTCACACTGTATAGTGACAAGATGTTACTTTATTTTCCCTCGACTAATTTACTCAGAACAAGAGACTCGTGTGGGAACTGGCCCTAATGTACCGGGTGACACAGGATATCGGGCCACCCCTGTAACTTCTGCATTCGTTAACGGATTTTTCTGAAATTTGGTACATTTATATAAGCAACCATTTCGGATTTGATCACATTACCATCCAATATAGCGAATTTCCGGTTTTTCTGGAAATGCCAGTAACTTTGTTTTTTTAAATGGAACACCCTGTATGTTTTTACATATTCAAGTTCAACAGGTCAAGACAAGTCCAAACCTTATGTCAAATGTGATTTTTTTCAAACATTTGAAATTAAAATTATTTTTTTATTTTACCTCGTGGATAAATGAGATTTGGTCGAAGCTATTCACAATGAGTCGCAAATAACACAAAAACTTAATTTTTTCTGAAAAATTATTTTTTGTGTCAATTTAGTCACATCACATTTTGATCAAAAATTAATTTTTTTCAAATGGAACCCCTATGGGCCACCTTGTCTGTCTCTCTAGAACATATATTAAGGAAAAAAATTACATATCATTTTTGTATTTCGGTGCAGTAACAAATTGTATGAATTCAAGAATCTACAACTAGTCCATGAGTTTCTTCGCAGTTCGAATAATTTTTCAACTTAGTAAGCTGTGGAAAACAACATTTCTGAATCTTGTCAACTAATTGTGTTTCGTTGTCATCTTTCATCTCAACTCTCGAAAATTAGTTAACTTCCGAGAATTAGTTTAATAGAAATGTAAAATCAAAATTATAGGTTCACAAGAAGTGAACAAGTTGATATGTTATTAATTTATTATAATTTTGTGACCCTTTTTCTTATTTTTGGCGCCACTCAGTTAAAAATAAATCTAGAAAAATAATCTACCACAACTGAGAACTTGTAGATTAAAACGTATACATAAGTTATAGACAATTTAAAAAATACTATGTGGATGGGTTTATTTAGAAATCAAAATATCCAATGTATTTCCAATTATCACAATAATGTGGTATCGCACATTATAAAAATCACATATAGATATTCAAGTAAAAAAAAAAGGTTTTCGATATTTTCTCTACTGTACAATCATTGAGTTACGTTTCGAAGTAAAGTATCGATACAGGCGTTTCCTCGAATTTAAATAAGGGTGATATGTGAACATCAACTTTATAAAAACAACGGTATCGGTATGATAATCATATATACAATTTTATAAATGAGTACAGTTATGTAATATAGGTCGTGTACTTCCGTAGAAGACATAGACAAAGAAAATGGGTATTTCCCAACTTTGAAATATTACACACTGTTGCATTATCAATTATTAAAGAAAATCAACACAATGAAGTTGAAATAAATTTTTAACCGATGAAACCAAAAAGGAGGAGGTTCTCTATTCGACCCTTTTTTTTTCCATCATATTTTTTTATGTATGATCACGCATAACTTTTTCCGATAATTATTTTCTCAGTGGATAGGGTGTACTTCGAATTTGGTCCCATTTGAATTTTAAAGATGAAATCCACCCCTAAGGGTAGCGAAATGAAGGATATTGATCACTCACCCTCTGAATTCTGGTCCGTTAACCGATTCTATCAGGCATAATTTTGTACTGGGTTCTTCGATTTGGATGATTCTTTTTTAATAGATAGGGCATACCTTATATTTGGATTTCGAAAGGAATTAGCCACCCTTACGGGTAGAGAAATAGGGGATAATTGATTTTTCACTAGTGAACATTGGCATACACATACGTAGTTGACAATGACAGATCGCTACTGACATTATTCTTGTTTCACATCCGTCAAAATCAGTATATTTTATGAGAGGATGGAATGATATACAAAGTAATGAAATAAACTAACCAGAACAACGAAAATAATTTATATTACAACAAATAGTAAAAGTAGATAATCATATTATTTAACTGGTAATAGTTGAAGTAAGGTGGGTAGGTAAGTATTTTGGAAGTAATAAAAAAACAAGTAGGTAGTAATTGGTAGATTTTAGCCACAAAAAATTGAAAAATAAAAACTTTTTAACAAAAAATTAAACCGACGAAATACGGAACTGAAAAGTAAAAAATAAAACTTTTCAACAAAAATTAAACCGACGAAAAATCAACTGAAAAGCAAAAATAAAATAAACCTCCTTAGTCTAAATGATAATTGAGCTCCTAAACTAATGTAAGTAACTGATTTGGAGTCGGCGCCAAACAAACTGGCAATTGAATTAGGTGAAGCGTAAAATGATGGCAGCGAGATGCACGGCTGCGTTTTGATGACTTTTTTCATAGATAATGATCTTCGATAATTGTTTGTTTGGCGCCGACTCAAAATCAGTTACTTACATTAGTTTAGGAGCTCAATTATCATTTAGACTAAGAAGGTTTATTTAATTTTTTGCTTTTCAGTTGATTTTTTCGTCGGTTTAATTTTTTGTTGAAAAGTGTTTATTAGTGAATAAATCCATACACAATGTAAATAGACAATGGAATTAAAAATCGCCAACGCAATTTGTACCAACAACATAATGTGGACCAGCATTTCAACTCAAAACGAGTTACAAAAAATATTCCAGAACAGTCTGACCTTAATAATCCTGGGGTAGTAATAAGTATACACTGACAGTGCTACTAGTCTGGATGTCCACAGGAACACAGCAAATCAGCCCTTTGGTAGGACTCATCAGCATTCTGAGTCGTCTATACGTGACCTCCTGATAGTACTGAACCATGAATTAATTTGCCTGTAGGTACCATTATCAATTGACCGTTACCAGGAACCAAGAACCCTATAATATTTATACGATTTGTACCTAACCAATATATAACTCACTTCCTGGTTTCGTAGTTCTATACTTGATTATCAAAGTTTGTTTAAATATTCTTGATCATAATGTATAACAAAGTAAACGAGGAAGAGGTTAAAGGAACCATGGGAGTTCATACCAATGAAATATTAACTTTACTGTAAAATTATTTCTGTCGATGAATTTCTTACCTTCATTCAAAGAAGGGTGTTTCAAATATAAATTTACACTTTGAATCCATTAATTTCAAAGTTCGCTTGTGTCATTCTCCATTATAACTCGTGGTATCAACTTTCTTGTAATTATTTTTTGTTTAATCAAGGTACTTATCTTGGCATTATCCAATACTGTAAAAGTCTATGGAAATAAATATTTGTATTATATTATATTGTATGATGTCTGTTAGGATACCTTTCAGCATATAAAGTTGCTGCGTTCTTCGAATTTTTCTTTCATTCGCCATGAATTAATAGCACTTTTTCATCTCCTATTATTTTTATTTCCATAACACACTTTTGATTTCTAAAGTTGTTACCAAACAATGAGAACCCTGTGATGAGAATGGGGATAAATCTGAAAAATTACACCATGGCTTGCCTAAAGAATACATTAACTCCCAGTATAGACTACTGAATTAGTAATTGGGTTCTCCCGTTGTCTGTTTGTAGAGTCTCATGCACTTCTTTGCCTCTCCCATGACTAGGGTTGCTTTTGCCTTCTTTGGTTTATTTTTGGCCTCCATAAGCCATATGTGATTCTGGGTCTTATGACCGTGCCAGTGCATATCTTTCATTTTCAGTCCTCATGTCTTGCCAAAAGCTCTTCTGATTTGCTTTTGTTTATTACATATTGCAGATGTAAGTTCCAGCTAAGAACAGCCTAAAGTATTTCACGTGATCGGCAATTTGCTGTGTTTCGCAGAAGAATTTGGGAAGTTTTATGCCCTCCAAATGTATTTTGCTTGTAAAGGGAATCAGTGTTGTTTTGCTCGCAATTAGCATTGGAAAAACTTCTGGCTGCAGATAGACAAAGGAAACTTCTAGGATACTATTCCGAACTCCTTTTAAGAAATCAAATGAAACTAGTTGCACTTTCATTCAGATTCCTTGAGATCTCCGGTATATTTTTCAACGATTGTAATCATTCACCGAAATTAAATACGCGTAGTTAGCCGTAAAATACCAAACTTTTTCCATGGTTGTATTAGAAACAAAACGGATGAATATTTATTCTGCTTGATGGCGGTTGGCCGAAATCCATGAGCTAAACTTCAGGAGAGGATTGTCGTATTACATTATTCATAAAAAATAATTTGATTCTATGATTTTGTTGGAGAGAGTGTCGAATAAATCAGATAACAAATACCGTCACTAGATATTGTGAAATTTTCCCTCTCAATTTCAATGGTATCAAAATTCTTCGAATAGAACGTTCTTCAGCATCCAACAAATTGAGATTGCCTCTCTTTCGCGAAGTGGCACAATCTCACGAGAAACTACGAGACCATACTATATACAAAATCGAAAGCTACACGCTTGACACTTGCCGCCCATTTCCTAGCGGTCATCTACTTCTTCGTACAAGTGTTTTGATGACTCATGAAATGGATGGTCGACAAAATGTCGCTGAAAATGTCTTCTCTAATGAGTTTCTCTCGGTGGTAATCTATTAATGAGCCAGTTGATGATATACACGGTGATTAGAAAGTGCAGCTACCCCCATAAATAAGAAACATTTTAATTTAATTTCCCACACTGCTTTTTATTATTTTTCTATTGTTGTTTGACGTAAGCTCACACAAACTGGGTCATTATTTTCCCCTCCAATTTTGTTTTCCAAAAATAGATTCAAGGAAGACGTGGTGTGAGCATTTTGAACGTTTGACCATTGTCTTAACCCATCTCACTTTTTTTTCCCTTTGTTTCAGATATAACAGATCAGGAAGCAATGACACAGTCCGGATTGGGAAAAGCGTGTTCTTAGATTGACAGTGAAATCGATACAGAACAAATACAGGTGAGATTGCAATTGATATTTACGATAATATGGATTCACTTTCCCCGAAAACTCATATATTGGAATCCGATAAGCATCCCATATCAGCTTAAGTAAGGTAATTTACTGGATATAAATATCGAATATCGCGGTCTAGTTTCCACTTACACGATTATCGAAAACCTGTCACGTAACACGTGAAATAAATCAATAGGTACCCATAGGTACTCAATGATTCGTGCACGATAGCGCTTGATTTATGGGTGCACAAATGGCTGCAAGCGTCAGTTCAATGAATTCAATTTTCATTATAATTAAACAAAGAGCTCAGTCGAACAGATGCCGGAAAATTTTGAAACGTACCGGATTCAGGTCCGCACACATTATTTTCCTGAATAGTCCCAGCACATAACTCCCCCAACTTTTTCACCATTTTTCTTTTCTTGAATGAATAGCTGAAATAACGGTGGGTACATCAAATTGAGGATGGTTTATCATCAACAACGTTGAGATAAATATTCTGAAATGGATGATCGGTCCTTGGGAAATTAACAAAGGGATGAATAATTATCGACAGAACATGTTGAACAATAAAAAAGTACAAGATCTATCTAGGCCAACTGAGCGAAATCTACTCATATCTTACTACGAGCACTCTTCAAAATTTGCCCAGCTTTATTAATAAAAAAACATTCCCAATACGCAACAATAGTACCAATAAAGTTCCAAAACGTCTGATAATTGAGAAAACGGACACAAGTAAGTAAATGTATTCAATTCATGTATAAAACAGATACAGATTCATTTGGATTCATTTGGAAGGTTGATGTGATTGTCGGATGGGGACAAATAATAAACTCTCTAGTTTTCGGCCAACGTTTCGTTTATTCAATGTATAAACTTCATCAGAGACTGAAAGGACAACTATTTAGAAAGTATGTAGAAGAATTGTTCAAAAAAGTGCAAAAGGGCAAGTTATTGGTAATCAATATAAAAACATGAAATTAGTATCAATGTAAAAAGTTAAAATATTAAAACATTATTAATGATGATGAAGTTTATACGTTGAATAAACGAAACGTTGGCCGAAAACTAGAAAGTTTATTATTTGTCCTCATCCGACAATCACATCAACCTACCTATATATATATATATATATACATATACATATACATATACATATATATATACATATACATATACATATACATATACATATACATATACATATACATATACATATACATATACATATACATATACATATACATATACATATACATATACATATACATATACATATACATATACATATACATATACATATACATATACATATACATATACATATACATATACATATACATATACATATATATATATATATAAAGATTACATAGTCCTAGGAAAACAAATGAAAGTTTGAAAGTTTTGGCTACCTAAGCAAGCTTGTATTGTAGCCAGCAAACAAAATAGTCATTCTAATCCATATATAGTTTTCCCAATATCAATTGCAGAAGCATAAAAAAGTCTTGCGCGAAATCCTGTGAGCAGCAGTGGCGGAGATAACTAATTTTATTTAGATATTTTAAGATTTTAAAAATACTTCATAAACAATGAAAAATTAAAAAAAATTAAAGACAAGCTTTTATTTATACAAATACATTAAGAAAGAACAATAATTCCTTTCATTGTTTGATGTAGGTTATAATTATATCCTAAAACGTATTTCGATCGGCACACACCAAGACCACAGACGCTACTGGTTTTTAATCTTTCAAAGCTATTAAAACACAAATTTAACGCGTGATTTATGACCTCCCATCGTATAGACACACCCCCAAGCATTGATGTCCGACTTGATTGGCCCAGACGAATCGATTGTAGAACAGACAGCCGCCACTCAAGTCCAGGTTGACTATCGGCTCTTTTAATCTTCCCTTCGCCGACGGAGAATGTTTACGAGTAGTACACATTATTTTTCGTTCCGTTTCTTCGCATATACCCTCGTGTTAGCGAAGTGAGTTTTTATTTGCTCCCTATAGAAACAACTTCTGCAATTGATATTGGATGGACTATAACCAGACATATTAATATTGCAGGGTGAAGAAGGGAAGAGATAGAGAGAAGGAGAGATAGGACGATAGAGATAGAGAGAGAGAGAGAGAGGACGATAGAGAGAGAGAGAGATCTGTTTGTGAAGGCACCTCTAATAAGTTGATTTCACTTAGGTGTTTTATAGCAGAAGAAAAGTTGATATCTTTCCTAATGTAAACTATCAACCCATCGTTTTGGTTGAATTGAGATTCATTATATAATATATCAAAATTTGGAATGGAAAAAATTTGGATATCATCAATCAGCCATGATTCAGATAATATTATAATATCAACATTACTTATATTGGCTGACTGAATATACAAGAGAAATTCATCAATATTTCTTCGCATACTCCTAATATTGAGATATTCAAAAAATGCTCACCTCTGAAACGTTCCACATTGTCTTCAAAATCCTCACAAACAATCGTTTCTCTCTCCTCATGTGGTTTAGAAAATCCAGCATATTCTTCCAGTTGTGTTGAGAATGGGAATGTGTGTATTTTAATAATTAATTTAGAGTGAAAACTAAGGAAAGATATGTTTATTTTAAGAAAAAGGTTACGAAAAGAGTAAAAGAAGGATAGAGTTAATAAATGTAAGAAGGTAAAATAAAAACTTTCTTATTCGCAGAAAAATAGATAATCTAGCTAGATTCAAGTATAATTGCTCTGGCCTAAATATATTAGTTGAATATGATCAAAACAGCTAGAGCTACTGATACATTTGAACAGTTTTCATTTATAAATTCATCACTGATAAAATAAAAGAGAATGGGACATGTTTCATGATTAATATGAATTATTATTGATATATTTAGTTACATTTTCTTGCAGGTGAGCCTAGTTTTCTTTCCGTTTATTGTGGCATAAATTTGATCATGGAATGACCATGCATTTTTCTCCCCAAAAACAGATTTCGCTTCCATTAACAACAATCTTCTGCACTTCGTTAAGTCTTGAAATATATGTTTGTACCTCTGAATGTTCGTCCAGTTTGAAAATTTCAGACTTCACCTGTGGTTTTGACAATATTATTATTCAGGGTCTTGGTTTGTTTGGATTTCCATGACGTGTTCCAACTTGAACATCGTTAGTATCTAGTTTCTTACTTTATTTGGAATTTATTATGCCCAGTTTCTTATTCAGCAGATTCTCGTCTTGTTCTTCAGCCATCCCTATACACATATATTATTTACTTTAGCTCGTTGATGAATATTATCGATTTCTTGTTGAAAACTATCTTCTTTTTGTTCTAATTTGTTAATAATTACTTTTGAAGTTTTTACCTCTTCTTCGAAGTTCCTAATTTTTTGTTCTATTCTCTGTGTATTAGTTGACCGATGAATTCTTTGTCAAGCAAAAATTCATTGATGGATTCCGTGACTATGGCCGTTATTTCTTGTTTGTTTCTAGTATTCATTTTATCAGATACAGATTAGGTACCGTTTTCCACTTACAACTTGATTTTTCTAGTACTACACCACGTCTATGCTGTTAATTCACACTATAAAGCATAGCAATTTACTTACGTCTATACGGTCTGTCAATCAAGGAAACCACGTTGAGCTGATTTGGGTGCCATATGAAGGAATTGCCAAAAAGAAGAAGTAGACAAACTAATTTTTTTGAAAACTCTTAATCAAGAAAAAAAACTCAGTAATAATTTAAGCTCAAGCTGAAAAGGGGAAACATTCCCAATTGAATAAGGTATAGAAATATTTTTCTAAAAATTAAAAAATCCGCGATAAAAATGAATTATTTTTTGGGAATATGAGAAAACAATTACTCTCTTTTAACATGAATACGCCCCAAGAAGTTATCATGAACGATGGAAGATAGTCACTATCAGTTTATCTTTGAGTCGCATCTGTTTTTATGAACACCCTGTTCATATTTTCAGAATAAAAATTTTAAAAAAATCAAGACAAGCTTTTATACAAATGCTCTAAAAAGGAAAGAATAATTTCTTTAATTATTTGACCTAGGTTATTTATATTCGCGGCAAGCTTTCGACAATTAAAGAAATAACTTTTTCCTTTTAGAGCGTTTGTACAAAAGTTCGTGTTGAATTTATTCAGTTATTTTTAGTCGTTCACGAAATCTGTCAAAAATTGATAATTCCATTGAATTCTGGCAAAAATTGATAATCTTCGACCACAAAAAACCCCTTGGAGCCGCCATCTTCAATTCGTGAATTTTGACAGAAAAGCATGATGTCCGACCCCAAAAACCCCTACACACCAATTTTGAATGGAATCGGGCTATAATCACAAACCTCGTCGCCATCTTGGAGCCGCCATCTTAATTCGTGAATTTTGACAAAAAATCATGATCTCCGACTCCAAAAATCCCTCATACCAATTTTGAATGGAATCGGGCTATAACCACAAAATCGTCGCCATATTGGAGCCGCCATAAATTGAATTTAAAACCCGTGATCACTGTCCCCGAAAAAACTCACATACCAATTTTGGAATAGAGTCGAATCATAATCACAAAAATTGTTCGCCATATTGTTTTTTCTCTAGCAAAAATTCCATAATGCATTGTCACCGGAATTATGAACACCTGCCAAATTTCACGTTAATCGGACAACTAGAAGGGTTCAAATTTAACTTTTAAGATTTATTACAAACCCACCAGACAAACATCGGGACAGGTGAAACTAAATAAAAGCTTTTAAAAATGTTTAAGCTCGTGTGGTATTCGGTAAGAAAATTTCACAGCAAAAATTATGAATGATATTAAAAAATGAACCTGATTTTTTTAATGATAATCACTGAAATAAAAATTGCAAACGCCCTTTCATCATCTAATTTTAGGTTAATTATTTATTCGACGTGAATTGAATGGTGTTTTAAAATAAAAAAGATCTGTCGACAAAACGAAAGAAAATGTTCCGAAGAATAACCCGATAAAACACAGCTTGTGTTTTTTAAAATTTGATTGGATAAAATAGAGGTGTGAAAGTTTCACTACAAAATATGGTATACTCTTCCATTACACTTTTATTGGCACCACTTTGAAAATATGTTTAAAATTCAACAAAAGAAATGTTAACGCGTGTTTCCTAGTTGAACATGCAATCGAAGAGAATTACCATCCACTGTACCAAAAACATGTCAACTGATTTAATCAATCACGTTTATGTGAAACAGTTTATGTCATGGCCCCAAATCTCTGCTTAAAGGATATGATTTATCCCATGAAGCCACTGAAATAATTACAAATTCGGAAAATTTGTTTCAGATGATATTCGAGCGTCAAGGCATTCGAATTCCGACTTAACATCTCGTAATTCGACTTAACATCTCGGAATTATATAATTCCGACTTAACATCTCGGAATTATGTAATTCCGACTTAGTATCTCGGAATTACGACTTATATAATTCCGAGATGTCAAGTCGGAATTCCGAGATACTGAGTCGGAATTATATAATTCCGAGTTATCAAGTCGGAATTCCGAAATACTAAGTCGTAATTATACAGGGTGATTCAAAAGTACTTTGACAAACTTCAGGAGGTGATTCCTCACAATATTCTAATATGAATTGTCCGAATAAATATATGTCCGTAAACGCTTCGTTTCCAAGAAGGTTGTTGAAGTTTTATTTTTATTTTCGTTTTTTTAAATAACTTTCGAAATACCGACCTTAATTAAACGAAAATTGATATTGAGAGGTTTTTTGAGGTGTCGAATTCGAACCTGATGTTATTATTGTTCTTACTCGTAGGGGGCGCCACCTAGTCGTCTTTTTCTTTTTTGAAGATCCATTACTTCTTTGAGCGTACTTCTAGCACATTTTTCAGTAAAAAAATCAATTCCTCTATCATATCTACGTAAAAAAACTACCCTTGTTACAAGTCGCTATGAGCAACCGTTTTCTAGATATTTGGACTTGGAAATTTCAAGTCGGTTATTTGATAATCGATGCGTGTTGAAGTTATTACCATTATTTTGCATTTTTCACAAGAATGCTTAGGAAATGAATTTGACGTTTAAGTAAGTAGTTTTGGTAATTACATATTATGTGACAGTTTTGTTGTTTTGTTGAAGTTTCTGTAAGTTTTAAAACACCAATTTTGAAAAAATTATTTAAATAATAATGCTCATTTAGCCTATATGCATTTCGTTTATGGCCTTGCGGATGGCAATGCGTGAAGCAAGACGTATTTACCAGTCTCCACCGTCGTTTGGCAGCTGATATTATTGGAAGACCACGAGCAGTCCGAACCCCAGAATTAGAAGAAGCTGTTTTGAACGCTCTCGAGGAGAATCCAGAAACAAGTACACTCAATTCTACTCAGTCCACAGTTTGGAGAATTATCCACGATCAACAATTTTATCCATACCATATTCAAAGAGTACAAGCTCTACTATGTATTACTATGTATCAGTGGTTTTTGAGAAAATTGGCTGGAAATCCTCAATTTTTTAAATATTCACGTATGAGGCAAACTGCTCCCGAAATGCTATCACAAACTTTCATAACAACCATATTCGGGCTCTGGAAAATCCGCACGCAGTTAGTGAAAGATATTATCAGTACCAATTTTCTGTAAATTTATGTGCGGCAAAAATTGATAATTACTTGATAGGTCCTTTCTTCCTTTCGTTCCGATTGAATGGCGCAACTTAAGAGACTTTTTAGAAAATGAATTGCCGGGACTACTTCAGAATGTACCATTAGAAATTCGTATCCGCATGTGATTTATGCATGATGGGGCTCCGGCTCATTTGAGCATTGTAGCCAGGGAATTCCTTAACACTGTCTATCCAAATGGATGGATCGGTAGGGCTGTAGAAGAAACTAACCAGGCGTGGGCACCAAGGTCCCCAGATCTAAACCCGCTGGATTTTTATTTTTGGGGACATTTGAAGTCACTAGTTTATAAAACTCCAGTAGCGAACGAGGGAGATCTAAGAAACCGAATAGTAGACGCCTGTGAAACGATAAGAAACACACCAATAATTTTTGAGCGGGTACGAGATTCAATGACTAGAAGACTGAATGCCCGTATCTTCGCTGAAGGTGGACACTTTGAACAATTTATTTGAATACAATTTAGTTTCCTTTATTTTATTTTATTCCACAGATTCAAAATTTCTTGAAATAACATGTTGAAATTTCTTGCAAATGTTATTAAACAAATACAGATTTTGCACCCTTGATACAAAAATAACTATTTCAAACGAGTAAAAATAAAAGAATTGGCGGCGCCCCTACAAAAACTACTTACTTAAACGTGAAATTCATTTCCTAAGCATTTTTGTGAAAAATGCAAAATAATGGTAATAACTTGTAACAAGGGAAGCTTTTTTACGTAGATATGATAGATGAATTGATTTTTTCACTGAAAAATGTACTAGAAGTACGCTCAAAAAAGTTATGAATCTTCAAAAAAGAAAAAGACGTGTAGGTGGCGCCTCCTACGAGTAAGAGCAATAATATTATCAGGTTCGAATTCGACACCTCAAAAAACCTCTCAATACCAATTTTGGTTTAATTAAGGTCAGTATTTCGAAAGTTATTTAAAAAAAAAACGAAAATAAGAATAAAACTTCAACACCCTGTATCTTGGAAACGAAGCGTTTCCGGACATATATTTATTTGGACAATTCATATTAGAAAATTGTGAGGAATCACCTCCTGAAGTTTGTCTGTCAAAGTATTTTTGAATCACCCTGTATATTCCGAGTTAAGTCGGAATTCCGAGATAATAAGTCGGAAGTATATAATTCCGGAATTATAAAAAAAAAGTCGGAATTATAAAAAAAAATTCAGTGATATCTCAATCGAACATAACTGAATATTCGACAAATTCATCCTGAAATGGTGTGAAATTGCCGGTAGGATTACGTATATAAACCATGTAACAACAATCTCCACTATATATAGCATCAAACCTGTTCGGAGTGTTGATGATTACCTACAATAAAGTGGATCGAAAGATCCTTCATGCATCGACGAACATTAATATAGAATTTGCTGCGGAAGGAAATAAAAGGAGCAGAAAATCTAATGTTGTGCGTGATTTAGTTCCATTAGTTTTTGCGATAAAAAAAAATTCATCGGAGAATCTGAATGTTAAATGAACTCATTATTATTTATGAGGCCGCGACGCTCGGCATGTTTTTACTTTATTTTTTTAATAGTCCGCATAATCAAAACAACTTGAATTCACATATAAATTATTATTTTTCGCTTCACGATAGCATAGAAGGTCGATGCCAATCGCGTAGTACACTGAACTGGCTCTAGCGCTGAATTCAGACCGACCGACAGACAAGTTTTTTTCTATTGACAATCAATAGAACACCAATCGTGGCATACATTGCTCGCTCAGAATACACCGACTTCTACCGGATGGTGCTGAATATCTTTCAGGGTTTTTCCCGAGCAGATAAAGCAAATTTTCAGACAAAAATCAGCCCCAGAGCGCCATGGAAAATAAAAATAATAGCCCATTCCCCAAAGAGACGTTTGGGGTTCATTTTTTCAAATGTTTAATAAGGAATATTATTTTCTTATTGATGCGGCCAATAGGTACAGTTGCGGCCAATAAAAAATGAGACAACTCTTATAGCAGATTTTTGTCTAATTATAGCTGCGTGAATTTGTTTTATGAATGTCATATTGCAACATTGAATATTTGACATATGTCAAATAATCCAAATTAGAAAGTAATTATGCCGCATATAAATGCAGTGACGAAAGGTGGAATAATCGCAAAAATAGACGATAGGTGGTCAGTGAGGCAAACTGCGGCATTTTACAATGTGTTTGAAGTATTTTAAGAAGATGGCGAAGCGATGGAAGAATTAATAGAAATCCAGGCTCAGGACGCCCGAGAAAGTCAACTGCTGAACAGGATGCTGCGTTGATTAACAATTTAAGAGCAAATCCATTTTCAACAGTAGTTGATGCTGTTGAGTAGCACAGTCTGAATTGAAATGCCACGCAGCAGCAAGGAAACAGTCACAAAGAAGTAAGAAAGGGGTTTGCTTTAGAACACATGGCTCATGACGAACAATTTTGGAATCGTGTTATTTTTACGGATGAAAAGGTTTTCCAATCCTCAAATAGTGGCAATGTTCGTGTCTATCGCCCACCGAATACAAGGTTTGGCGAGAATTATGTCAATTTCACAAATAGAAGTGGTCGTTTTTCTGTAAGTACTGAAACTGCACTGTATGACTTCCATGAACACGTCATAAATGCTCTCGATGGCAAACTAAACATCTGTGGATTGTTCATAGACTTTTCCAGAGCTTTTGATAATGTAAATCACACCCTTCTACTCCAAAAAATGGAACGATATGGCGTGAGAGGTACTGCCTTGAAACTGATGAAGTCATATCTACAGGGCAGGACCCAGAAAGTAGTCATTCGAAAAACAGTCAGTCAGTCAGTAACCATTGAGCAGGGCGTTCCTCAAGGCTCAATACTTGGCCCCTTATTTTTCCTCATATATGCCAATGACCTGATGAAATTCTTGAATAGTCTCACGGGAATACATGTAGTTGCATACGCGGATGACACCAATTTCCTCATAAAGGACAAGAATTCTATAGCTCTGGCAGAAAAAACTCAGGATATATATGAGCGGGTAGTAACATGGGCAAATAAAAACCATTTGACACTAAATATCTCGAAAACAACATTAATGAAGTTCTCACTGAATAATGTTCATGAGAACTTCAGCATTTTTGAGAACGAGGAGTTGAACATCGAATCTTGCTCAACAACAAAGATGCTAGGCCTCACGCTAGACTGCAAACTCACCTGGACCCCTCATATAGAAACCCTTTGTGATCAACTCCGTAGGAATTGCTACGCAATGAGGTTTATGTCAAACCACTGTAGTAAACAGGTATTGTTGAATCTGTACTATGGAACAGTACACTGCCATCTACGGTATGGAATACTCACCTGGGGCACAGGAGCATCTGCAGCGAGGGTTTTTATGTTACAAAAATATGCTATCAGAATCATGGCCCACATCGGATAGAGGCAATCATGCAGAAGCACTTTTAAAGAGCTACGAATACTATCTGTTGCAGGTATATATATATATATATATATATATATATATATATATATATATATATATATATATATATATATATGAACTCTGCATGTATATGTACAAGAACGGGCAGAACTTTGCTGCAACTCAGCATCAATACCAGACCCGCTCCAAAAATTTATTGATACCCCACATACACCGAACTACCATATACCAAAAAAGCCATCTTTTCCTAGGACCAAAACTGTATAATAAGCTTGATGAATCGATAAAAAATTCGGCAAATGTCAATATTTTCAAATCCAGACTGAAAGCTGCTCTCATAGAAAAGAATTGCTACACCCTCGAGGAACTTTTAGGTTAAGTGCTTTCTCCTCCCTTTTGTGCCACTCTCTGATTACTAGAATTTTAAATTTTTAAATTTCAACCTGACCATGAATTTGCAATTTTCACTGTGAAATCTAATTTTAACTGTTAAGTGTGTGTGCCATTATTTTATGGATTTGAAGTGTTTTGTTACCTTCTGACTAGCATCCTTACATGTTTTTAACTTTTTAATTCAAATCCTACAAAATATATAGGTAAATGTGTCTGAAATAATTAATTAGTATATATAAATAAGAAACATTTTGTATGTAGACTACTTCACATGACGTTTTCCTTGTTACTGTACTGATGGAATTATCCGCTGTCATGTACTTTTTAACTAGTGAAATAAAAAAATTATTATTATTATTATTATTATCTACGCAGGGACCTGGAGTTCTATGGCATATTGGCGAAAGATTTAATAGTGAAGCATATATCAGAATTTTAGAAAATGTTATGCTTCCTTCAGTTGAGATTCTTTTCCCTAACAATGATTTTACCTTCCAACAAGATAACTGCTCAGTGCATAACTCTGGTGTAGTGACCGAATGGTTTCGGGCACGTAATATTAATGTTCTTGACTGGTGTAGTAGAAGCTCAGACTGGAATCCAATGGAAAATGTTTGGGCTATGTTAGTCAAAGAAATTGGAAAGGCAAATGTAAGACCAAGAAACGTTGAAGGTTTGTTGGAAGTTATAAATAATGCTTGGGAAGAAATAACTGAAGAATATTGATCGATGAGCAGTAGATTAAGAGACGTCATAGAGCGTAATGGCGGGATTACTAAATATGAATTGTTGTTTTTTTATTGAAAATTAAAGATTATTTAGTGGCCTTTGTTATTTAATTATGATTAACAATATTATTTACTTTAATGTTATCATTATTTAAATATGCGACAAAACTATCCCATTTTTTCCCAGAAACAAAAAAGCCAATTTCACACTAGGCAACAACAACTGTCCCATTTTTTATTGGCCGCAACTGTACTTGATTAACATCCATATTAAAGTAAAAAAAACACCAAATGATTTCCAGTAGTAATATAATATCCCTAGGACATTGATAATAGACGAGATAATTTTATGACAATCGAAAGCTCGTTCATTGGTAACAGCCCGAAGCCGAAGGCTGAGGGCTGTTACCAAGCAACGAGCTTGCGAAATTTGTCATAAATTTATGAGGCATTTGTCAATGTCCGAGGGATATTCGGCGGAAAATGTTTTGACAAAAAAATTTATAACTCAACACAATGAAACATTCATGTATATATCAAAAGTACAGTTAGTGAAAGTACAATTATTAAAATTTAACTTAACATTAGATTCGTTGCTGTTCTCTACTATAGAAGATTACCACGCATTATATTTATGATCTTATTGTGGTGTTCTTGATCGAGATTTGAGTATGGTTTTATAGAATTTTGATTGCTATGACCAGTAATTTTCAGCAATTGTTGTTCTTCTACACCACTTTTTGCCAATTCGCTAACAGCAGTTGATCTATTCGAGTGATTTGTTATCTTTTTGTCCTTTACATTTAAGCCAATTGCCTCAGCAGCAGATTTAGTCCATCCATTTATTGTATTTCTTCCAACAGGTACATTATCGTACCATTTGTCAGTTTAATTTTTCCACTGTCGATTTGGTTTTATGAACAGTCGTGGTGAGGTAATATTGTCGCCTCGTTTTGATATCAGTTTATGAATAAGACGTACAGGGCAGCTTTGTCTTTCACTATTGGATACCAACCATTTACTACTTCAGACAAATTTAACGAAACTGAACTGGACGTTTACATGGATCTGCTTGTAGTTTCTTCCTGATTGCATCGCGGGCATCTCGGGCTGGTTTAAATACTGTATTGTCAATCGGATCAATCATAATATTATAGTCATTATAGTACTTTTCTTGCAAAAGTTTGCACTAAACGTTCCACATTGTCTTTACCGTTGCTTCTTTAAATTCGGTCCCGTCTTTCTTTCTCATATTGACCGCCCAATCTTTTAGTATCAACGCCAATTCTTCTAAGCTTCTATGTTCATTTAATTCATATTCTCGTTCGCAGCAAAATGCCAAAAATATTCCCCAGATATATTTGTGACTGTAGGTTGTATTTCTGGGAATTTTTTATTTGATTAGCGCATTTATACTTTGAACATTTGCATTGCCAAAATTCATTTGGAATGAAGTTGTCAAACTCAATCGTGTTGTCATAGTGATTGATAATTGCACTGAATACAATTATCAGTGTGAGGTTGACATGATTGGGTGAAATTGTTTCATATGACACAAAATGACAAAATTTGAATGGTTGTTAGAATTGTCAAAAAATTTTCACTATACTAGGTTTACAAAACCACGACAGTGTTTCGCTATTGGCTATGCGCACGACAGTGGCACTGCCTAGCGACCGCAACATTTCGGGACCTTGACAGTCAGATAATAAGTCATGTTTTGACCATTTCAATTAAAATCAAGTAAAAAATTCGAAGAAGTTATATTATTATATATAAACAAATGGATATTATAATAAGTACAGGATTAGAAAGCATAAAACTTCATATATATCTTTTTTAAACTCAAACTGTGATAAAAGGAAATAAATTTGAGAAATGCTGATGACCTGAGAATTAACGGCCAAAGTAAATTAATACGAGCCCATATTATTACATAAACTTCAGTGACATTAACACCCTCAAACCCATCTTTAAATGTGAGTCCTCTGTATTTTTGTTGAGTTTCACTTAGTTACTTTTCCAGTTACTGGTTGATTTGGTATGTTAGTGAGACTCATGTGTTCTTTCTTGCCTCAAAACGTTTGTATAAACGTGTAAACTTATAATATCGTAAAAATAAAATTGATTCGGTGAAATCGTAATATAAGGATATGTCACTTCCTATTTCCTTTTTACAGCAGCTATCCATTTCTTCCTTTGCTCTTATTTCCAGGCCGATTTTAGAAAAGTATAAAATTTACACAAACTATTGTTTCCATCATTTGTGCAGTTCACAACACAAATGTATGACTTAACGTGTAATTATCAAAACAAATTTGACAGTCCCGATATGTTTCACATTTCTACTATAGCGTGCGCTGCGATCGATTTGACTATCTCCACCAAGCCAAGCACTTCTCACATAGCCAACCAATAGCTTAAGTGGAGATAATAATAATATTATCTCCATTCTGTAAACCCAGTTTAGTGAAAATGATTTAGGCCCGGTTGTTCAATGCGAGTTTAAACCGTTGATTATCTAAACTCGGATTATTAATTAACTATGGATTAGAACGTTATACATTTTTCAATGAAAAACTAATCCTGGATTCCTTAACTCTTTGTTTTCACATGTTGGCAACACATTTTTTCGCTTGTACCATCATTCGGACCGTTCTGAAACATCAACATTGAATCAAACTTAACCTAAGAATTCATAGTTTTGTCAAAAGTATACAGAAAATTTAATCGAAAGTGTATTCTATAAATTGTTAGGCGTCTCTTAAGAAAAAAATGACTCATTATTCCAATGGAGTGAGGAAAACATTCTCATTTCACTGTTAAAAAAATACCAAGCTATGGTAGAATGTAAAAAACAGACGCAGTTACTAATTCGCAAAAATTGAAGGCGTGGGCTATAATAAGTAATGAATACAATACCATCTGCGCAGGTCCCAAAAAAAGAAATAGCACCTAACAATGAAAGACAGAATTTCTGCTTGGGCTCGGTCCAAAGCAGATCTTGTAGATTTACAAAAACGATTATTCAAAGAACACAAGTTGAAATTAATACACATTAAAGAAAAACACCAACTTTTCTTGGAACTACAAAGGGAGGAGTAGAATCTAGAGAAAACTCATATGATTATCTTTGAAACATAACTCATCAACCAACAATAAATCAACATTTGCTTGAAATTCCTGAGAGAGTCTGTAATTTTTCATTTTGCATTTGTAATGATTTAATTTTAGTTTTTTATGACAAACCTTTTTGGTATGAAAAATCAAGATTTGATTTTTATTTAAATATGTTTATTCACCCACAATGATTTACAAAATATACAATATGAGCCAATAACTGAAGTTGTGGTAATCACAGCTTGTGCATGATAGGAAAACTTAATTCTAATATGGTTTTACAATATAATAAATTGATGAACAACACAACATTTTAAAATACAACATTTGAGTATATAATATTACGATATAAAAATAAAAAAAAATAAAAAAGTTTGGAAGTTTATTTTTTGTTACGATTTGTTTGGAACGTAGATATATGAAACTCAAAAACTAGAGCTGATGAAAAATTTTACTTATATATTTGAAATAAGCATATCATTTGTAGTCAGCATCAGCAAAAATTTTCCGGCAGATGTACTGTAAACTAGTGTTATCATTTACCTGCCTGTGAATCTGACAGAATGATTTGGTTGAGTTTGAGTAGCTCTAAGCTACATAAACTCTCATCTATGTAATATTTTACTCCATATTCTTATTAATAAGTCGATTTATTCTTATTATTATTATTGGTTATTTTGAAGCCTTGAGGAACGCCAAGCACTGATTAACTACTAATTTACAAAAGGATTGGATAGCCAGATACATGTAGAGGAGGTAAATTCAGTGTTGAGCCTTGTCAGCCAAAGTATTTCAGAACTATACCGAATGAATCAAATTCGTCTCCTGATGAAGTCTACTTGGTTGACGAAATGTAAGTCGAGTTTGAATGTTCGAATTTAGGTATTTTCGTTGGGCATTGCACTATAACAAGCTCCTATATAATCAATCTGAGGTGTGAAAAATTCAATGCCGTAGAAAAGTTTACCTCAAATTATACCAGAAACTTTTTTTGTCATCTCACGAGACATATGTGAATATTCATTCTCACACATTGTGTCTGAAAACGAGGAAGATATAATGTGGAGTTCAATGCTCCCCCTGAGAGAAGTCAGACATAACAGGCTTTGAAATAATTTGAATTAATTAACTCTACTGCATTCATTATTGTCTTCAATGAAGGCTTGTCGGTATATATTAATATTTTCTTATTTAATCCTGACATAAAAATGTCAATCATTTTCAATGCACCAGAGATGCGCCCCTTTTCTTCATGTACCCACCGCTTAATTTTTTATTATTTTTGTTTGGTCAATTCTAGTAACAGAAACGTTTTAATTTAACGATTGGTCAGTGACTTAAATAATCGGAATCTATCTAAGAGACACTATGTTAAAGAAATATTATAACGAGGTATACTTGAATTAAAGTTTTCGTTTCAGTTAAAATATCCGTTTACGTTCTCAAAGTAGAAAAAAATTGCGTAGGTTTTCTTTCGTTTTTTCTTCTATCAATAGAGATTTGTCAAACATTCTCCCTTCAGTGCAGATATTTTGGTACGATTAAATATGAGAGCTGAATGTTTAAAGATTATGTGTGTTTATTCATGATATTTGTCTATGACTTTCATTCTCACTCTACCTGGTAAATATCATCAGATTTGCGATCTGAAGTTTCGATCCAGTGATCTGTCGGTTTATTATGCACTATTCATGTTCATTTTGGTGGTTTTTTGAAGTTTTAACTATGTAAGTTTTGCAATAACAACAGGATCTATTAAATATTTTTTTTGTTATTTATTTGAACTGAATAGTATTGATTGTTCTTACATCATTCCTCTCAAATTCATTTGACTTTGGATGGTATGTTGTTTTGGTGTTGCAAAACCAACATAAAAACAACAACCGTGAGTTGGTGAGTTTGGTGCATTATTAAATTTACTTTGACATCTTTCACAAAAAACCATTTCCTAAATTTCATCTTCCGAAACCCGTAGGGAAATTTCCAACATTGTTTTGGCTCTGTTGTAAAGCATAACTTTCTATACAATAATTTTGTATAGAAAATAACCTCATACAGGCAACATATTCAAACATAAAAACATACGTAAATCTGCTCTCTGAAAAAATAATATTGACTATCAAAACTTGAAATAGCATGAACATGGCAGTAAAAAAATTTACAAATTTGTAAGTGACCCAAAAGAGAAACACCCTCAATTCAAATTTCAGAGCAAAATGGAATTACTTTCAAATTTGTCTGTATTTCTAAAAAGTACATTTTTTAAATATATATCTTCTCAACTCAATTAATTGCCTTAAAATCGTAATAAACATATTTTGTTTTTTCGCTCATATTTTGAAGTAATGTTTGTGACGCATTCAAATAATTGATAATAACATGATCATTTAAAGTCCAAAATACAATAGTATAGTGATAAATCTTGCAAGCAAATAACTTGAATAAAAATTCACTTGCGATACTTTTACCTTCACTGCACATTTGCCTAGCATCTCCATCTTCCATTTCCACACAGATCGCGGTTCTTTAAAAAAAAAATCCCCTCAGAAGTTATATCCCAATTTTTCCCTATTACCCTCTCCAAACCAATTTTGAAATGACTTCTCTAAATAAAATTTGGTTTTCAGTAATCCTGTGTAAAATAATCTACAGGGCTCAAATCCGGAGACCTAGCAGGTCAGAAATGATTCGAATATTTGTCGACTACTTTTACATTAAAGATATTATTTGGATATTGTCTCACATCCCTTGTACGTGATAGGAATTCAAACTAAGAGTTACATTTTATTATTTCATTTTGCAGTGAAATAATAATTAAGGCAAATAAGTGAGTTGAGTTGCATATTTAAATGCATTTTTAATATGTGAAGGAATATCTGCAATAAGAGATAGAAATCTGTAACATTCTTGATAGCCAGCCATCTATTGATCCATTTCGCAACAAACATGCAAAGTACCTTGTAGGACTTTGCACGTTTATCCATCCGATGTCATTCAACGTCCGTCGAGGCATTAGCCAGGGAAGTAGTTGTTTTTTTATGGATATGCGACCTACAGTATAGGTTTTTATAGTCAGCTGTCTTGAGAAATAAGACATTTTTTATTTTTATGATATTAAGGAATGTACTTTTCAGAAATACAGACAAATTTAAAAGCACTGGATTGAAAGTCAGATATAATCCCAATAGTCCAATATTATTTTTTCAGAAAGCAGACATTTTATGAAAATAAGTTTTTTCGTAAAATAATAATGTTTTTTCCCCACATGTAGAGAAGCATATAGGCAAATTCAGATTTGTTATATTTCTTCAGTACAAACAAATCGAATATTTATTTCTTAGAACTGACTGAATATTTTTTTCAAGAAACAAAGTAGGACTCAGATTAATATTTCTCATTTTTCTGGTAGAAAAAATATAATAAAATAACTTTCAATTGTTTTTATTTAGTAACTTTATTTCCAAAAAAGCTCGTTCACCTTGGCACTCCGTACCGAAAGTTATCTAAATGAACTGTTCACCACTCCATTTTTATTATACAAGCGCGTACTGTACATGATGTCTTCAATTATTATTACGGAATATGAATTTCAATACAGTTCTACAAACTGTAATCGCCATCATCAAATGAAGTGGTAAAAACAGTTTTATACGACATATTGCAAGTCATCATCACTTTCATTCAGACATTTCACGCAGACCCGTTAGGATTCAAAGCACGCTTCAATTATTACATAAATCATCTGTCTGAACGTTACAGTAACGCTATAATGCTCCGGTGTCATTAGCCTTCTTGCCTTACATTTATTGAAATTATTTCTAGGGAAGGGCCGTCACACGAAAGCTTAGGCGATTATTGTGAAATCCACGAAAATGTTTCTCATTTATACAGGGTGTCCCACACTCGATGGCCTATTCTGGAGAAAAGTAGCAACAACTTTGATATTTTAAATGAGACACCCTGTATATTATTGCATGTTTTGCTTTGCTATTGCTTTACGATCATTTTTGTATAATACTTCCCTATGCCTATCGCAAGCGGTTTTCGAGAAATTCATTGATTTCCTTATTTTCTGTGGTAAACATAGCTTCAATTAAATGTTTATTACTGTCATATTTGGACTCGAACAAAGCTGAATACTGGGTGTAGTTTACCAATGCTCTGTGCATTAGTTATGTTTAAGGGAATTTGTTCTCCATTATTAACCGACGAAACCAAAAAGGAGGAGGTTCTCTATTAATTCGACGCGTATATTTTTTTATTTTACACAGAGCGGTTCGATTCCGATGATTCTTTTTTCATTGGATAGGGTGTTGTTGAAATGGATTCAAGATAAATGCGAGTCATACCGTTTTCATGGATATGTTTTTATATGTCACAGTCTTGTCAAACATTTTCAACTGTTAATATTCATTTTATATTTTCACTAATAAATACGTTTGGAATTCACGTTAGATTACATTCATTGGTACAAGTTGTTTGCACAACAAAGTTCTGCCCGACGCTCTGCTCAACAGGTGTACTTCGAAGTTGGTCCCATTTCAATTTGAACAACGAAATCCATCCCTAATGGTAGCAAAATGAAGGATATTGATCACTCACCCTCTGAATTCTGGTCCGTTAACCGATTCTATCAGGCATAACTTTGTAGTGGGTTTTCCGATATGGATGACTCTTTTTTTATTAGAAAGGGTATACCTCATAGTTGATCATATTCCAATTTAGAATGGAATGATACACCCCTATGGGCAGAAAAATTGGAGATGATTGATTTTTCACTTGCGAACTTTGGCACACATATGTAGTTGACATTGACAGACCCTCCTACATCCGTCAAAATGATTACATTCTATGAAAGGATGGAATTATACACAGAGTGATGAAATCAACTAACCAGAACTTTCAAAATTAATTTATATTATATAACAATAAATGGTTAAAATAGAAAATCATATTATTTAATAGTTGATAGTTGAAGTAAGTTAGGTAAGTATTTCGGAAGTAATCAAAAATTAATAAGGTAGTAATTAGTAGATTTCAGCAACAAAAAATTGAAAAATAAAAACTTTTTAACAAAAAATTAAACCGACAAAAAAATCAACTGAAAAGCAAAAAATAAAATAAACCTTTTTAGTCTGAATGATAATTGAGCTCTTAAATTGAGGCTCTTAAATTGAGCTCTCAAATTGTGGATCTTACCGAAGTGAGTCAAAGATTGACTATATAGTCACTAATATATCCACTGACATGTATCACGAAAATGTATGCAATTTCAATCTTGGAGATCACTTAGGAATAATAATGAGAATAAAAAATCATAATTACATAAATAACATGAATTTGAAACGTATTTCATTTAGAGACATGGACGATAATAATATTAGGAATTTACAAAACTACCTTGATGTTGAATCCTTCTTTCCAGTATATAACTGTTCCGAAAATATAGATACAATATTCAGTAATTTTATAGGAATAATTGACTATGCCCTAGCTTTATTTTGTCCGGTTAATAGTAAGACTATCCATCAGAAAAACAGCTCCTCCAAGGAGTGGGTGAATAAAGAAATCATAGAAATGGGCAGAAGATTGAAAAACTTATATTGGCTAAAGGTGAATACGCATGAACAAACAGACCTAAATGAAGAATATAAATGTTTTAAAAAGGAGTACGAACGAAAGGTTAGTTACACCAAGCATACTCACTATCAGTCACGTATAAACGACAAACAAAATATAACCGAAAAACAAAAGTACTTCTGGAAATTAGTCCGGGAAAAAAACGGTAAAACAAAAAACAATCAGCCACCTGAAATTGTCATCAACAACAAGTTGACCACTAACAAAACTGTGATAGCTGATGAGCTTTGCAAACACTTTGCAACGTCACCCAGAATCGCACTAGATCTGCACTTTCCAAATTCAACATCCGAGGTATGCACTGTGAGTAATCCACAAATGAACTCTTTCTTCTTTAATGCTGCCAATCCTACAGAAATACTAGACATAATAAATAATTTAAAAAACACCGATAGTGTTGGTGTTGATTGTATTTCTACCAAAATAATTAAAAGCATAGGATCTTACATTGCAGAGCCTCTTGCGTACATCATCAATCTCTCGATTGAACTAGGTAAATTTCCTGATAATTTGAAAATTGGAACGGTTACACCAATCCCTAAAAAAGTTAATTCCCAGTTCCTGGAAGATTATAGACCCATAACTGTTCCCACGGTCATATGTAAAATAATAGAGAGAGCACTGTATAATAGAATTATAACATACTTTGAGAAATATCAAATAATCAGTATGTGTCAAAATGGTTTTTATCCAGGGAGATCAACAGAGAGTGCTATCTACAATCTTTTCCAGTATATCCATAAACATTTGGATCAGAAGAAACATGTGGGGATACTTTTATTTGATCTCACCAAAGCATTTGACTGCTTGGATTTTCTCGAAAGTAAGCTTCAGTCAGTAGGCATTAGGGGGAAAGTATCAGAATGGTTGATGTCCTATTTGGAGCATAGAAAAATATTCATCAGAATGAATGGCACCGAAACAGAAACATACGATGTGAATTTAGGAGTTCCGCAAGGATCAATTCTGGGGCCACTCCTGTTTCTCATATTCATTAATGACCTTCCAAATTTCATGAAAACTGATTGCCTAGTGCTATATGCAGATGATGTTTCATTAGCAGCATATGGTGATAATTCTCACATATAACAAGAGAAATTGAATCATTTAGCAAACAAAATCACCGAATGGTCACAAAAAAATGGAATGATACTCAATGCTTCAAAAACCGTTCTTCTACACGTAAACCCAAAAAAAGAATTACGCGATCAAATTCATATAAATATAGGAACAGTTTCGTTACAACCAATTTCTTCTGCACGATTTCTTGGAACTTATCTGGATTCAGACATGTCCTTCAAAACCGCTATTGAGAATGTCAGCAAGAAAGTAAACTCAAGTTACTATGCTATAGTCCAACTGAAATCGATATTTAATAAAGAACAACTCCTCAATGTCTATTATGCGCTCGTATACTCTCGAATTAGCTATGACATTATTGTATGGGGCAATACATCAATGGCTCGCAGACTACTGATCTCACAAAAACGTATTATCAGACTTATATTTGGTATCAAACGAACAGACTCATGTAAACCATATTTTAGAGATAATAACATCTTAACAGTTCCCAGTATATATATTTACAAATGTATTTTGCTTGTCAGTAAAAATATAGATTCACTAACACATAATCGTGATAGTCATAATTATAAAACTAGGCATGGCAATTTGTTACAAATTCCTCACCACAGAACTTCCTTATATGAAAAAAGTCCCCAATACAGTGGTATAAAGTATTTCAATATACTCCCGGAATCAATAAAAAGTGAAAGAAATGAAATACGTTTCAAAAAACAACTAAAAAGTTATTTGATTGAGAAATGCATATATAGCCCAAGCGAGTTTCTGACTTCTTAACTATAATAAAATTGTATTGACTGTTAAATGATACTGAACATTGTGTGTCTAAATATCTATATGTAAACAATAACTGAAATTGTGTAACTGTTATTTATGTGCCTGTAAGTCTTCGAGTCTTCTTTACGGTCTCGTAGAATGAAATTTTATGTATATATGATTATAAGTGTATATATTTTTATATTTATATTTTTGACATGTCCAATACCATGTAATATGGTCTTAATGGAATAAAATATTATTATTATTATTATTATTATTAAACTGATGTGAGTAACTGATTTTGAGTCGGCGCCAAACAAGCTAGCAATTGAATTAGGTAAAGCGTAAAATGACGGCAGCGAGATGCACGGCTGCGTTTTGATTACTTCTTTCAAAGTAATATAATGATCTTCGATAATTGTTTGTTTGGCGCCGACTCAAAATCAGTTACTCACATTAGTTTAGGAGCTCAATTATAATTTAGACTGAGGAGGTTTATTTTATTTCTTGCTTTTCAGTTGATTTTTTCGTCGGTTTAATTTTTTGTTAAAAAGTTTTCATACAGGGTCGTTCAAAATTGGTGATTTTTCCGATACATACAAAAATGGTGAAAAGTAATTTTTTTTAAATGGAACATCCTGTATATTATCAAATATCCTGGAAGACAATTAATGTTCCTTTCAAATGATGTATCATATTCTTAAATACCTAAATAGTCTGGTTTCCGAAATAAAATCGGATTATTTTGCCATATTTTGTATTAAATGTCATGGAATATGTCATTATGAAAATTCGACAATTAGTGCATCAATAATAAAACCTTCGCGCGTTCAATTGTTTACCACCAGCCATAAAAATTGTTTCAGAATTACCTTTGTTCAAACTGAGAATAAAAAAATATTTGTTGGAGGGAAGTTTCTATTCTATAAACGAGAATCTGGAATACTCTAGTAGAAAATAGTTATGACAAAGCTTTATATGTTTATTTTTATATATTTATTTTAATATTTTACACTGACGATTCCTGTATATTTATTTATTTATTTATTTATATAATGTCTTAAACTGACAATGTCCCATTGATTATTTGATCTATTCGAGTAATAATTTTAGTACTATTATATCACATGTTCAAGACCTCTTTACGGTCCTTTGTATTGTGTATGAGCTTATTTAAATGTGTTTATATGTTTGCTTGTATATGAGTGTATATACAGTGCTTCTCAAAAGTCCGCTCCCCCCCTCTTATTTTTGGAACGAATATACATAAACAAGTGAAATTTGGAAACTGAATATTAAAGGTTGTGAACTTCCCTACTAGTGATGATAAATGACTAAATCGTCAAAGATGACGTCACAAGGCCATTGTGACCAATAATTTTAAGTGGAACCCTACGGCAAGCGACACCTCTTTTAAAAGATATCGAAAAAACCTATTCAATGATACTAATTTTGTTTGTGTTTATGGCAGTTTTAATGGCTCAACAAGTAAACACAAATTTAAATTCCATTCAGTATGATATCAATTACAGATTTAAGAATCAGTATCTACTCAAAGAAATTGCTCGAAGTGACCTACATTTACTTCCTGACAGTGAAATATCCTATTTTTAAACTCTTGTCGTACTTTTGCAAATGTGTCTGCGGAAACAGCCTCACATTCTGCAACAATACGTTGTTTTAAAACGCCAATATTGTCAGGTTCAGTGCCGTAAACCTTCGATTTAAGGTACCCCCACAGAACAAAATTCAAAAGTGTGAGGTCCGGTAATCGAGCTGGCCATTCCGTTGAACCTCGTCGTCCAATCCATCTACCACGATACTCCTCATCCAAATACCGTCTTACTGCACCGTCATAGTGTGGAGGAGCACCATCCTGTTGGAATTTTATTTCCGAATTGCCGAATTCATCTGGATTATTTTCCAAAATTTCAAGGATTAACGGTTCTATTGCGTTTTGCAACAGCTCCAGATAAACCTCACACAGTTAAATAAGTATTTGAAAAAAAGGCCAACGATGTGGTTTCCAGGATACTGCCCAAACATTCACCTTCTGGGGAAATTGGGTATGTGTTTCACGAAACAGGTGAGGATTTGCGTTACTCCAATACCTCACATTCTGTGTATTTACATTTCCATTTAGATAGAAAGTACTTTCGTCACTAAAACAAATTGTTCTGACATAGTCTGGCTGTTGGTTAATTTTGGTTTCCATGTTTTCACAAAATTCTAGTCTTCGGTCTGGGTCGTCTGAGAGTTGATGAACCATTTTTAATTTGTATGGATAAAATTTGTTTTTTTTCAGCACCCTGTGTGAAGTAGGATTAACTATTACTTCTGCCAGTATATCAATTTTTTTCTCATCAGAAATTTGTGGTCTGCCACATCGTTTCGCATCATTAATACTACCCGTTGTTTCAAACTTACGAAGAAGCTCCCTCAAATAAGTCCTAGAAACGGGGCGATCGGGAAACCTCTCATTAAAAATGCGTTCTGCTGCATGAATATTTTGTCCAGTTTCACCAAGAATTAGGATCGCTGCTACTTTATCACCTAAAGCACGTACCATTTCGCTTCTTGGAGCACTTAAACGTTCGGCTCACAACAGGTTAACAAATTATTAGAATGTACAAAAATATTAAAAGTACCAAAAGCTGTTAAAACAGTTAAACGTTCGATCAACAATACACAAATTATTACATGTACAAAAACTTGGACAATTACAAAAACGTCGAATTAGGGAGACTAACAAAAACGTCAGCTTATTTGACAACTATCCAGAGGCGGAGCTTGAATTTGGAATTTTAGTATTAACGGATTTAATTCATCACAGCTTTGCGTTTTTTAAAAGCGAGTTGCCAAAACTGACATAAACACAAACAGAATTACTATCATTGAATAGGTTTTGTCGATACCTTTTAAACGAAGTGTCGCTTGCCGTAGGGTTCCATTTAAAATTATTGGTCACAATGGCCTTGTGACGTCATCTTTGACGATTTCGTCATCTATCATCACTAGTAGGGAAGTTTACAACCTTTAATATTGAGTTTCCAAATTTCACTTGTTTATGTAGAATAGTTCCAAAATAAGAGGGGGGAGCGGACTTTTGAGAAGCACTGTATATGTGTGTTTATACAATTTATATTATCCTTCTTCTTTTTTGACGTCCAATACCATGTAATATGGTCTTATTGGAATAAAGTATGTTTGTATATGTATTACCAAAAATGTGATCAGAAAAGAATCAAAATGGAAGACAATAACCATTCAAACGAAGTTTTGATAAAATTGTTTATCTTCATGGTCAATGTAATCAAATTATAGCGAGAACATGCAGAAGGTTCTATGGTGTATTGAAGTGTATGAACGATAAGATAACGAACTGATTGTACAAAGAATGATTAATATACAGGTATTCTAAACTCGATGGCTCATTGGACGTTTCTGGAGATCTGAGATATAAATACTGCAGTGTTGCCACATGTACTTTAACTAATATCAACTTTCGAATTTCAAATGGAACACCCAGTATTTCATTCTGTTTTTGGATTCTACTGACAAATACAAATAACTTTTACTGAACATGTATACATCTTTTAAAGTCCCCAAAGTGCCACAGAACACGCAGTTTTCTTTTTCAGAAAAAAAACCTTGAGACCTGAGGTTTTATCGCACTTTTGAAGATACAGCTGGAACTTGAATTTTTCTCTAACTCTCAGATGCAATTCAGTTTTGGCATAGATTAATTAAAAAAATATCTGAGGAAATTTTAGAAATAGATATGAGTCAGATTAGGGAGTAGAAACTGAAATGATATATACAGGATGATCTGAAAAATAATTACTAATGGACGTTTTTTTGCTAAAACTGAATTGCATCATCTGAGAGTTAGAAAAAAACAAGTTTCAGCTGTATCTCCAAGAGTATGACATTTTTAAGCGAATCATTACAGATTGATTGGATTTCTTAATCAGATCATTTCAATTGGGTGATATTACCTATTTCGATTTGTTATACTGGAAAATGGAAATGATAGTAGTGTGACGTGACCAGCAAAGAGCAAGAATATCTTTTAGTTTGACGAACAGTGATTTTCATGGCGTTTCTGGCAAAATGGATGATAATACATATTCAAATGCAGATATTTTAAATTTTTTTAGAAACTTGCTTCTATAGGAACATGATACATCATTTTCACCATTTTTGTATCTATCGGAAAAATCACAAATTTTGAACGACCCCATATAATGGAGAACGAATTCCTTTGAACATAACTAATGCACAGAACATTGGTAAACTACACCCAGAATTTCAGCTTTGTTACCGCAGTAATAAAAATTTAATTGAAGCTATGTTTTGCACAAAAAATAAGGAAATCAATGAATTTCTAGAAAACCGCTTGAGATAGGTTTAGGGAAGTATTATACAAAAATGATCCGTAAAGCAATAGCAAAGCAAAAAATGCCATAATATACATGGTGTCTCATTTAAAAAAACAAAGTTGTTGCTACTTTTCAATATAAGCGGCAATGCCGCAGCGCTGAAAACATTTTATATCGATAGAGCAGAACTAATCACCCAAGAAACCAAATTTTCAAAATTATCCTGTGTTCCGTATGTCGCACCCCAACAATGTATCGTTTATTTATCAACGAATCAATCAGCGCAGGAACTAAAAAAATTGTTTCCATTTTCATAGCATCTCTGGTAGATTCTAAGAATTTTTCGTCGCATCATTCCTCAGGATTCAAACTTGTAGTTTGGGCATTATTTAATTGCAAAAACAAACAATAACAACAATAGTATCCTTCTCAGGCTTAATTTAAAAACACAGAAGAAGAAGTAGAGGAGGCGCACTATAGTTTTTTCCACAGATATGGTTTTGAAATAATGTTCGACAGAAAAAACAAATATATTAGGCACAAAGGTGCCTATCTACCTTTTATGGTACATTTCCCGTGTTGGATGAACCATCCTTCTTATCATAGTTACCTCGTAATGCTTCTTCACCACAAGCAGATGATAACGCTACAACCAGGAAGTCGAAATTTACTATTCGTATCTTAATTACTCATTCCAGCACTCGAGTTTTTTCAGAGAATGTTAGTTCGTTAATTAAATGAAGTGTTTTTACATCCGGATGTGGAACATGCGGTATTGGAGTGACTATTTTTACTATTTTTGGCTTCGTACGGTTTGATTCATTCGTTTCGCATCTCAGGACGATATCCCAGGGTTCCCAAAGAAATTCGAACTTGTCCATATTATCCATGACTGATAAGGGTCCATTTACCTGACAATGGTGGAAGAATGGTTCATTATTTTTCATTCGATTATTGCATACAGTGGAGATGAAATGTAGTCTGATTAACAAGTTAAAAAACGGGTTAATTCTTGTTACCGGTCCTAAAAATATGTGCGATAGCTCATTCGATTCGGAATGACGTCTAGAAAAATGTATCTCGAGCATTTGTTAGCAAATAAAAAATTGCAATTGTTATCAACAAAATAAGATTCAAAAAAAGATATTCAGATTTTCGTTAATAACTCAAAAACTATTAATATTTAAGAACTTTTGAATACCCTTGAAGAGGAGGAAATTTCCTCTAAAAAAGTTTCTTCCAAACGTAACTCCATAGTATAGGAGATAGTTATGTCCATCAGAACATAATTGGAAGAAACATAATTTGACGCCATTTTGAATAACTGCTGTTCACAAACTCGACTGCTAACGACCTGAAAGAGCATTTCAAACGATATTTTTAACAAGATTGTGATTTATATGACGACTATTCGAAATATTTTGATAAAGTGTTATGAATTTTACTTATGCCATATTTCTGTTGAGAAAACTAATTGCACCGTGAAATTTTGGTCACACCCATTTGAAAGCATCACAAATCCAGTGGAGTCGTCAAATTTCATTAAAAATAATCGCTAGTATGTTTTTTGGATTTTTGACTTTTAACCTTGAAAATTCGAAGTGGGCCGTGAAACTTTTATTTTTGTTTCGAATTCATGGCATTCAACTAGAACTATTGATGCTCTATCTACTGAAAAAAAAAACTTCTGAATCGAATAATAAATAACAGTTTTAGAAAGGTGGCCCGCTTTCAAATGGGTCACTCTGTATATATCTCTCTACATTTTCCGATTTTCTTATATTTAATAATTTTTTCATTCATTTCTGTTCAAAAGACCACATGGCCTAGCAACGTTATGGGGATTCGAACACGTCATTTGTTTCATTATTTTACCTGAAGGTTAACGAAAATTTGTAAATTTTGTGGTTAAATTTTCATCCTATTTTTTATTCAAGCAAAAATTTTGCAAAGATATTTCAGTCAAGAACTTCACAAATCATTGATGACAAAGACAATACTTGCAAATATTCCAAACGATATTCTGAAAAAAAATCCTGATATTCAAATGGCGAGAACATTACAAGAAAAAAAGGGCTTTAGTCATTAACCATTTGTTTCAATGTTAAGTTTCTAAACACATTGCCAGCAGAAATTCCGAAAAAATTGTAGTACTCGAAAGGAAAATTTTTTTGAAGGATTGTCGTTTCTTTCACGATAACGATTCAAGGCCGGCATAGGCGGAAATAGGCCTATAATTTTCACTTATAATTGCAGGAGAGGTTTGTATTTTATCGGGTAAATTTGGGTTGTTTAATGAGAAACTGTTGCCTAGCAATTAGACGAGAAAAAATGTCAACTATTAAAAACGCGACACTGAAGGTGGAGCGTTTTTAGGTTGGCAGTTTTTCGAGTCAAATTGCTAAAGGAAACAGTTTAGAATTTGAACAACACAAATTTACCCGATATCAATACAAACATCGAGTGTAATTCGGCAGGACAATTTAATGAATAAAAAATTTAGAAACATATCAATGCAAACTTTATTTATTTTGGCAACCAACACCGCGATAATTGATAAACTAATGAATAAGTGAAAAATCCACTAATGCATTTGTCGCTGTAAAAGTTGCAGCTAACCGCTGTCAAACTGACAATTGCACTGTGGCATATGCGATTTTTCATACATGAGTTGAATTGTCAATAAAATATGCCATTATATTTCGAGGATGAATTTAAAAAAAAAACTGAGAAGTGAATTTGAAGGATCCATTAACAAAAAATGAATCTCTCGAAAACAACGATCAAGAGTGTGGTCGTATTAAAGTGAAAACAACTGTTTTCAGTTAGTTTACATAAAAGATAATGATTATACTGGGTGTGGACGAAATCACTAGTACCCTCTTGTCAGCCCTCCTTTCCAGAGCCAATGGAACGATATTCGGTGGGTTTGATATAGGTACATCACATTTTGACATATCTGTCACTCATTTAGCAATTCCAATTTTGTCGAACATGGATCCATCTCTTAAATTTCCAATGTATTTTTTTGGAATTGATAAAGAGTCGGATTGCAGTATTTTTTGACTTGACCATTAATATTTTTTTCCAAATTGTTTCTGTTGTTTTAGTAACTTCACTGTAAAGGAGAATAAGAACAATGGGGAACTCCAAGTAAATCTCCACCAAAACAATATCTATGTGTGTAAATTAACCTCAAATCCAATGTGTAGGCATTTCGGAAGTTTATACTTCCATCATCAGCACGAATGCAAAGAGTCCACAAGAATGTTAAAGTTAGAAAAATTGCAATAGAAGGAGACGTGAAAAAAACACATACAGATGATCACCACAAAGAAATTAATAAACAAATGAACAATGGACAAATTTTGGCATCTACACTTCACATACAGGGTGGGGCACCCCATACGACACGGTCCCTGTAAACCAAACCATTAATTTTTTCGGGAATTTCTCCATTCCATTATATGTATATTGATTAAGGCTGCAAAAGGAAATTATTTTGGAGTCTACAGGGTGGCTCAAAAAAGTGTGACATATCAAAGTTTTGTTTTTTTTAAACGGAACGCCCTGTATTCCGTTACACTTTTTAACAGGTCAGGAAAAAATAATATGATTTCATATAAGGTACTATGTACCTAACTATAACCGTTCTCGAGTTATTGATTTTTTTATGAAAATGTTAGGTACAATTGGAAACTAAATAACATCGAAATGTATAGAAATCATCCCTTCGAATTGTGACCAAGCATAAAAGAGGTTTTGGGCTATTGATTTCGATAAAACCCGTTTCTCAATATTATACAGAATGTTCAAAAATCATTGTCACTTTTTTATAATTTCGGACAAAGATAACTTTGTTATTTCCAAATAGAATATCCTGTACTTTTTTGGTCTGAACAATATAAAATTCAATTATCTTTCATTTCATACTGGGGTTCCCTATACCTAACCTAAATAGTTTATCAGATATTGGCTTTTTCAAATAGTAGTTCTTATTTCAATGTATTCTTTGAATCAAGATAGCTTTGAAACGACATTTATTCAACTTGTTGAAAGAATTATTATTGACAATTATTGTGTTTTACGTTATTCAAAACATTCACTGAATTATTAGCGTCGAAAATGGAAACTTATCCCATTCAAGGGCGGATAGATATGATTTTAGCGATTGGTGAGTGTTTACAGAATTGCCTTTTGGCGTCGAGGGTGTATGCCCAAAAATATCCAGACCGGAATCATCCAAACAAGTTGGTTTTCAAACGATTGCTACATTAATTTCGTAGGACTGGAAGTGTAGCTTATGAAAAGGCAAATAGACCAAAACCTATCATTGGAAATGAGGAAAATGAATTTCTTATCATGGGATCAATCATAGAAAACCCTCATACGAGTCAACGTAAGATCGAGAAAGATACAGGGATAAGCAGACGGAGCATTTCTAGGGTAATAAAGAAATACAAATTTCACCCGTACCGTATTTAGATGCACCAGGAATTATATGAAATAGACTTCCATCGACGAATCGAGTCTTGTCTATGGGTTCTGGACAAGTTTAGTGAGGATGAACATTTTTTGGATTCCATTTTATTTTATGATGAATCTACTTTCCATAATAATGGCTCAGTGAACAGACACAACTTCCATTATTATAGTGATATGAATCCTCATTTTTTCCGCACTCTGGATCATCAGAATAGATGGTCTGTTAACGTGTGGGGAGGAATTATAGGTACACAAGTTTGAGGACCATACTTTTTTATGGAAACTTGAATTGTCAAATTTTTTTACAATTTTTACGAGATGATCTGCCTGAGCTTCTGGAGAATGTGCCGCTAAATATCAGACAACGGATATGGTCACAATTGGATGGAGCTCCGGCACATTTCAAATTCAATGTCAGACAGTTTTTGAATATGTGCTTTCCGAATAAATGGATTGGTAGGGGAGTACCACAAAATTGGCCAGCGAGATCACCAGATTTGACTTGCCTAGATTTTTTCCTATGCTGATACTTGAAGAATGGGGTATACGACACTCCTCCAACCACACTGGAAAATATGAAGGATAGAATAAGGGTGGCTTTTCGAAGAGTGACGCCTCAAATGTTATTAAATGTTAAGAAGTCTTTCATAGAGAGAGTGGCTCTTTGTATTCAACAGGATGGTCGTCATTTCGAGCACCTACTTTGAATGAAATACATTTGTGTTTCATATTTTGTTGTCGTTTCAGTTGACTAATAAAATAACATTGTATAGTATGTTTAATGAACTACTGTCAGAATATGAATGTAAATGATTCATTTTAGTGAACAGTAAATATTTTCGATGAAGTGAAGTATAATAACTCAATGAGAATTCTGTGAGCAAATCAAATAAATGTCGTTTAAATTCAAAGAATGATTGAAATAAAACTACTATTTGAAAAAGCCAATATTTGAAAAACTATTTAGGTTAGGTATAGGGAACAATATGAAATGAAAAATTAATTTTATATTTTAAGACCAAAAAAAAATGGAATTCTATTTGAAATAACAAAGTCATCTTTGTCCGAAATTATAAAAAAGTGACAATGATCTTTGAACATTCTGTATAATATTGAGAAACGGGTTTTATCGAAATCAATAGCTCAAAACCTCTTTTATGCTTGGTCAGAATTCGAAGGGATGATTTCTATACATTTCGATGTTATTTAGTTTCCAATTGTACCTAGCATTTTCATAAAAAAATCAATAACTCGAGAACGGTTATAGTTAGGTACATAGTACCTCATATGAAATCATATTATTTTTTCCTGATCTATTCAAAAGTGTAGCAAAATACAGGGTGTTCCATTAAAAAAAACACAACTTTGATATGTCACACTTCTTTGAGCCACCCTGCAGACTCCAAAATAATTTCCTTTTGCAGCCTTAATCAATATACATATAATGAAATCGAGAAATTCTCGAAAAAATTAATGGTTTGGTTTACAGGGACCGTGTCGTATGGGGTGCCTCACCCTGTATATGATTGATTATCTTTTATTGTGTGTATAACGATGAGGTTAAATAAAAGCCATTGTATTCATACAAGGCATAGTGACAGACTGACGTTCAGTTGTTGAAGAAAGAAGCTGTAAAGGGATTATTTTGAATTTTATTTGTGACTATGACAGGTGGCCATATTATTTTATAACAACCAGTAGTCAGGCATTAATATGGGTTTGAACATTATGTTATGTTCATGATTTTTTTCCTGATACAGTTTGGGGCCACCCTAATCATTAACTAAACGAATTTCAATTCAAAAAAATAAAAATCACCTAATTTATGCGATGTTTACTTTTATGCAGGCGTTCAATGAATCACCTCGCTATAAAGCTATAAACTGAAATAAAAAACCCGCCCGAAACGATACGATCGAAAGTGTTATTGATCTCAGCTCTCAGCCTCAATTTATTTGTTGCCGTGCATTCACAGAACAGGTTGTTTAGTCTACTTATTCTCGATTGCCGATACCCAAGGTGCTGAATTACATAACGCTGTATCACATTGACAAATTCAATAGTGCAAATTCAATAGTGATTCGGGTGAACTCAACATCCTGCCTTTCGATACGGCAAGCAATAAATCTTTCGTTCTGTCACACACAGAAATGTACACATCTATAACCTTGCATAAAATTGTCATTTCCATCACATTTGGCAACTACCTGACTTGGCTCATGACAATATTCACTAAGAAACGTCGGCACAAGTATCAAAATCCGCCCTCACATAGCATGTACTAATATGAATGCTTTTTACTGATATTCATCTTTTTTTGTTTCAGATCAAAATGCCGGCAGAACATCCCATATACAGCAGTTCTGCTTCCCTTCCGATTGACAAGCGGATATCTACTCTATCGATCTCATCCAAACAGCACGACAATGCAGACTATGCTATAAATAGGTTCTCTCAGAAATATGATTCGTATCAGGAGTTCCTTTACAGGTAAATCATCCCCAAAAACACGAATATTACTCGCTCCTACCTCCTACGTTAAATTGAATGGATACACTGGCGTTTGATACAGGCGTCGCAATTTTTTATATTACCCGAATTAATGTCATCCTATCTAGCTTTCGACGCCCAAGTATACGAGCTCTAAAGCAATTCGCCAGGCATATGGTGTTTCATTCAAGAACATCTTGACACATAGCCAGCCGGATATAAAATTCATCCCTCCAGCATACACGCCACCACGATTATCTGCTGGAAATCCTCTTACGGTGTCGGTGATGTCTTGCAAGCGACACTTTTCAGATATCCCCACCGGGAAAAATGTAGTGGCGTCAAATCGGGTGAACGTGCTGGCCAAGCAATGAATCCTCTACACCCAATCCATCGGTTATGGGGGTGTTGCTTAAATAGCCGAAGAGCTTAGTGGTAATTACTGTGGCTCTCGAAAAAATGTTTCATTGCATTGATTCTCTCTTCTGAAATATGTATTTCGAAGTTTAACAGTGAAAGTAAAAGGTAATAACAGACTACGAATAATTGATTTGTTGAAAATATAAACAGGATGTTCATATAATCAGATGTGGAATCATCTGCGACTGAAAGATAAACTTTAGTCACTATCTTCCATCGTCAAGATAACCTCTTGTGGGGTATTCATGTTGAAAAGGGAAACATTCTCAATTGAATATTGCTAGAAAGATTTTTCTGTGAATTGAAAAATCCACGATTAAAATGAAGTTATTTTTTGTGAATGTCTAACAGAAAACAACTACTTCCCCGGCTAAAGCCACGCTGGACATTGAACTACATCTGATAGATATTCTGAAAAGGCCCTAACTCAAAAGAAAAAATCTGAAATTGAAAATAGTGACTAAAGTTTATCTTTCAGTCGCAGATGATTCCACATCTGATTATATGAACATCCTGTTTATATTTTCAACAAATCAATCTATCATACCCCATGACAGGTTTTAATGTCAGAAAACACTAATTTCAAAGTGTCTCTCCGCAAGAAATGATTCTAACTTTTTCCATCTTTTCAAAGTGAGATTGCTTCTTGAAAATGTGTTTCCCATTTCTTCCGGTCTTCCTGATGATCGTGGAAGCGTGAAATAGATTTTCGTCGACAAAAATGTATTGAAGACCTAGTGAATGCGATGTCTCTCCTGCGTCAATGTTACGAATGATTTCTGGTGAGTACTCTCTTTTGGAAAACATTCTTCTTTGCCTCATTCATCTTTATGAGTTCTCAATTGAGACTGGAATAGAAAATCAAATAACAATCTGAATGAAAATGCAAATTTTCAATTTCAGATTTTTTCTTTTGAGTTAGGGCCTTTTCAGAATATCTATCAGATGTAGTTCAATGTCCAGCGTGGCTTTAGACGGGGAAGTAGTTGTTTTCTGTTAGACATTCACAAAAAATAACTTCATTTTAATCGTGGATTTTTCAATTCACAGAAAAATCTTTCTAGCAATATTCAATTGAGAATGTTTCCCTTTTCAACTACGAATAATGTTTATTTAAAAACATGGGATTAAACTGTGAGTTTTTAGAGTATGTTGAAAAATTAGCACAACAAAAAAGGTGACAAAAACTGTCAAGATTCGATACAAAATATCCCAGGTTAAAAATAAACAAATTCAAAAACATTAGTGCCGGTATTACTGACTTGTAAATAAGGGATCACCCAAGCAGATGTCGAAATTTTCTTTCTGTTTCCGCAGAAGCATTTCTGCCAAAACCCTCCAAAAGGCGAGGGATGAATTTAATAACCGGCTGGCGATGTATCAAGATATCCTTGGTGCACATTGAAACTAAGTTATTTATATAATATACTTTTATTCAACCCCCGTAACTCCTTTTGTATACATTGGAATTGAAAAAATATGATGGTCGGAAAGAGTTAAGGAAGACCTTCTGCAAAAATTACAAACAGAAATATATTTGATATCTTAATTAGATCGCAAAATATTGAAAAATCTAAAGTGTAATATTTTTTCTTTTGTTGTTGAGTCACACTGGACAAAAGACTTACCGAAAGCATGCTTCTGATATAGAAACATTGGATTCACATAAGTTAATTCACGCAATCAAAGCAATATTCAGTTCTCTAAATTATTTTTTCAATATGTTTGGAATTACATTTTTCTTTCTAAATTGCATTCGCATTGTGCATATTTTGAGGAGTTCAATGTGTATACACCACTGATTATTGTCATCTAATGTATTTGTCATGGCAATACACCTACTATTGATGAATTATAATGATACATGGAAAATTAACTATTTTGAGTTGTTAGATGTTTTCATCGTAAAAAAACATCGACAATCCTATTAGGCCCAGTTCTTGACCTCAGATTGATTAAACTCCGCTTGTTAGTCAAGCAGGATTAACAGTGTTTTCTGTTTCACCATACAACAACCCGTCCGAAGATGATCGCGATTAACCAAATCGCGATATATAGTATTCTGTGTCGTATTAGCAGTGATGACCACCCTTGGCGCTATTGTCGTAAGTCACATATCAGGTGTCATTCATTCATAACATAACCAAGTTTGGCAGTTTGTCATGTGTACCGGTGAATACAAATTTGATTTTGCCGAAAATGTCGAGTGATGTACCTCGAAATATCGATGGAAACATGCAGAAGTTAAAGAAAAAGAGGAACCCTATATTTATTAACTTTTTGAATAACAATGACTGATTTCAGATCTCTTCACTTTTATCTATATGTTAGCGAACCACATTCATAAGTTTTTGAATATAAAATAAGGACTTTTTATTTTATGACTTTTTCCATAATAGTGGACAAGATTTTCATTTAATTTTTGAATGTAAATTAATAGTTTTCTCTGATGACTTTTGCCTATATGTATGTGAAAAAGATTTATTTTTAATTTTTGAACGTATATAACCGAGTTCCTGTTTGTTGAGTTTTGTTATACAATTAAAGTCAATTTTGTACATCAGCAGCTTTTATTATCTGAATCTCATTTCACAGAACCACACATACTGAAAAAAAAACTATATAAGTAACTTTATCAACTTGTTTCTTTTTGAAAGATAAACGCCATGTGAAGTGGAATAAAAATAGAAAAAACGAAGTAAACAGTCTTCTTCACATAAAAGATTCAATATAAATTGAACCAGAAAATGGTAGATCACAGGGGAAAAAACAACTACTTTCCTAGCTAATACCACGCAGAACGTTGAATGATATTCACCTGAAAATCCATGCATACCTCCATATAAATGGACATTGAATGCATTTCTTTATGATAAGCTCGATTATGTTTATATGGAGGTATGCATGGATTTTCAGGTGAATATCATTCAACGTTCTGCGTGGTATTAGCTAGGAAAGTAGTTGTTTTTCCCCTGTGATCTACCATTTTCTGGTTCAATTTATATTGAAATTCAACGTTCTGCGTGGTATTAGCTAGGAAAGTAGTGTTTTTCCCCTTTGATCTTTCACTATATGCTAGTCGGGCTTACCACTCCTACTGAGAAGGAATCTTTTATTTCGAAACCTATCGAGGTGGGAGATTTTCGGAGTGTTTCTTTCTGTCACTAGGTACCGCCAGCTAAAAGTTTTCTTTTCCGGCGTACCTATAGGTGTTATAGACTCGATGATGGTTTTGTTTATGTTGTGTCTCGCTTCAGCCAGAGCTCTTCGGACATTTGGCTAGTTGACTACTCCGTACTGATGAGGGCCAAAAAAAGCCTGAAACCGGTATGCGGATTGTTAGGCGAACACGACATAAATTAAACATAATCGAGCTTATCAGAAAGAAACATTTGCATTCAATGTCCATTTATATGGGGGTATGCGTGGATTTTCAGGTGAATATCATTCAACGTTCTGCGTGGTATTAGCTAGGAAAGTAGTTATTTTTCCCCTGTGATCTACCATTTTCTGGTTCAATTTATATTGAATCTTTTATGTGAAGAAGACTGTTTACTTCGTTTTTTCTATTGTTTCTTTTTATTAATAAATTTAACTCTTTCACAAATTATTTTTGATTCAAACATATTAATACATTATCTTTGCACTGAATTTCATAATCTTCAATACTATAAACTGATGTTTCTTGGGAATAATAAACGTTATTATTATTACTTGAAAAATTTTGAATTTTTCACAGTTCTTGACCATGAAGCCAAAAAAAAAAATATCTGAAATATGGCCTCTTATTAACTGCTATTGATCCTGCCTCACTGCTGGGCGTGGATCTTCCACTATGACCCTTCCAATTCCCCTGCGTTGTCGCTCTAGCCTTACCAGCCTAGAATAAACATATAAGCATTTGCTTTGCTATTATAGAAATGCCATAACATTTTCAATAATCTTCAGGCCGGACACAAACCTGTAAAGTATTGATGAACAATATCAGTAACCAATTCAAAACCGAAAATGAAATAATAAAACTCACTTGTCGTTTGCAAATTCTATTTGTTCCTCAATTGATCCCAGTATTTGAAGTACAGCTTCTTTTGAAAGTCGGAATCTTGTCTCAAAATCTGCATTGTGCAAATTTCGGAAATGATCTTTTCCTCGGATCTATCGAGGATGTCGAACGACAAATTCATCATCACTATCGCCTTCGAAGGGAAGATCATACACCCGTCGAAATGCCATTTTAACCAAATGTCACATTAAACTTAACTTAAAGTTATAATCTTCCTAAAATGGACGATTTGTGCTAAATCGCGATTAGTCGATTTAATCGCGCTTTGGAGTGTGGTTAAACGCTACATTACATTAATCGTTATCTGAGGCCTCACTTAAGAGCTAAATCGATATTAAAGCTTTTGGTGAAACTGGGCCTTAGTGAAAGTCAACATGCTCTGAAGGATAAGAAGTCTCTTTGATAAATAGCCATTCATTGATTCTGTTTGTTTTTTCAGAAACAACCAGCAGCGCCGTAGAAGACTCTCTTCCACAGGCGAGGCCAGTGGCGACTCGAGCACAACGGCCTCGGGGAGCAGCTACGGAGAACGAGAGGACGGTAGCGAGGGAAGGGCCGAAAGCGATGAGGTAGAGAGAGAAGAAGAAGAGGAGGAGGAAAAAGTACCGCTCGGCGGTCTTATCACTGATGCAGAAAGGCAGCAGGTCGAAACGTTCTTCAAAGGCTTGAAAACACAAGTAGGTTCATGAGTGATTTGTTTGAGTTCCTGTATTCCCCTTTGCATTACTGTTGCGAAGGTTATTATTGATAGTCTACCCATTACTACTGTTTCCGCTAATGACTTTTTGAAAACAGACTCTTCGTTTTTCTTTCTACCCACTACCCCAAATGAAATTATCGAAGTTATAAATGACTTAAAAAACACAAATACTTTCGACATGTTCGATCTAAACAGTACAATAATTAAAGAAATCAAAACCGAAATTGCCGAACCACTCACTGAGCTTTGCAATATGTGTTTCCTTCAAGGAGTTTTCCCGGATATTTTAAAATTTTCCAAAGTTATACCTATTCACAAGAGTGGTGACACTGAGTCACCTGAAAACTTCAGGCCAATTTATATCATACCAATACTAGGTAAAATAATTGAATATATTGTCAAAAATAGAATAATTAGGTATTTTGAGGTAAATCAACTCCTGAACACGAGACAATTTGGATTCCGTAAAAGTCGTTCCACTATTGAGGCGATCTATATAAATAGATAAAGGATATAGTGGATGGTTTTGAAAACGGAAATCACACATGTGCAACACTAATAGATCTAAGCAAAGCTTTTGACTGCATCTCACATCAGGTATTATTTGATAAGCTGAAGCACTATGGTATTCGAGGAGTAGCCTTGGACTTTTTCAAATCCTACTCATCAAATAGATACATGTCAGTATACTATAATAATGAAAATTCATACACTGCTCAAATCGCGCATGGGGTACCGCAGGGTTCTGTATTAGGTCCACTCCTGTTTATTATCTATATAAATGATATATTCGATCATATGAACTTTATCAACTGCATACTGTTTGCTGACGATGCAACTTTTTATCACTCAGACAATAATCTGAACGATTTGAATCAAGTATCAGCTCAGATCTTTCCCGCAATCAAGCAGTGGCTAACTCCTAATACCCTGAAGTGTAACGAAAACAAAACGGAATCTAATACTTTCTCAAAAAAAATTTTTAAAAATTAAACCTTGGCCTTAACCTTAAAGGAAAAACTATTAAAATAGTTCTTAAACCCGGGGACTACGCACAGCCTATTTCGCGCTTTTTCATACTCACCTATCATATGGTACATATCTATGGGGCAACTCCCCTTCCTCAAATCGGTTTTCCTGATGCAGAAACGGGCAATTAGGATAATTGCAAATGCAAATTATAGGGACTCTTGTATACCCCTATTTTCAAGCCTACATATTATGACTCTTCCTGCCGTGTACATCTATAAGTCTCTTGTAGAAATACACAAAAAGAATCAACAATTTCAGACTCACAGAGATATTCATTGCTATCAAACAAGAAACGCCAACAACCTTGTTGATAAATTATATAGATTGGAAATTTCAGCTAAAAATAGCGTGGACATAAAACTTTATAATAAACTGCCAGAGGAAACCAGAAACCTCTCAATTTATAAATTCAAGAAAATAATCAACAAAGTACTTTCCACAAATACTATATATAATCTACATGATTACTTCAGTTTACCAAACTCCCTTTTCCACACATAGATTTTAACTATTCGTGTTATTATACTTTCATATATTTATTCAAACCTCATTGTGTTATATATTATTGTGTACATCTTTTTTTTTGTGTTTTCTAGTATGTGTATGTGAGTGTATGTGTTCACATTGACCTGTATGGACATATGATTGTGAGTCTTAGACATGTATATTTTTTTTCAATGACTTGTGTAAAGATTTTTATAATCAGCTGCACCAAATAAACTCTACTCTACTCTACTTTACTCATTACCAAAATTCAATTTGGCTACTAGACCAGTGCTAAAGCCTTTGAAAATGGTAAAAAGTGAAAAAAAATAATAGTAGGATGAAACCCATTGGAGAAGGAAGAGAATACAACAAGAATGAGAAGAAAAATAATTTACGGGCGATCCGAGGTTGGGAAGTGGAAGGGGTGAGTTTTTAAGGGTGAAAAACGGTTTATCTCGATTTTCGGCAAAACTTTACAGGTCCTATGGAGAACACATGAATGGCAGAGTTGTAGGTAATGAAAAGAACTACAACTTTTGTATCCACACTTTTAACCTCAAAATTTATGTGAAAAATTCAAATAACCAAGTTTTTTGTTTTTTATTTTTATCTTCTACAACATTTTTTTTTTCACTAAATTTGGTGAAAACCTCCTTTCTTATGTTCCAAACACACTGTAATTTTTTTGATTTGAAATATTTATTTTTTCACCTTATTTTGACTTAATATCGAAAAAGCACCCTAATTTTCAATCGAAAATTCCCCCGTCAAAATATCAGTTTTTTTAAAAAAGTCGGTAGGCTTTTTGTTCGTTGAAATCTCTATTTTCTGATGGTACAAAAAAAAGTACATTACTATGACAGAAAATGCAAAGAAACGAAAAAAACTCGAATCCGAATTTAATAAGACATCTACAATATTAAGTTATAGAATCTTCCTTAAATAATATGCGTAGATGCCTATTTATTGCTATTTTGAGATAACTTATATACCTGAGTGACCTACGGAAAATGTTAGCCCATCAAAAGGTATTTCATAGAGAAGTGGGGAAGGGGCTAGGAGGGTCTGGGCCTTACTACCTGTTATTTCTTTGCATTTTCTGAGAAAATTTACCATAGTAATGTATATTTTTTTTCACACTATCAGAAAGTAGAGATTTCAACGAACAGAAAGCCCACCGACTTTTTTAAAAAACCTGATATTTTGACGGGAGAATTTTTGATTGAAAATTAGGGTGCTTTTTCGATATTAAGTCAAAATAAGGTGGAAAAATAAATATTTTGAATGAAAAAAATTACAGTGTGTTTGGGACATGAAAAACGTAAGTTTTCACCAAATTTCGTGAACAATTTTTTTTTTGTAAAAGGTAAAAATAAAAAACCAAAAACTTGGTTATTTGAATTTTTTACATACATTTTAAGATTATATGAAAAAAATGTGAATACCAAAGTTGTAGATCTTTTTATTACCTACAACTTTGCCATTTAACTTTTTTCCATAGGACTTGTAGTTTTGCCGGAAATCAAGATAAACCGTTTTCTACCATTAAAAACCCACCCCCTTCCACTTCCCGACCTCAGATCGCCCGTAAATTATTTTTTCTTTCATTTTTGTTATATTCTCTTCCTTTTCCAATGAGTTTCATTCTACTATAATTTTTTTTGGTTTCAAAAATTATCGACCCTGGTCTATACGTTATTTCACGACTAGGATTTGTTATGGTTCAAAACCACGAAATAGAATGATCATCAATTTTACTATGACATCGATTGAAAGGGTGGTTTGACTGGTTATTGTGGTATTCCAGAATATATCTAAATATTTTTTTATCCAATGTACATCCAGTAACATTAACTAATTTATTCATGCTTCCAAATATTTGTTCAACAATCAACGTCATCCTCGATTAGCTACGAACCGTCATTAAATCCATCAATTGCATCCACTTGTCTCTACCAAAAATAAGGGTATCCCATCAATCAAGTCGTCGTGGGCGGCGGCAATTGTTGAAACAAATAACTGCTACAAGCAGTCCTGCGCTAAATCAATATGGTGATGCGTTTCCCGTATGGGGTGTCGAGCTGTTTGGTTTTCCGCCCCTATGGAACGTGTGGCTGCGTTTCCGGTCACGGAAGTTTTCGCGAAAACTATCATTATTACCACCCTTCCGTACTTTCATTGTTCGCATTCTCACTATACCTTATTTGGAAAAAAACATTATGAACACAAATCTTCGAAAAACGTTTTCCAGGTCCTTATAAATTGTTGTATTAGAGATCATTTGTTGGTAGTTTTTTGAGTTGAATTGCCTAAAGGCAAGGAAACTCGAATTTTAAATGTAAAGTTTACTTTGATAAAAAAGCTTGAGTGTAATTCGGTACGATTTAATGAATACATATTAGATAATTTAGATGGCACTAAATTAACAAACTAGGTGAAATTATTTTTTATTTATTTAAAGGGAAAGTACAGTTGTTTAAAACACAATTGTTGTATACAAATTGATTTTAGGAACCTCCTTGTTTTTTGCTCATATTTTGCTGCATGATTGTGTTTTCAGTAGTACACTGAAAAAGGTTTTGTTCGTAATATCAATGAACGGTGTTGATTGATTTGCCATACATTCATTCAACGAATGATTAATTGATACTACGAAAACTCAACTAGTCAGTTTTGAATAATTAATTACAGTGTTCATTGATTTCATTAACGAGTGTTCGTTAATATATGTGTACTTCAGCCAATGTAAATGTTCATCGCATTAGTGACTTTTTAATAGTTCAATTAATGTATTCGTTATATGGATGAAATTTTGTTTTTTCTGCAGATGAAATCTTTCATTTCACCGAACAATCAACTTGTAAATTATACCAACCAAGGTAATTCATTTCAACAATGTATGAATACATCGATTTATTATTTGAAGTTATTATTGAATTAACAAATAGTTCAGTTTTGCAATGAATTTTCGATAGTTCAAAAACAGGCGAATTATTTTTTTACGAAGAAGTGATGGCAAACGGATAGATGATATCAAAAAGGCACTGCGGGTAGTGAGGGAGAAACAAAAAAATTATGATTTCAGTATGGCGTTCTTGGTTCAACTGAAGGTCGGTTTTTATGGCGACGATTGCTATGTCCTCTAATTTCCATGAATTTTTATTCACCATTAACATTCGTGGACAATTCAGTTACGGCAGCAGCTCGATTGGAATGGTTCGTAATTTTTACTCGCTTGACATAAGTCCAATATTATTCGCCGAAGATTTGGTTCATTTGGATAGTTCATTTATTCCAATAGGTGAATTCTCATACCCATTCATTCGAATTCGTTTTTTGCCAGAAAGGGTTTGGCTATAAAAAAAATTCACATGTGATATGGTTTTCACGTTTTCTCATAATTTGTTTGAACAATCTTACAGGATATATTTTCTTCTTTGGGGTTTGTAACCAGCCATTTATTGTCGACCAATCATTGATTTACCCCTTGCGCTGTTTTATAAAACATTATACTCCTTCCGGTCTCTTGTCCACTGTTGTCTGTCTCCATTTTAAAATGGAATATCTTGCAGTTTGCTGCTTATCCACCTCTCCAGGCTAATTCATAAGCAGCAATGTGGTAAAATTTTTCTTTGGAGCCTTGCAGGTTCTTCTTCATTCCGAGATAATGCCTTTTCAAACATTTCTTTTTTCTGGATTTGCTTGTAATATTTTGCGTATCGTGTCACAGGTGTTTCTTGCTTTCTTAAATTATATGTATAATCCTTAAAGTACCTTTCTTATGACATTTTTGCTGTAGTGTTCCAAATCGTCTTAATTGCACTCTCTTTGTAATCTTCACCACTATTCTTCTTCGTGTTAAATGCCCAATCACATAAAATAAAAACTAACCCTTCATTGGACGTTTCTTTCACGATTTCATATTATCTTTCCATACAAAACAGCGTAAATTGTCGCCAAATTAATGTAGTTGAATGCACAGTATTCCGTATTGTGGATCAATTCCTGCACTCGAAGATTCTCCAAATCGAGACATTTTTACGCATTGAATGGTTTTCTGACAATTCTTGCGAAAAAGTTATTTACAATCTGGTTGTCACGTCGGGCTAACTAAGGACGGCACCGTTAAGTTAGGTTCCGTTTTGTCAAGGATAATATCATGAGTACTGGGATTTTTTCGCTCAATTTTTTTTCAAATTTTCGAGAAAGCATTTCGCCTCGAAATTTTGCTGAGTGCGATTTGCGGTCTTATTATTTGATTGAATCTCGAAAGCGAAGCTTTAGAGGTTTAGGCTGTAATAATAAAACCGCAAATTGTTGCGAGAGTCCTAGAGGAAAATTGCTTAAGGAAAAATTGATAAAAAATTGCGATAAAATCCTCTAGCACGAATGATTTTGATGGGAATACTATATTGACTTTTCTCAACAATAATTCGGCTCTGATAGGTCTTCCCAGAGTTTGTATCGGCTAATTTTTGGTTAAGCACTGTTTTCTGAGAGTTCATTAAAAAAATCAACACTGTTTTTTTTTAATTAGGTAGTGGCAATTGACATTTTTGAGTGCGATTGACATTTTTGAAGTATTTCCCAATCAATATTTTTTTACCTCCCTGTAGGTGATTTTGGGTAATTCACAAAATGACCAGGTACATTTTATGCAATAAATTCAAATCCTAATCTAATTAGTGTAATAATTTGCAAAATTAAAGTTTTATTACCCCTGATAGCTTCTGATCTCAGAGTTTCTAACTCTCTTTCAATTTCAAATACAGTATAGATTTGCCAGACGAAACGTCTGGTACGATGACCTTTTGCTTTATTTATCGATCAAAGAGCCTCATTTTCAGAACATTTTGTTGCAACAAGAACTATGAGTAACTAAAACCGCATTATCGCTTCAAGATGGAAAGCTTGAACGTTTCATTAATAACTTGCAACTATGACTAATTTTCATTTCATGCTCATATCAGAGAAGAAATAATTCCTCTACACATGATAGTTGAAGTCTAAATACAGCAAGGATGAAAAAATTCAGGGGAAAAATATTTAGCCTCAAACAGGCCAATGTTCTTTATTTGATGGGATTTCGAGAATTTGCAATCAGTACCCGTATCCAAGTTCATTTCTCTGGAAAGTGCTTGAAGGAAAGTGCTTTTCAAAGAATGGTCGCCATTTAAAAAATAATATTTAGACACGAAAATTTAATTTTGACAACTTTTCTTATTCTATCTATCATACTAGTCACTAAAACTTTGCGATTGTAATTTTCTGACATCACCCGGGGTCCTCAGATTAGTTTACGTCCGATCATGGCCACCTAGATGCAATATTGAAAGTGACTATAAAAAATGAACTAGGCTTAAGAACTTTTTAAAATGTCACATTCTGATCCAGAATTATCTCAGAAATCCAAAAATGTTACAATACACAGGGTATTCCATTTAAAAATTCAAAACCGGAGCCATTTCCGGAAAAACTGGACGTGACCGGAAAGTGAAAAATATGCGAAAACTCTCCTCTTCACATACCATTTACCTATACAATTGATACACCTAATATTCTAAGTTATGACTTGTCATTGACACCCGGTATATATATATATATATATATATTTTTTTTTTTTTTCTTCCACATATATATATATATATATATATATATATATTTTTTTTTTCCTGACCACATATATATATATATATATATATATATATATATTCTTAAATTTCTCGGAATAAAGGAATACTTATTTCAGGAACAATAAATCTTGGTTTGGTTCTCTCATTGAAATACTTCACATTCCATTCTATCATAAGGTCGTCAAGATATGTAAAAATGTGATATGATATTTTTGGATCAGATATTTTCAATTTCTTACATAGTTTGTATGTTCCTTGTGGCGTACCGCCCATGCTCTCGATGTTTCACCTATATAACTTCCAACGTACGAACAAGGTGTTGTAAACACAACTTCTGTACCTTTTTCGGTTTGGTATGTATCAGTATTGATCTCAATGTGTTGGTTGTCATGAATTTTGTTTTAGCATCATACTTCTGCCCGATCCTTTTAGATAATTCGAGGATATTAGGTATTTTGTTGGTTGTGAGACACATATGTTGTTGTAGTGCTTCTCTTGGTTATGTGTATTGGTTGTTTGGTAAATATCTGTTTTCAATTTCATGTAGGATTTTTCATGCTGTTGTTATGGTTCTAGTTATAGTGGATAGGGTCAATCGGGGCTTGTGATACAGAAATATACACTTTTCACTATATTTCCTAATCATCTACATCAATCTATTTTATAAAAATACTGGGATATGTAATTGGTATTGGTAAGTCTATTTATGGGTGCACAAAAATATTTGCTTAAAAATTTAAAAACTGTGTATCATATTAACCCCGCCTGGTGGCGATGATGGGGCTAAAGTGATACAGCATTATATTTCAATTGATATGGTTAATAAAAATAAGACATGGCTAAAATGATACAGCTCTGGGGCTAATGTAATACCAGTAATTTTTTTAAATTTTTATCTTTAGCTAAATAATAAAAAATACAAGCGTGTTTTGATCGAAGAACAACTAAAGCACAGTTTAAACTAGTTTTATTAACAAAAATTAACATTTTAACATTTCGCACATTTTTATGTATGTTTCTTGTATGAAATTATAATATTCAAAAGATGAGTTGAAAATCAATTCTCCTCTTCTTCTAAAAGGAGGTTCAGCTAGTTTTTCTTCCACATCTTCATTTTCAGTAAATGACACATCTTCCAGCTCCTTCCAACAAAAAACTGTGGTACCTGCATGTGTCTCTTTTATTCGAGTGAATTTCACTCTCGATTCACCAGCTTCAATATCTGTAACTTGACCAACGTGGTGCAACACTTTTAGGTGTAGTATGTTGGTGATGCGTGTCACTATTATTGCAGTTTCCTAAAGTCTTCTCAAATTCTAAGTCTGACTGATATATATATATATATATATTTTTTTTTTCCTCCACATATATATATATATATATATATATATATATATATATATATATATATTCTTAAATTTCTCGGGATAAAGGTCTGATTTAGTCATTCATATAATTTCTCTTAACTACGTTTCGACATGGTATTTGTCATCATCAGGTTAAAAAAAATTATTTTTTTGAATTCTGCGTTATTGTAGGTGTGCTTTTAACCTGATGATGACAAATGTCGAAACGTAGTTAAGAGAAATTATATAATATATATATATATATATATATATATATATATATATATATATATATGAATGGCAGGTGTATAATGCCATTTTACGACGAATTATAGTGGTTGAGAATTCGAAAAATAATTAAAAATAACAAAAAACTACCAAAACAGCGAGGTTTTGGTAAATAAATCATTTTTTATATTTTTTTCTGGTTTATTAAGGACTTATCGTAAAAATTTCAAAAGAAAATCTGTTTATTATTTGATGGTGCAAGAAGTTATGTTACACCCTGTATATATAAAACAGCGAGGTTTTGGTAGATAAATCATTTTTTATATTTTTTTCTGGTTTATTAAGGACTTATCGTAAACATTTCAAAATAAAATATTTTTATTATTTGATGGTGCAAGAAGTTATATTACACCCTGTATGTATAAAACATCATATGTGCTATTTTCTAAAACAACATGCAAATTGTTTCCTCTTCACGGTCTTCGTTCGCCTGGATCCATTATTATCAAGTGCGCCGTTTCCCACATCTAATCAGGCAAGCAAGCGACGTTCGAACATTTTCTAGCGGAAAGGTCAGACGCCCGAGAGCTCATCTCGCAAAACAATAACATTTGACTGTCACGAGATACGCTTTCAGCGCCCACGTTGTTTTGCAGTTTCTACAGAAGTCGACAAAAGAACGTGTGATATGTTGATTTCAATATTTTTTAGGAAAGCAACAATAACATTCGCTTTAGATGTTTTTATGAAAAAATCAGCTATTGTTAACCAAAGACATAGTGTCAATCGTGGCTAATGTGGTACACCTTGGAAAGTGGGGCTAATATGATACAAATTATTCACGTGCTTTAAGCCAAAAATAGCAACAAAAAAATACTGGCTAAGTAATACATTCTATTATTGCTGGGGCATAACGGAATTACTCATCATTGCATGGTAAGTGGACAATAAAAAAATTAATGAATCAGCAGTGATTTTTTTAGCCAAACAATGTTCAGTGACTGAGTATAAACTTGTATTTTAACTCCGTTGTATATTAAAGTAGAAATGTTTTAATTCCCCACTCTTATTGGGGGAACATTCTGCATTTGAAAACTTCAAAATTATGAACCGAGAAATATGAGGTCACATATAGGGGGCTATTGTAATACAAACAAAGGGGCTATTGTGATACAAACAAAGGGGCTATTGTGATACAGGCCAGTTTCTCGTGTGGATCCTGAAAACATAGGCAAAATACAAAGCCGAACTGGAAAACAGCCGAAGCAGCCGACAAATCAGACAAAGCTGTTCCATCTGTCGAAGTTTCTATGTCAAGCGATGTATGTCAGCCTTCGTCTCCCAACCACCACCGTCTAGTGATTCTACATTGGCGGTACCTTCTACTTCAGTAGAATATGAATCTTCAGTTGCTCTATCTCAATCAGTCTCAGCCTGCCCAAGTACAGACATGAGCTCTGGTTCCTCTACTCCAATAATCCGCACGTCTACAAGTACCTCTTGAGATGTTGCTTCTACAGAGACTTAACAAAACCGTTGCTCCAAAAAAAAACAGCTTCTACGGCAGCAATCGTTACTGCTGAAGAGTGGATTGCTGCTGAATACAAAAAGAAACAAGAAATGGAAGAGAAAGAAAGCCGAAAAAGACTTAAAAAACTAGGGGGAGGAGTGAACAAGAAAAATAAGAAAATAACCACGCCAGGCACCTTAGCAACACAACCAGCTGCTACCGAAGAAGTGAACTTGTGTGCTGATGAAATTACAAGAAAGGAAGAGAGTCAGATAATTCAGAAAAAACACAGAAGACAAAAGAAACCTAAGAAGATAATGGTTTCGTCAGACGACTCAGATATCCTGAGTGTAATTGATTTTGCAGATGAGGATAGCAGTCATTACGACAGGGAAGATTTTTTACAAGACATGCAGAGAGAAGAAGAGTCAGACTTGGAATTTGAGAAGACTTTAGGAAACAATAATAATAATAGTGACACGCATCACCAACATACTACACCCAAAATCAATGACTGGGTTGTAGTTAAATTTGGAACCAAGAATAAAGTGTTGCACCACGTTGGTGGTCAAGACACATGCAGATACCACACAGTTTTTTGTTGCAAGGAGCTGGAAGATGTGTCATTTACTGAAAATGAAGATATGGAAGAAAAACTAGCTGAATCTCCTTTTGGAAGAAAAGGAGAATTGATTTTCAACTCATCTTTTGAATATTATAATATTCAATAATTTCATACAAGAAACATAGATAAAAATGTGCGAAATGTTAATTTTTGTCAGTAAAACTAGTTTAAACTGTGCTTTAGTTGTTCTTTCTCAAGGTGTTATTTTTGAGTGAACAAAAACATGATCAAGACACGCTTGTATTTTTTATTATTTAGCTAAAGATAAAAATTTGAAAAAATTACTGTTATTACATCAGCCCCAGAGCTGTATCATTTTAGCCTTGTCTTATTTTTATTAACGATATCAATTGAAATTGTATCACTTTAGCCCCATCATCGCCACCAGGAGGGGTTAATATGATTCACAGTTTTTAAATTTTTAAGCATTGGTACTGCAACTAAATATTTTTGTGCACCCATAAATAGACTTACCAATACCAATTACATATCCCAGTATTCTTATAAAATAGCTTAATGTAGATGATTAGGAAATATAGTGAAAAGTGTATATTTTTGTATCACAAGCCCCGATTGACCCTATCCACTATAACTAGAACCATAACAACAGCATGAAAAAATCCTACAAATATTCACCAAACAACCAATACACATAACCAACAGAAGCACTACAACAACATATGTGTCCCACAACCAACAAAATACCTAATATCCTCGAATTATCTAAAAAGGATCGGGCAGAAATATGATGCAAAAACAAAATTCATGACAACCAACACATTGAGATCAATACTGATATATACCCAACCAAAAAAGGTACAGAAGTTGTGTTTACAACACCTTGTTCGTACGTTGGAAGTTATATAGGTGAAACATCGAGAGCTTGGCGGTACGCCAAAGGAACATAAAACTATATAAGAAATTGAAAATATCTGATCCAAAAATATCAGATCACATTTTTACATATCTTGACGACCTTATGATAGAATGGAATGTGAAGTATTTCAATGAGAGAACCAAACCAAGATTTATTGTTCCTGAAATAAGTATTCCAAAAGACTAGGTCGAATGGAACGTTGCTGTCAGTACAAAATTTAATTAATCTAGTTTATTGCGTCCTCTGAAACATTTTAAGGATAATAATTATAAGTTTTCTAAATCGGCATTTTGTAGAGCGTATACAAAAAATAATTTTTCGGAACATTATTTTCAGACCGATATCCGCGAGTGGTTAACAAATATTGTGATTTTGATTGTGTGTTTTTGATAATTTTGATTATGCTCATTGAGAATTCTATCCACATTCAATGTTTTTACACGCTTTATATTAGCTTCACTTTGTATGTTTGTTTGTTTGTAACCGACTCCTTTGGGCGAGATTTTGACCCACTTCCAGACGTCCGAATGATTTGAAATTTGGCAGGTGTACATTATTCCGGTGACAATGCATTAAGAAATTTTTGTGCGAAAAAAAAACAAAATGGCGGCTCCAATATGGCGTACGAGTTTTGTGATTATGGTCCGATTCGCTTCAAAAGTGGTATCTGAGGGTTTTCGTGGTCGGAGATTATGAAAATTGAAAAATTCAAGATGGCGGTTCCAAAATGGTGGACGAGTTTTGTGATTATGGTCTGAATCTATTCAAAATTGGTATGTGGGGGTTTTTGGGGTCGAATATTATGATTTTTTTGTTAAAATAAAAAAATTCAAGATGGCGGCTTTAAAATGGTGGCCGAGTTTTGTGATTATGGTCTGAACTTAATCGTTAAGGGGTATCTCAGTGCCCTAATCAGTTATACTTATATGTTAGATCTTTTGGATGTACTAGATGAAAACATACAAATTGACACAAAAATACTAGATAATTTTCAACAATATGTACAAGGTAGAACCGGCGGAAGCAAAAGAGGTATCGGTATCGCCCACTTCAATATACGAAGTCTACAGAAACATTACAATGAATTACTAATACATATCCAAATGGCAGAAGATCTCCTAGACGTAATCATTCTATCGGAAACAAGAAAGATTGAAAATGTAAGTGATTTTTCTATTCCAAACTATAATATACATAATAATGAATCAACAGTCAATAAATGTGATGGAGTAGTTGTATATACAAAAAGTAGCCTTTCTGCTATTGTCGAAATATCACCAATAAACGAAACCAAATTTCTCAGGATAACTTTCACAAATAAACTCTTACATTCACACAATACAATAGGTATAACAGCTTTTTACAGGTCACCGGCAACAAATGTTCAAAGTTACATAACTGATCTAGAAATATATTTGGAAAACTTGAAAAAGCAAAATTTAGAAATATACGCGGGAGATATAAATATAAACTTACTTCAAACGGAACAACCTGATACAAACAGATATTTTAATGTTTTGAACTTGAAGGGTTTCATATCATATATTAACAAACCAACTAGAGTCACACAGAATTCTGAATCTGCTATTGATCATATCTTTATAAGAAAAAAAAAATGCTTAGAAAATAAAATCCAAATCGACCCTTACATCATTAATACTGACATAACAGATCATTTCACGCCAATCATTTCAATCTCACTTTCCGACCATGAAAGTCATTCGTCCAATGCTGAAAGAGGCCAAATAATGAAAAAATTAATTATAAAAATTGAATGAATTTTTGAGTAAAGAAAATTGGAGGAGGTATTATCAAGTGAACAAGTGCAAGAATCATACAATCTCTTTATAGATAAACTGAATAACTACATAAGTAACACGACTACCACAAACATTTTTCAACCAAAAAAATATAATAAAATAAAACCATGGATTACATCGGGTCTGATTACCTCTATTAATGAAAGAGACAAACTTAAAAAGAAGCTGCTAAAAAATCACAATATTCAACTAGAAAATCAGTATAGAAGTACAGAAATAAACTAAATTGTCTAATCAAAAACAAAAAATCGACTACTATCAAAGTAAAATAAAGGATGCAAGGGAAATTATAAAAAATTTGGAAAATAATTAACGACATATCAGGAAAAAATCTACTAAAAATATAGAAGACATCAGAATTAGAAATGAAAAACTGAGCCAATAACTGACAATAAGAAAAAAGCAGATACTTTCAATGAATTCTTTATTAATTTAGGATTGAAAATGGCAGAAAATATAGAGGAAACTAACATACCTGAACACTTTTTGAATGAAACTCCAAACAATTCATCAATTTTTTAAATCCAACCACATCTAATGAGATTACAATTCTCATATCTAATCTAAAAAACCATTGCTCTCCTGGACCTGACAAAATTAGTTCAGTGACAATAAAAAATATTCATGTACATATAATTCAACCTCTAGTTCATATTATCAACTTATGTTTTGCATTTGGGGAAATCCCAAATCAGTGGAAACAATCTATTGTCACTCCAATTTTCAAAGCTGGCGATTCCAGTCAGTTAACGAATTATAGACCGATATCAGTTATAAATAACTTTGCTAAATTGTTCGAACAGGCTCTGAAAAGTAGAATGCTTGGATTTTTTGATATCCACAATATCATAAATGAGAGACAGTATGGTTTCATAAAAAAATCGAACACAGAAAACGCAGTTATTGATTTCCTGGAACATACAGTAAAAGCCATGGATGACTCAACGAAATGCCTTGCGATTTTCCTTGATCTCGCTAAGGCATTCGGTCTCTCACAACAAACTGCTTGATAAACTTATAAAATATGGCATACGTGGCACAGCCCTTAATCTCTTAAAGAATTACTTATCTGAGAGATACCAAGTAGTGAAAATCGGAAAGGAACTTAGCTCAGAATCGAAGGTTGAAATAGGAGTACCACAAGGAACAGTGTTAGGTCCGATACTGTTCCTTGTATACATAAATAGTATCTCTCATATGAGTGAATTTATGGGACATCTGATATGTTATGCAGATGACACAGCTCTAGTCTTCACAGGTAGGGATTGGGAAGATGTTAATTGCAAAGCTGAGTCGAGTCTGAAAAAAATATTACTATGGTTGAACCACAACTCACTAAGCTTGAATATAAAAAAAACCAAGTATATAACCTTCTCCCCAACAATAATTGATCAACCCACCCGATTTATTCTTAAAGTACACTCGCCAACCTGTGATGTTGAGACATGTCGCTGCCCGAGCTTAGAAAAAACAACTTCAATTAAATATTTAGGGGTAATAATAGACCAACATATACGCTGGTCTGAACACATATCTCATGTGACAAGAAGAATAAGAGCATTATCTCATAAATTTTACATTCTACGAGACATCCTTTCGAGAAAAAATTTGATTATCTTGTACAATAGTCTTGCTGAATCAATTGTCAGATACTGCATAGTCGCATGGGGAGGCGCTTTCATTACCACACTACATGTATTACAGACAGCTCAAAATATATTAATTAAGATTATACTAAAAAAAGACAGACTATTCTCTACCCACCTACTCTATAAAGATACTGACCTGCTTAATATAAAAACACTATTTATTTACCAATCATTACAACGAATGCACAGTACGCAAAAAAAACAGGATGACCAGATCGACTCTAAACAAAACATTCAAGTTCACTCATTCAAAAATCTGTAACCCAAAGATCATTTATGTATTTTGGTCCAAAATTCTTCAATCTTATCCCAGCTGACCTTAGAGATATAAAAAACCACAAGATCTTCAAAAAGTTAGTAAAAAAATTCATAATAGAAAACCATGAAAAATTTTGTTAGATTCAAAACTAGAGAAAGGAATAGTTAATCTATTGACTCCATGATGTATCTAAGACGCATAAACTGATTGCCAAACCACTGTGGTTCCGTCGGTTCTTCCTCATTGCTACAATTCCATTCAAAATTGGTATGTGGGGGTTTTTGGGGTCGGAGATTATGATTAGTTTGTCAAAATTAAAGGATTCAAGATGGCGGCCCCAAAATGGCCGCGAGTTTTGTGATTATGGTCCGATTCTATTCAACATTGGAGAATAATAGTTAAAAAAGATTAAAAATAATAATAATAGTTTGAAAAACTAAAAACACGCGTTAATAGAAAACTAAACTAAAAAGTTGAAAATAAATAATGGTTTAAAAAAACTAAAAAACACGCTTTTATAGAAAACCAGACTAAAAAAATAGAAAATAAGAAAAAAATTCATTTAAAAAAAAAAGCGTGGGGTGCATGGTATCAATAATGATATAGTACATTACACACCTAGGGCAGTAAAGTAAGAAATGTCTCAGATCACAGGCAAATTTGTGGACGAGGCGATACCATGCACTCCACGCTTTTTTTTAAATAAAATATTTTTTTTTTCTTCATTTAAATTTTTTTTGTCTGGTTTTCTATAAAACCGAGTTTTTTAGTTTTTTAAAACTATTATTTATTTCTAATAATTTTCTTTTCTGTAATTTCTAAATTTGTTAAATCTCTGACGAGTTTAGCGAGATGTTATTTTATTTTGATAATTTTTCAATGTTTTTCTATCTTTGATGATTTTTCTAAAGTTTATTAGTGGAAATATTGATAATAATGAGGAAGGAGAAAGAGAAAGAAAAAACGGATTTAATTTTCGAACGTTTATTCAGCAATTATTGAGATTGGGGACGCTGCCAAGGTGGTGCATTATTATTTATAAAAATTCCTTGAAATAACCATAGCTTGAAGTTACATGATTTTCCACTATCAATTTTGCCCGTAAAGTCCATAAATTTTGAAGACTTGTTGTTTTGAATTATTACTTTGGAGTTTTAAGGACTTCAAACCAAAATAATTTCTCGGATATCTGGACTTCTTGGAGACATGTTGTCTCTGATTGGTACAATTTTCCTATAATTTTAGTAGGTTATGTTAATAGTAGAGGAAAGTGACCAAATATGGAATACCGTTTTGATTTTCAGGCATAACTTTCACAAATTTTATAAATAAAATACTTTTTGTGGTAATTATTAACAATCATATATTTGCACTTAAGTTTGTAACAATTTTAGATTATTTTGTTCAGTTTGAGGTAAGAAAAATTTTCAAAAACTAAATAACGATAAAGGTATATGGAATAGGTACCCCAAATATGGAATACTATAATCACTATGAAAAATTAACCTTAACTTATAAGAGACTCTTTGAAAACTTTGGTATAATAAAGATATGAACACAAATTATTTACAAAAATCGCAAATCAGGTATCAAACTCTGGCCCAGCGCAATCATTATGTGCCCAGAGCCCACACATGAGGCACTTGATCCATGTTTCCCCATGAGTGTCATTCGAAAACAGCATACCACAGAAAATACACTCCGAATCTTCAGAGTCTGGAGCTGTACATCCTATCAAGGCATCGGGTTCGCTGTCTGTATCAAACAGCATCACCTCCTCATCATCTGAATCAGACATAGGCTTAGTCTTTTCTTTTGGTTTTTTTCCTTTTGATTTCTTCTCATTCTGTTTTTTATTCTTGTTTTTTGCTAATTTATTTTCTTTTTCTTCTTTTTTTCCTGTTTTTGTCTATAAGGTCATTCTTATACGGTGACGACGTGATGACTGCTGCAACAGATGCTTTTCTTCCTCTATTAGAAGGTTTCCTTTTCTTGTTTGGTACGGGACTGATGTCATACGGAGACACTAATCCTAAATCACTGCGAGATAGTCCGGAAGTTGAGGGTACAGGTTCAATATTTGTATCTTGTCTGGGTGTGACAGCTTCAGTTAAAGGCATACAATTATCAGGTGTTCTTAAACTGGCCATGAAATTTGCTCTCCATCGTCAAAATGTAGTCTACCAAAAGATTTTCAAGGGTTGTCCCTAAGACAGTTTTCCTTCCGAGTGTAGTAGCTGCGGCTTCTTCTGGAGAAAATTCGTTTTTCTGACATAAACGAAACAAGGTAGATCTTGGCACATCGAAGTGTTTTGCAGCTTTCAAATAACCCATTTTTTTTTCTCGTACTAATTTTATAGCTTCTGCCATATGCTCTGAATTCCATTCTTTTCGCTTCGATTTCCAATTGACGCCCGCCATTCTGATAAAACCCGAAAAAAAATATAATTAACAAAGTCATTAAGTCAGCTGATACGTCACAGTGTCCAATTATGGAATAGTCCATAATTGGACACTGTCCATATTTGGATTTTCCAACTATTTCAAACTGATATTCACATATTTATATTTCAGAAAGTAATACTATCTAATACCGCTTAAACATACTAAAGAACATCTAAAGGGTCTCTAAAAGTTATAAAAACAATACTGTGTGCACTTTCTGTACGAAAAATAATTATTTTTCACGTACCTTAGAAAGTTATGCGGCAGTGATAAAACAAAACACTGTCACTACGACGAAAGGGCTGGCTCGACTGACATGCTACAACTTGTACGCGTAAATGGGAGTAGAAAGAGACAGAAAATCACTGTTTATTGCGTGTGTGAGTTTGCATTTGAGAAAAATGGGGGTATTCCATATTATGGATACTATTCCATATTTGGTCACTTTCCTCTACTGATATTTTTGCATTGTTCATTGTTATCTATAAATAAAAGCATTAACAATTAAAACTATAACCACGAGAAGACAAGTCCAATTCCACTCTATGTATAAACTAATCAACCAAATTATTCCGGTTGCCAGACCCAATTTGAATCTTTGGTGAATCTCGACCGGCATTCAAATTCAAATTACACGAGTCAAAGTGAAAATTGATGAATATTGTGCAGCCGCAAACAAACGCGGTATCCAATTTCACGAATATGTGTACGTTGCCCGTGTAATACCACACCCTTATTTACTAATCCATTATCAATTTCCATCACACCACAGTGTACAATAACCACGATAAAATAAAGTGACTCATGAGTTTGTCATTGCATTGGGAATGTGTGTGCTTTATCGGCGTTGCGAAAAAATACAATGACATTAACTGTTGCTCGTTGGCTATTTATCATTATTGCTGCTCTGCATTATGATAAGCTATCGTTCAGAATGATGAGAATGTAAAGTTCAAACCACCCACGAGCCACGAGCTTGCCAGTATCAGCTTCGTCGAGACGTGGTTTGAAATAGACGTGTTTGTGTTTGACCATTCGCTTTAGTCTGTCGCATGATTTTATTTTACTTTTTCTTTGCCTCTGTTCTGTCCTCGAAAATTACATTTTGTGATAATAATTTCTCAAATTCCAAAGTTTTGTCGAAATTTTCAAGTTTAGAAGTTCTGCTCAATTCAAACTCGATTTGACCTTACTTGAATATATATATACAGTGTGACCCATTTAAAATGGAACCACCCCTGTAGAATACGCATTTTTCAGTCAATCTCAAAACTATTTTTTTTTTAATATTAAGCATCAAAAACTGTATCTTGACACAAATTTTCATAACTTTAGTTTTATTTCTAAGGCACTCTATGGTTTTTTTTCTTCGTCAAAAACGGCAAAAGTTTATTAGGCAATTTTTGTTTTCAAATTTGACTACACCACTGGATTCGTAGTCGTTATAAATGAAAACCATAAAAATTTCAGTAAAAAAATATTGGTTAACAACGAAGTTACAACAACTTTCATTTTGGAAACAAAGTATTTGATTATAATTTTTGTTTAGATTATAGACATATTTAAAATCTGGCAACACTGCCGCTACAAAGTAGAACACCAGTGAATTTGTACTGCGAAAATCCGAAGTCAATAGCTCATTCCGTTCTACAGTTATAACTTCTGAAAGTATGGTAATGTGACCGATTTGTGGTGTACTAAATCACAGCCTACTATTGATTTAGTACAATACCTATGCCTAATGTATTAGTTCAGCTTTCCTCAAATTATTGATACCTTCTCTAAAAACTTGTTTTAATTGAGTTTTGCAGAATTTAAAAAGAAAATTGTTTGTCCTGCTTTCTGTTATATTATTCAATGAATAATTTTGATACTTTAAAACTTGATTCGGGTCATTTCGTTTTTATCGGCTATGGAAGACTGCATAACTTAAAAATGAGTTTTTAATTTTCTGTTTTTTTCAAATACACTTATAACCTAAACTTAAATAAATTATTTTAAGGGAATATAATTCACAAATCTAGTGGCGTAGTCAGATTTTTATTACAAAATCGCTTCCACCACAAATCGCTCACATTACCATACTTTCAGGAGTTATAACTGTAGAACGGAATGAGTTATTGACTTCGGATCTTCGCTGTACAAATTCACTGGTGTTCTACTTTATATCGGCAGTGCTGCCAGATTTTAAATATGTCTATAATCTAAATAAAAATTATAATCAAATACTTTGTTTCCAAAATTAAAGTTGTTGTAACTTCGTTGTTAACAAATATTTTTTTATGAAATTTTGATGGTTTTTATTTATAACGACTACGAATCCAGGGTTTAGTCAAATTTGAAAAAAAAATTGTCTAATAAACTTTTGCCGTTTTTGACGAAGAAAAAAAACCATAGAGTGCCTTGGAAATGAAACTAAAGTTATGAAAATTTGTGACAAGATACAGTTTTTGATGCTTAATATTAAAAAAGAAACATTTTTGAGATAGACTGAAAAATGCGTATTCTACAGGGGTGGTTCCATTTTAAATGGGTCACACTGTATATATATATATATATATATATATATATATATATATATATATATATATATATATATATATATATATATATATATTTCTCTTTATTTAGTTGGAACTAATTCATTTACAAAAGTAAATACATGGTCAGTTCAGTTAAAAATACACACACAACATGGTCAACTATAAATAAAATAAGATTAACATTGTACAAAAATAAAATCAGTTAAACTTACATACATACATAGAAATTCATACATAATAATAAAATACGAATATACTATGTTTTCAATAGGTAGTCCTTCAAACTTTCCCCAAACACTAGCGCCAGTTGTGGTTGTTTCAGAAATATTTTATATAACAGCAACTTCTAAGGTTATTAGCCGTTTTCTTTGACCGTTCGGTTAAATTTTGTTGAATAGGCCTGAGATGAAAAGGGAAACATTCTCAATTGAATATTGAATGTCTAACAGGAAACAACTACTTCCACGGCTAAAGCCACGCTGGACATTGAACTACATCTGAAAGATATTCTGAAAGGACCCTAACTCAAAAAAAAAACTAAAATTGAAAATTTGCATTTTTATTCAGATATTTATTTGATTTTCTATTCCAGTGTTAATTAAGAACTCATACAGATGAATGAGGCAAAGAAGAATGTTTTCCCATTTTCATGCCGTCCGCATCATTCGATAGGAACATCATTTCCGTATAAAAGGCTAGAATTTCGAAACGATATTTTTGCCCAGAATTTTTTAGGACGTTCTGAACTCGACCATGCGAGTCAGTGACGGAAAAACGCATTTTGGCAGACACCCGTGTAGAATTTGGGATTTGAAAAAATAATGCGAAATGAAGTTATTCCCAAAATAACTTTTCTATGTGTAAAAAACTCGACAATTCTGCAAAAATTTCAACTTCCAACTTTTTTTACCAGATCGATCCGAAATTCCGTCCTTAGACTAATTCGGCAATTCTGAATCGATTGCTCTATCTTTCACCGTTCTCGAATTAGAAAAAGAATCGGAAAAAAAATGCTCTTATACCAGTTTCCACATCGTCTGCATCATTCGATAGGAATTTCATTTCCGTATAGGAGGCTAGAATTTCAAAATGATATATTTGCCCCTGAATTTTTCACGACGTTTCGAACTCGACCATGCGCGTCAGTGACAAAAAAACGTATTTTGGATGACACCCGTGTAGAATTTGGGATTTAAAAAATTAATGTGAAATAAAATGATTCAAAAAATAACTTTTCTATACGTAAAAAACTCCGCTGAATCCAAAAAATTTTATTTGTCGCTTTTAGAGCAAAGCCAAGGGAGCTATGATGGCATAAAGGGTCGAAACGTCGAGACGCATGCGGAAAAGAAATAATTTCTCGCTTAGCTTTGCTCCGATCGAAGTGATATTAATTGTTTTGAATTCAGCGGACATTTTTACATTGGAATAAGTCATTTTCAGACATCGATAAGACCACTTTGGATTTTCAACCGTTTCGAGGGGTCTATGCCTTCTGCAAAAATTTCGACTTCCAACTTTTTTAACCCGATCGATCCGAAATTCCGTCCTTAGACTAATTCGGTAATTCTGAATCGATTGGCAGAATTGCTCTATCTTTCACCGTTCTCGAGTTAGAAAAAAAACGGGAAAAAAATATTTTTCGAATTCCAGTTTCCATATCGTCTGCATCATTCGATAGGAATTTCATTTCCGTATAGGAGGCTAGAATTTCAAATGATATATTTGCCCCTGAATTTTTTACGACGTTTCGAACTCGACCATGCGCGTCAGTGAGAAAAAAACGCATTTTGGATGACACCCGTGTAGAATTTAGGATTTAAAAAATTAATGCGAAATAAAATTATTCCAAAAATAACTTTTTTATACGTGAAAAACTCCGCAAAATCCAAAAAATGTTGATTTGTCGTCGATTAGAGCAAAGCCAAGGGTCGAAAGGTCGGGATGCCTGCGAAAAAGTGATAATTTCTCGCTCAGCTTTGCTCCGATCGAAGTGAAATTAACTTTTTTGAATTCACGTTATGTCAATTTTTTTCAAAATCGGAAGAAAAAATATCTCGTATACCATTTTCCATATCGTCTGCATTATTCGATAGGAATTTCATTTCCGTATAGGAGGCTAGAATTTCAAAATGATATGTTTGCCCCTGAATTTTTTTCGACGTTTCGAACTCGACCGTGCACTCCAGTGACCGGAAAAACACATTTTGGATGACACCCGTGTAGAATTTGGGATTTAAAAAAGTAATGCGAAATAAAAATTTTTTCGCCATCGCATAGACTTTGCGACATCATAGCTCCCTTGTCTCATGTCCTATCGACGAGTTCATTATATTTTTGAATTCGATCAGGAAAAAAGTTGGAAGGCGAAATTTCTGCAGAAGATCCCTCGAAATGGTCAAAAATCCAAAGTGGTCCTATCGATCTCTAGTTTGTACCAATAGCCTTTGCATAAATTCCCAAGAAGCTGAAAATTCACATGAACATTAGGGATACCATTAAAAGAAAATTGTGAAAAGTCCCCATCGAACTCAAGCGTGCAAAAAATGTTATGCAAGGTCAAAGTTCGCAAAAATGGGTTTTCTGGATTTTTTGCGAAACGGTTAATTTTTAAGATTCACCATTTCTGAGAAAAAGCGATTAAAAAATTTACTAAAGTTATATTCTCCATAATATGCATGACTATGTACATCATTGGACGCATAATATAAGTTAAACTATTAGTCTGCGTGACTAATACATTAATATTGAATGATAATTCTGAGAATATGAACTGAAAGAAACCCAGTCCCTCATTTTATGTGCCCGTCTACCTGCTCTATGTGCATATTACTAGCTGTTCTATGTGCATATTACAACTTTAGTAAATTTTAGAATCTCTTTTTCTCAGAAATAGTGAATCTTAGGAAAAAAGTGAAGGGGCAATTTTTGTAGATAATTTTTGTCTAAGCTATTTTGATCATAAAACTAACCGTTTCGCTAAAAAATAAACTTAAAACATTTTTGCCAACTTTGACCTTGCTTAAAATTTTTTGCACACATGGGATCGATGGGGACTTTTCACAATTTCGTTATGATGACGTCCTTAACGTTCATGTGAATTTTTAGCTTCTTGGGAATTTATGCAAGGGTGAATGTCTATTTTGAACCAATTACAAAACAAAAACAAAATAATGTTTACGTTTCAAACCCTTTAAAGTCGAAAATTTGATAAATCAAGAATTAGGCAAATGAATGCGAAATAGCTGAAAATGAAAATAAGTTTTAATGAGATAACACCTTTTCACACCCTTAAACATTGAATAAGAACATTTTCAGGAATCAATTTTGAGGTACCTATTTCACGAACATCCACGGTCAAATAATTTTTTTTTTCAATTGACGCGGCCAATACATGATGAAAAATTATATTATAATAAAGAGAAGACACTTCATTACACGATTCTCACTAAATTGGGTTTACAAAACCACGACACGTGTTTCGGTATACAATAGCTTCATCAGGCGGAGAAAGCCACCTGAAGAAGCTATTGTAACCCGAATAACTGTTGTGGTTTTGTACATCCAATCCAGTAAAAATCATGTAGTGGAGTGTCTTTTGTTTAAATCAAAACTAAGTGATATGTTAATCAGATCTCGATACAGATATAGCAAAATAAAAAAACACGATACACCCTTAGCGCACATCCTTGAAATTTCAATAGTTTCTTCTGTGAGCTGATCAGTTATTAATAAGTACCGAACTGTTCGATATTTTAATTCTAGGTGGCAATCTCAATACATTTTACTTTTATAGCATGAAATTCCGAGGTATTAATTATATCATTAATCATGATCTCGATATTAAGTAAAATTTTATTCATTATAGTTAAAAAATCGAAACACTGCCTACCATGATTTTATATCGATCCTAGTATCAGCAAAAGACGAGGAAACTTTCGTATAATAATAATATACCAGAATATTTTTTTGGCATATATCTTATTACTTTAAACGTGCAATTCCTGTATATATATATTCCTGAAAAAACGCGATTTTACACAAAACATTTTTTTATCGAACGAGCGATCACTATCTGCTATCATGCTAACAATGTATAGCGCCATCTGGTAAATTTTTGAGGTATTTGCATTGTTGCTATTGGATGTTAGCCTACTGGTACCTCTAAACTTTGTGAAATGGCGCTATATGACATTATCCGAATACGAATAACTAATACGGTTTATTCAAAATGTGTATTTGTGGCCAACCTGTGCACTAGGTAAGATTTCAAAATATTCATATGTAATAAGTATGTGAAAAAAAACACAATTTTACAGAAAAAAACACCAAGCAAAGCTCGGTCGTCCAGGTATTGCATATTAATCGACAAAAAACATTTGCACTGCCTCAGTTCACAATATTTCTGTGGATATATCTCAAGCTGAATTATTATAAAGAATATGGAGATCACAAAATACCCGATACCTGAATGGGCATTTGAAATATTTTCCATCTCCCTTAGAAGAGTTCAAAGAAAGGTTCATTTCACCAAATGCAATCTAACATTTACAATATTCAATTGAAAATACAATACAGGGTGTTTCCTAACTACGGTACGAAACTTCAGGGGGTGTTTCGTTAGGTCATTTGACAAAAAAAAGTTCCTATGAACATATGTCCGGAGTTGCTTCGTTTCTGAGATACAGGTCGTTGAAGTATAAAAAAAAGGTATTTATAAAATATACTGAATATCCTGAAACCGATGTGGTTGAAATGTGGTACAGCTATTTGAAGTAATAAGGCAATTATTTGGCCCTGAGTAGGTCCAGTGGCGTCTCAGTGGGCACCACAGCCAACAATACTAAGAAAAAAATTATTTTCTCCTTTTCAGTACATTTGAATATAAGCGTGGGTTCTAAAAAGTTTTTTATAAGCGTGGTAAAAATACAACTTATTGGCTGCTATGGAGACCAGCTGACAGTGATAGTATTGTCATATCAGTAAAAGTCAGAGTTGTCAATTAGCAGTGATTCCATCATGAATACTTTTACTAACGCTGAAATGGCTGACATGCACTTTATTTATGGATTAGCAAATGGAAATGCGGAAGAAGCACGGAGAATCTACCAGGTTAGATATCTTAACAGAGTAATTCCATGTGCTAAAACATTTAGAACGCTACATGCAAGATTATGTGAAACTGGAAGTTTCAATAAAAATGTAAGTGGTGGAAGACCAGAAAGTGTAACAACGCCTGAACTAGAAGAAGCTATACTTGATGCGATAGAAGAAGATCCTTCAAATAGTACCAGGAAGATTGCACTGCAGCTTCAAGTAAGCCCAAAAACAGTTTGGGAAGTTCTAAAAAGAAACCTCCTATACCCATATCACATACAGCGGGGATTTCCACCCAAGAATAATGTTTTGCAGGTGGTTGATTCATACGATGGCACACAATAATAATTTTTTACCAAATATTTTATTTACGGATGAGGCAAATTTTTCACGAGATTCTATTATGAACTTTCACAATAACCAAGTTAAAGTATTTTTTTCTCGAAAACGAAGCTTGATATGGATAAAACACAAGGGACCAAAGAGTTGTATTTTCAGTTGTTTAATCTGAAAAAATTACAAAAAAAAGTACATTTTTTTCTCAGTATTGTTGACTGTTGTGCCCACTGAGACGCCCCTGGACCTACTTGGGGCCAAATAATTGCCTTATTACTTCAAATAGCTGTACCACATTTCAACCACATCGGTTTCAGGATATTAAGGATATATTATAAATACTTTTTTTTCAATACTTCAACGCCCTGTATCTCAGAAACGAAGCAATTCCGGACATATGTTCATAGGAACTTTTTTTTGTCAAATGACCTAACGAATCACCCCCTGAAGTTTCGTACCGTAGTTAGGAAACACCCTGTATAGCAACATGTTGAACGCGCGGATGTAATTTCACAGTAGAGTATTTTGTGTGAACTTTGACATTAATTCCGATGCTTCTGATAATTTTTATTCTGAGACAAAAATAACCCATTTCAATTCAAGCTTTCGTTTCAGTTATATGTGAGTGGATCTCTGGCGAACCTCTACACCAAAACACCATCGGAACAAGATTGGCAATTAAAGTACACAGGAATCCCAGTGGTCATCTTGGACGTGGGAGAATCCCGAGCAAGAGACAAAAGGAAGATACAGATCGCGCTGTCAGAAAGAGGTACGTGTCAATTCTATCCGTTGTCTCATTTTTCTCAGGACTTTTGTGAACTTTTTTGCATATGACCTTAGAATCAATTGTGACAGACTGAACTGGCCAGTTCTCTGTGGAATATGGAGTGAAAGGTCCCAGAAGGGGTCAAAAGAGACAGAACAATGACCGCAGGAAGTACAATTCAACGATGATTTTAGTTGACCAACCAACAAAATTATCAACAATTTTTGAGTTGTCCATTCTTAGAGGCGATGAAACTATCACTTTTCCCGAAAAATCAAATTCTTTCGGAATCGTGATCAGGACATAGATCACTACCACTTTCCTGAAAAATCCTACTATTTCTCATCTCTTTTGGATGCTCCCCCGTATCTCCCTTAGTTATTGGACTAGAATTATGCAATTTCACATTTTTTTCGAAAATAATATCAAATTTTTTTGTCAACTAACAACATTTCTTTGCTTATTTTCATATTTTTTTTGCTCTCGGAGTACGAGCATATTTTTTATAATGTTAGTACAAACGTATTATGAAAATACTTATGGTGAAAATGATATTTCGATTATCCAGTTGATTAGGGTGAATCAATAATGTTTTTTTTTTCGATGGGGTGGAATTGAAATATACTCTGACTAGGTGGTGAAGATTAAATTGCTTACAAGTTTCCTGAAAATGTTATCTGAACTGGCCATTGTTCTGGCAATTTCCAAGCAATTTGGTTGTCCACCAATTAATCTGGAATAAATTTTCAGTCGTCATTTTTGTAGCTGGGGTACTCATGTAGTAATCGTTTCTAAATGTTGGTATCTAGCGAACAAACTGTGGCGGTTTCCAGAATCTTCGAGCAAGTCGTGGAAACACCTTCTGGCGTGTGCGAGATAAACAACGCAAGGGCATACTGTACTTATTCTCGTAACAATATGTATTATACTTGTGCCACAGGATATTCAAAATATAATGGTCAATAAGCGCTTTCAAGAGAGCTAGTTTCCGAGATATCTGTAATCTTGAATCACTTTATGTCGAGTTCTATTTTTCTTATATACCATTGGACATTTCTAAGCATTCAAAAAATAGTATGTGATGGATTTCGCCATGAATTATACGAATGCTCGATGACGTAGCATTTCGTGGAATCTATCAACGGCAAATGTAGTGTGCGAAGTGATTTTCTTGGAATTAACGAGAACACGACACTTCAATTAGGGAAACGGGTACACATCTTGTCAGACATAGTGAAAATGAGCTTGATAGGTTGATTACTCCATAAAATCACGTCGTCTACTTCATTCAAATTCAGCGGACGAAGCGGGTCAACGAGCCACATAGAGCGTTCATTCCAGAAGAGGGTTTTTAATACAATGTTTTTTTATAGCATAAAATATCGTATAAGTTACTTACATCTTTCTGGTCATGAACTCGTAAACATAAAATCAGAAAAAATAAACAAAACTGAACTCAAAATTACAACAAATAGGTATGTCAAATTATTGATAAAAATTAATTTCGTTATTGTATTTCTGAGATTATATTTAGACATTTCTAGAAACTAATGAAAATTTCCAATTCAAATCATTAATGTACGTTTTGGCCAATCAAAATATTATTATAGTGAGAATAATCTACCTAGAAAATTGCCGCGGGAATAATTTGAGGTATTTTGTTTTTATTCTTTGATTTGACGTCTGTCATCAATTCGCATGAAAAGTGAGAAATGAATCAAAACCGGTTTAGTTCATTATATAATTTTGCGAGGAAGTGTGTTTGTGATCGTAATTTCAAAAAATAATCTACAGAATACCACACGAGAGTTCGATAAAGTAGAAAATAATTCTCTAGGTTTATTTCACAAACTTGTTGCCATTTGGCAATAGCCACTCGAGCCCGTCGGGCTCTCGTGTCTATTGCCTGGCAACATGTTTTCAAAAATCTGTCGAATTATTTTCACTTTATTCTCACTCTCTTGTGGTATTACAACTGAAAATACACTCTCTTGCCAACATTTGAAGGTCTGGATCAAATAAACCAAGACAATTTTTATAACAAACAACGAAAATTTAGAAAATACTTATAAAAAATTTAATTAATATTATTTGTAAAAATTTGAAAAGAGAATATCTGAAAAATAGTTTGAAAAAGCAGATGTAAATCTTAAAAAAATATGCGGTCTCAGCAACAATTAAATAGAAAATAATAATAAAATCTATTCTATTATAAAATTCTGAAACTGTAATTGCCTGTTTGTTTGTTCGAGCATCACGCAAAAACAACTAGACCGATTTTGTTGAAACTTTTTTTTATCTCGCCACGATGACGGGAACCGGATATATAAAAATTAAACCACATTTTTACTTCACAACCAAATGCAACAAATATAAGATGAGCTACCATTTCATGTATATAGTGCGGTCCATAGGTATGGAATTAATTCATTTTTAACGTTATTATGTATTTGTTTAAAAAACCTGAAACAGGTCGATTTCTATTGTCAATTTAACAATTTCCAGTATGAAAATATTACCCCCTTCTTGCACCCCCTCTGAATTATGAGCACCCCCTTAAAAAATTTAAATGATAAGGGGATCGTGTGGCACCATGTTTGAAAGGAATTTTCATTCTCTGTTCAGCAATATTGAGTTTTCTCAATTTGGTGCAATAATAACCGAAGTAGAAAAACTCGAAGTCGTCTCCACAATTTAATATTAACAATCGATTAGTTAAAAGATGGTGGAAGGTTAAAAACCATCGATTATGTGTACATGTTTCGAACCTCTATAGGTTCATCATCAGCGGGGAATAAAATTTCCACAATAAAAGAAGAACAAAGAATTAAATCCATAGTAGTGTGATACAATGAGTGCTACTTACATGGAGATGAAAAAAAAATATTTTATAGGTTATAGATTAATATTATTTTACGTCAAGAGATCATATTGGGACAAAATGAAAACTTGGAAATTTGCCTTTAAGGGTAGTGTCCCCTTTTTTAAATTTCGGGGGGCTAAATACATTAGCCGATGCAAAATACCAAGACGACATGAGGACCGTGAAAACAATGGCCGCAATGACTAGTGATTGACAGCACCCAAAGAGCCATCCATCTGGCAAACTGAATTGTCAAAAACCAAACCATGGAGCGGCGACAGGGAACTCCATGCACGAACAAAGATGAACTAGAAGTAAATCCAACCAAAGCAATTAATATACAGCAAAGAGCTCAGATGTCACCTATTTAGATTTGCAAATATATATATATATATATATATATATATATATATATATATATATATATATATATCTAAGAGTAGAACAATTATGTAACAAAATAAAGAACAGTGCGTATGTGACAGACTAATTATTCCAACGAACACCATGAAGTGTAACCTGTACTAAAGAAAGGAATACCACACCACAGAGCTAACCGGAACAACACCTGTCCAAACGAACAAATCTACTATGACATAGAACAATCGGTTTATCGGAGATCAAGGCAGGAAAAAGTTCTAATGAAATGTAAGGGAATTAAAAAATTTACGACAATCAAATTGTACTTGTTCATTTAAGGAAACGACGCTCGGATTGTTTATAACAGCATTGATCTCAAATATTTCAAGGAAATTAAGTAAAGAACCCTTTTGGCAAACATGTAAAATATCTAAATCAGTATCAATATCAAAGTTGTGACTGTGATTAAGAATAGGGTTAGCAAATGAACTTTTTGTATTATAATCATCTATCTTGTTTTTATTTTTCTACCACTCTGACCGACATATTGGGCAACACAATCAGTCTGTAAAATTCTATAGACTCCTGATTTGTGGGAGAGAGGTACTTTATCTTTAGTATTAACTAACATTTTGGAAATCGGATCCGTTGTGTAAAAGGAAAAATTTATATCATTACCGAACGTCTGAAAATGTTCGAGTTTTTCTTTTTTTTATTTAAATAAATCGCATCAACCTAGAAGGTTATTAGCGAGCGTTACTTGATGGTATTACATTTCATTATGAGATCAGTTACAGGTTTTTGGCAATGTCTATAGTGTTTATAAATAATATGATGTCACTAAATACACATTGTGGGCCGAGTAAGGAAATTAATGATCCTGAGATATTGCAGGTGTTTCTTTGTGGGGCGAGTTTTTCTACTTCGTAAAATAATACCACTCCACTTCGAGATACAATGGACTTCTACCACAGGTTATTAATAACTGAGAAAATGTATTATGAAAATGTAAAATTTTGATACTTTACGTAGAATGGAGGAAATAATGTCACATAATGTTTAGGAAGTATTTTTCAATTTATTTTACAATTAAATTAAATGTTCAAAATGACCACCATTCGCTTCTTGACAATGAGCAAATCGATCTTGGAATTCTCGTACAACATTTTGTAGGACCTCAGGGGTTATGTTGTTAATTTCTTCCGTTATCCTAACTTTCAAATCTGCAATATTGTCTGGTCTATTGAAATATACTTTTGATTTTAAATAGTTAGGGGAAGTAGTTGTTTTCTGTTAGACATTCACAAAAAATAACTTCATTTTTATCGTGGATTTTTCAATTCACAGAAAAATCTTTTCATCAATATCCAATTGAGAATGTTTCCCTTTTCCCATAATAAGTAATCGAGACGAGTCAAATCGGGGGATCTAGGCGGCCATTCAATCGTTCCACGACTTCCAATCCACCTATTGGGAAAAACTTCGTTCAAATAATCTCTAACAATATTTTTTTGAAAGGCACAGTTAATGGTGAGGTTTATCTAGATTTTTTGATGTACTTTTTACAGCCTACGTTAAAAATACTTTTTCCTGATGTTAATGATCCAAGTGCAACTCTATAGATCAATTTGGTACCAACAAGACGGAGCTCCACCGCATTACAAACGTATTGTTAGAGATTATTTGAACGATATTTTTCCCAATAGGTGGATTGGAAGACGTGGAACGATTGAATGGCCGTCCATATCCCCCGATTTGATTCCTCTCGAATACTCAAAAGTATATTTCAATAGACCAGACAATATTGTAGATTTGAAAGTTAGGATAACGAAAGAAATCAACAACATAACCCCTGAGGTCCTACAAAATGTTGAAGATCGACTTGCTTATTGTCAAAAAGTGAATGGTGGTCATTTTGAACATTTAATTTAATTGTAAAATAGATTGAAAAATACTTCCTAAACATTATGTGACATTATTTCCTTCATTCTACGTAAAGTATCAAAATTTTACATTTTCAAAATAAATGTTCTCAGTTATGATTGCACCAAATTTAAAAAACTCAATATTGCTGAACAGATAATGAAAATCCCTTTCACATAAGCTGCCACACGACCCCCCTTCTCATTAAATTTTTTTGAGAGGGTGCTCATAATTCAGAGTTGGTGCAAGAAGGGGGTGATATTTTCATACTGTAAATTGTTAAATTGACAAAATAAATCGACCTGTTTCAGGTTTTCTCAAACAAATATATAATAACGCTAAAAATGAATTTATTTCATACCTGTAGAATACGCATTTTTCAATCAATCTCAAAAATATTTTTTTTTAATATCAAGTATCAAAAACTGTATCTTGACACATATTTTCATAACTTTAGTTTCATTTCCAAGGCACTCTATGGGTTTTTTCTTTGTCAAAAACGGCAAAAGTTTATTAGGCAATTTTTGTTTTCAAATTTGACTACACCACTGGATTCGCAGTCGTTATAAATGAAAACCATCAAAATTTCATGAAAAAATATTGGTTAACAACGAAGTTACAACAACTTTAATTTTGGAAACAAAGTATTTTATTATAATTTTTATTTAGATTATAGACATATTTAAAATCTGGCAACACTGCCGATACAAAGTAGAACACCAGTGGATTTGTACAGCGAAAATCCGAAGTCAATAGCTTATTTTGTTCTACAGTTATAACTCCTGAAAGTATGGTAATGTGAGCGATTTGTGGTGCACTAAATCACAGCCTACTATTGATTTAGTACAATACCTATGCCCAATGTATTAGTTCAGCTTTCTTCAAATTATTGATACCTTCTCTAAAAGCTTGTTTCAGTTGAGTTTTGCAGAATAAAAAAGGAACATTTTTTGGTCCTGCTTTCTGTTTTATTATTGAATAAATAATTTTGATACTTTAAAACTTGATTCGGTTCATTTCGTTTTTATCGGCTATTGAAAACTGCATAACTTGAAAATGAATTTTTAATTTTCTGTTATTTTCGAATACACTTATAACCTAAACTTAAATACATGATTTTGAGGGAATATAATTCACAAATCCAGTGGCGTAGTTAGATTTTAATTACAAAATCGCTTCCACCAGAAATCGCTCACATTACCATACTTTCAGGAGTTATAACTGCAGAACGGAATGAGCTATTGACTTCGGATTCTCGCTGAACAAATTCACTGGTATTTTCCTTTGTGTCGGCAGTGTTGCCAGATTTTAAATATGTCTATAATCTAAATGAAAATTAATATCAAATACTTTGTTTCCAAAATTAAAGTTTGTTGTAACTTCGTTGTTAACCAATATTTTGTTATGAAATTTCCATGGTTCCCATTTATAACGACTACGAATCCAGTGGTGTAGTCAAATTTCAAAACAAAAATTGCCTAATAAACTTTTGCCGTTTTTAACGAAGAAAAAAAACCATAGAGTGCCTTGGAAATGAAACTAAAGTTATGAGAATTTGTGTCAAGATACAGTTTTTTAGGCTTTATTTAAAAAAAATATGTTTTTGAGAATGACTGAAAAATGGGTATTTTACGGGGGTGGTTCAATTTTAAATGGGTCACACTGTATATAGAAATATATATATATATATATATATATATATATATATATATATATATATATATATATATATATATATATATATATATATAAATATATATTTTGTCATTTGTCCTAAAAAGACTGTGGGGTGCAAAGCTATGAAAATCAAAATCATTCATAAGTCTATAAGAAAAAACACCCAATGAAGTAATTCCGACATTAGATTGAAATTTCAATTAGAAAAATTGTTGTTTTCTACAAATAAGTCGAAACCCATCAAGTTATCGATTAGTAGAAATAGGATTTTAATAGGAAAGGCAATTTGGAAATCTGTTTCAATTAGACAATTGAAAGTCATGGAGAAGTATTTGGATGAGATATGAATAGACAAAGATAATACTGACAAAAGTTTTCACCAAACATTTATCGAAGGAGTGTCCCCTGGTTTAAATAATATTGGAAAAAGGGTTTCATGAATGGTGGTTTGTTAAATTTTGTATAACAGAGGATTGCCACGAAAAAAAGACCGCTGTCGTTTTTGAAGAATATTTCGCGCAAATGGTGGACTCGATAACCAAAAATTATGTGATCATTATGTATAGCTATCATATCAAAGTAATAGAGAAAGTGCTTGAAAATAAAACAGATATACTTGCCTGGTTTCTAAAAAAATTTTCATTCACAAGGGTAACACAATAATGATTGCAGGGAGCATTTATTAAATTACAGAAATGGCAAAAGAGCGGTTCAATTCAAATAGTTGGTATTGGCCAAACAAAACAATCACTGAAAGACGGAATCACTGGTTACAAAAGTGATTGTAGGAGATATACGAGTTGATGTGCTTCAGCAGATTATGTAATAGATGAAGACTAACGTTTTGTTTACCAAAAGTTTTGGGTGTTGAAAGTAATTTAACAAAAATACTATTCTTAGAAATGGTTCACCTACGAATAAAAGAACAGATATCAGTGATCTGAGTTCTTTCTTCACTACTTTTCATAAATCGAAATCAAATAATACCCCCTCTATTTACAATATATCTATTCACGATTAGTAGTAGTAAAATTTGTTGCTTTTTGAATTGAAAATGGCTTGACATGAGCTAGCATGCCATTTTTTCGCTAACCAACTAAGTTAGGAAATTTTTATTTGTGTTGAAAAATAGTCAAAAAATAAATAGATTGTATGGTTTCAATTAAAAAAAACATATCAACAATATATCTATTTTTCAATATGGGTAGAAAACAACTTTTTTACGTGGAATGAGTATACCTTTGACACCAAATGTAAGGAGACAATTTCTCTTGCGACACTTCCATAAAGAAAGAAGGAAAGACGACACGATCTGCTGCTTGCCACACTGTCAGGCCAAGAGGTTAATATCAGCTCTTCTTCGTGAAAGTATCGTCGAAATACATTCCTTTTCGAGAATCTTACATTTCATTTGTTACCATCACTAAAAAGATACGATCTGAAGATGTACGCCAAACGGAGTATATGTCACGACAATTCAATAAAATAGGAATAAAAAATATACAGGGTGTGCCATAAAGTAGACGACAGACACACAGATACATATTTAATAGAACATTTTTTTTTTCAGGTTGAAATGACAGTTGGTTCAATGTTAACGTTATGTAAAATTGAAACGCCCGGTCCCAAGAGTACATCGCTGTTTGCGAGTTGGCAAAATTTCAATATACAAAAAAGTTACATGCATTTTTGTGTTTAATTGCATTATTTTAGCAAATAATCATTTATCATCATAAATTACAATCATTGATTGAATAATAGTGTCAGCTTTGTGAATACACGCTTCCATGTTAACGTTATGGAAAATTGAAACGTCTGGTCCCAAGAGTACATCGCTGTTTGCGAGTTGGGAAAATTTCAATATACAAAAAAGTTACATGCATTTTTGTGTTTAATTGCATTATTTTAGCAAATAATCATTTATCATCAGAAATTACAATCATTGATTGAATATTACTGTCAGCTTTGTGAATACACGCTTCAATGTTAACGTTATGTAAAATTGAAACGTCCGGTCCCAAGAGTACATCGCTGTTTGCGAGTTGCAAAAATTTCAATATACAAAAAAGTTACTTACATTTTTGGGTTTAATTGCATTATTTTAGCAAATAATTATTTATCATCAGAAATTACAATCATTAATTGAATAATAGTGTCAGCTTGTGAATACACGCTTCAATGTTAACGTTATGGAAAATTGAAACGTCCGGTCCCAAGAGTACATCGCTGTTTGCGAGTTGGCAAAATTTCAATATACAAAAAAGTTTGATGCATTTTTGTGTTTAATTGCATTATTTTAGCAAATAATCATTTATCATCAGAAATTACAATCATTGATTGAATAATACTGTCAGCTTTGTGAATACACGCTTCAATGTTAACGTTATGGAAAATTGAAACGTCCGGTCCCAAGAGTACATCGCTGTTTGCGAGTTGCAAAATTTCAATATACAAAAAAGTTTCTTACATTTTTGGGTTTTATTGCATTATTTTAGCAAATAATTATTTATCATCAGAAATTACAATCATTGATTGAATAATACTGTCAGCTTTGTGAATACACGCTTCAATGTTAACGTTATGGAAAATTGAAACGTCCGGTCCCAAGAGTACATCGCTGTTTGCGAGTTGCAAAAATTTCAATATACAAAAAAGTTTCTTACATTTTTGTGTTTAATTGCATTATTTCAGTAAATAATCATTTATCATCAGAAATTACAATCATTGATTGAATAATACTGTCAGCTTTGTGAATACACGCTTCAATGTTAACGTTATGGAAAATTGAAACGTCCGGTCCCAAGAGTACATCGCTGTTTGCGAGTTGGAAAATTCAATTAAAAAAGTTTGATGCATTTTTTGTGTTTAATTGCATTATTTCAGTAAATAATCATTTATCATCAGAAATTACAATCATTGATTGAATAATACTGTCAGCTTTGTGAATACACGCTTCAATGTTAACGTTATGGAAAATTGAAACGTCCGGTCCAAGAGTACATCGCTGTTTGCGAGTTGCAAAATTTCAATATACAAAAAAGTTACTTGCATTTTTGTGTTTAATTGCATTATTTTAGCAAATAATCATTTATCATCAGAAATTACAATCATTGATTGAATAATACTGTCAGCTTTGTGAATACACGCTTCAATGTTAACGTTATGGAAAATTGAAACGTCCGGTCCACAGAGTACATCGCTGTTTGCGAGTTGCAAAAATTTCAATATACAAAAAAGTTTGATGCATTTTTGGTGTTTAATTGCATTATTTCAGTAAATAATCATTTATCATCAGAAATTACAATCATTGATTGAATAATACTGTCAGCTTTGTGAATACACGCTTCAATGTTAACGTTATGGAAAATTGAAACGTCCGGTCCCAAGAGTACATCGCTGTTTGCGAGTTGGCAAAATTTCAATATACAAAAAAGTTTGATGCATTTTTGGGTTTTATTGCATTATTTTAGCAAATAATTATTTATCATCAGAAATTACAATCATTAATTGAATAATAGTGTCAGCTTTGTGAATACACGCTTCAATGTTAACGTTATGGAAAATTGAAACGTCCGGCCCCAAGAGTACATCGCTGTTTGCGAGTTGGGAAAATTTCAATATCCAAAAAAGTTTGATGCATTTTTGTGTTTAATTGCATTATTTTAGCAAATAATTATTTATCATCAGAAATTACAATCATTAATTGAATAATAGTGTCAGCTTTGTGAATACACGCTTCAATGTTAACGTTATGGAAAATTGAAACGTCCGGTCCCAAGAGTACATCGCTGTTTGCGAGTTGGGAAAATTTCAATATACAAAAAGTTTGATGCATTTTTGTGTTTAATTGCATTATTTTAGCAAATAATTATTTATCATCAGAAATTACAATCATTAATTGAATAATACTCTCAGCTTTGTGAATACACACTTCAATGTTAACGTTATTGGAAAATTGAAACGCGCGCTATTCCCCATAGTTGCCAGTTGCCAAACATCTATACATTTTAGAAGTGGCTTTTACACCGGTATGGTAAATTCGACAAATACTTGGTGGATATTTTAATCTGCTGTTCTGACGAGTATTCATTTGTTTTTTTTTCCAGGAACGTGTTTCATGCTGTGGAGCGACACCATCGACAACTTGTCATCGTACAAAGTGGACGGACCCTCGTTTCACACCATGTGCTATTCTTCAGACCACACGCTGCAAGTGGGATTCAGTTTCGACAATGAACAACACGCCAACGAAATGTGGGCACACATCGAGCGATTGGTTGCGTGCCCCGAAAATATATCGCTGTCCACCCCTGGTAAGTACCCATATCGGTGAGATGGTACAGTCCACTGCGAACATAGGTTCAACTTGGACGAATTTACTCGCGTACGCTTATGATATGAATAAAATGACACAGGTATTCCACTGAAATTGTATATTTCTTGACAGAAATTAGCCACAATGCATGTCGGCAAGAGGTCTTGCCATCTTCAGGTGTTCACATAAAAACTGTTTAACAAAAAATTAAACCGACGAAAAAATCAACTGAAAAGCAAAAAATTAAACCGTTTTAGTCTTAATGATAATTGAGCTCCTAAACTAATGTGAGTAACTAATTTTGAGTCGGCGCCAAACAAACAATTATCGAAGTTCATTATATTACTTTGAAGAAGTAATCAAAATCTCTCTGCCATCATTTTACGCTTTACCTACTTCAATTGCTAGTTTGTTTGGCGCCGACTCAAAATTAGTTACTCACATTAGTTTAGGAGCTCAATTATCATTTAGACTAAAAAGGTTTATTTTATTTTTTGCTTTTCAGTTGATTTTTACGTCGGTTTAATTTTTTGTTAAAAAGTTGTTTTTTTCAATTTTTTGTGGTTAAAATTTACTTACCTACTTAATTTTTTATTACTTCCAAAATACTTACTTACCTAGCTTACTTCAACTATTAACTGTTAAATAATATGATTATCTACTTTAACCATTTATTGTTATATAATATAAATTATTTTCGAAAGTTCTGGTTAGTTGATTTCATCACTTTGTATATAATTCCATCCTCTCATAGAATGTAATAATTATTGTGACGGATGTAGGAGGATCTGTCAATGTCAACTACATATGTGTGACAATGTTCACAAGTGAAAAATAATTCATCCCCTATTTTTCAACCCATAGGGGTAGATCATTTCATTCCAAATTGAAACATGATCAACTATGAGGTATACCTTATCTAATAAAAAAAGAATGATCCAAATCGGAAAACCCACTACAAAGTTATGCCTGATAGAATCGGTTAACGGACCAAAATTCAGAGGGTGAATATCAATATCCTCCATTTTGCTACCCTTAGGGATGGATTTTTCTCTTCAAATTCAAATGGCACCAACTTCGAAGTACACCCTATACAATTAAAAAAGAATCATCGGAATCGAACTGCTCTGTTTCTAAAATTAACAAAATATGAGAAATCGAATAAATATTGTTTTTTTTTATATTTTACATTATTATCAGTTTTATGTCTGACATAGGCATTTTACAACATTAAAAAAAACATTTGTTTAAAAAATATTTATAAACAAATGAATAAGTTGAATATTTTTAAAAAATTGTTTTTTGTATTAGTTTATAATTGAAGAAAAAAAAATCTTATTGTTTGTTTTTATTGTTTATAATAGTTTTTTTAAATTTTTTATTATTTAAATAATAAACAAAAATTAAGAATTTTATTTCTTTAAAATTAATGATTGGTTCTTCTCTACCTAATAAGAATATTTGTTCATGAATAATGTAATTGTTTATTCAATCAACAATTAAACAAATTTTGATTGGCATTATATTTTTTGAATGGTCAAAAAATAACAAAAACAGTCATATATGACAAGCTGTTCAAAAAATTTTGTTTGTAATTTTTATAGAATTTACTAGAAAAATTACAAAATAAAAATTTTGAACAGTTTGTTGTATATGGATGTTTTTTTTATTTTTGTTCTATCCAAAAAAAATAGAATGTCAGTCAAAGTTTATTTAATTGTTACTCAATTATACAATTACATTATTAATAAAAATTTTATTAGGTAGAGAATAACCAATTATTAATTTTAAAGAAAAAAATTCTTAATATATTATTTAAATGAAAAAATAATAAAAAAAAATGATTAGGAACAATACAAAAAATTAGATTTTTTTAATCATAATAAACGGGCAACCTATTGCAAAAACACAATTTTTGAAAAATATTCAACTTATCCATTTGTTTGTAAATATTTTATAAACATTCGTATTTTTTTTAATTGTTGTAAAATGATGATTATTTCTCATATTTTGTTAACTTCAGAAATTCATAATGAACTAAATAATCAATTTTCAAACAGTTTCATAGCTTGATATTATTGAGTACAAATGTAAAATGTGCTCCAGGAAGCATGCAAATTATGGAGTCATTATGTGAACAATTATTCGGTTTTTAATAAAATGGGCGGTTCAAAAAAAAATATTTAATTAACAATTAACATTAACAAAATTCAATGAAACAATCATTTTCCAACATTCTTTCAAGTGTTCAGGTGATACTATCATTTTATGAATTTTTAAATTATTTTCCTTTTTTAATCTTGTGACGTTAACATATTTCCCTTGATAAAAAAGTGTCTTCATATTTTAATAAAACTTCGCTGCGATCAACAGGAGCGGTTGGTTGGATTAGCTGTTTATAGAGATGCGCAAATAGATGTTTCAAATGTTATTGAAAGGTTTACAAATAAGAAATACAGGAGACTGGATTTAATTTTTATTTTAACGAAAGAAATCTTTGTTTTTGTACCTATGTATATATTTTTTTATTTTATTACAATTTGTATTTTTGTTTGAATTTGAATGAAAAAATAATATTTATGTTTTTTGTGCCTATAAATAGAGGTATATAACTTTTTTATTATGTCATTAACCCCCCCAAGCAAAATTCCTAGATACGCTACTGCCTATCATAACCAAATATTATATTGTGTGTGCACATTTTCCAGGTAAAAAGAAGAAGAAGAAAGAGAAGAAACCACCCAAACCAGCCCCCCTCCCCCCCAAAAGCCACATTTCGCAGCCTTGCTGTTTCCAACACATAACATCTGTGGACAGAGACGACACCGCAAAATTTTTCTCATTGAAGGAGCTCCTGCCCCGTACCCTGGGGAACCCCAGGATACATCAACTCGATGAAATGTGAATCTTGAAGCGTGTTTTTAATTTTTGGAATATGACTGAGAGACATTTTATTTTATTATTTTATTTAAGATGAAGAGTGTACATAAGTATAAGTATCATAAGTATTATATAGAGATATGTTTATGCAGAGTATATTGTCAAATATTTGCTGGTGCAGCAGTAAATGATTTTTTGGCACCTTATGTGTATTATATCCAAAATAAATAAGCAGTTTAATCTTATTACATGGTGTTATTTGTCCTAAATCTTGAAAATGTGGTAGACATAATATATGAAAAATAATTCATGAAGAATTAAAGAATGCGAGGTATGCGAAGTAATGAGAAATACTTCTGACGGCATTGTTAATAAAATATTTCAATACATATTTTTTTAGGTACAGTACGGAAAGTTGTCCCAACATTTTCGGATTCTTTAATCGATAAAATAACCAAGGAATGGCTTCGACATGCAAAAAAATGATTATTAAGGAAACCAAAAACTGAGGCTGTCATCGTAATGAAAACTGAAAGTTTAGCCATTTCTGTAATTATTCTTTTTAAATGGGCAACATCTGTAAATTGCATTTAAAGATATAGTAACCCCACAAGAAAAAATCGAGTGGAACTGAATCTGGAGACCGAGGTGGCCAAAGAATTTCCAAAAATTGAGGTATAACTTTCCCATCAATACGATTTTCAAGGTATTGCCTTGCATCTAACCTACTATGGCATGGGACACCATTTATCTGGAACCATATATCTGTTGACGTTCAAGTAGAGAGAGGTCATCGCGAAAATTATTTATTTTATATTCTAAAAGAGTAAATAACGGTTCGAGTTGAGAGGTCTTTAAAAAACAATTCAACTATTACATTTTTATAAATTTCACAACACACATTTGTTTTAAATGCATACTGGTCCCGAGTTTTGATTGTAAAATTCGTCACTCCACCAACGGCAATTTTTGGTCGTGACTGTTTCATTTGATGAAAACGTTGCTTCATCAGTAAAAAGAATATGTCTCGACAAAAATTGGTTATCTTACATTCCCTGGATGTCACAGCAGAATGCAAACCGTCTATCATGATCTCCTGGTCTTAACATATGAATTAATCGTGGCTTGTATGGGCAAAATTTGTTCTTTAAAAAAAAAGTACTTTTACATACAGCATTTTGCATCAGATATGCCCTTTTTCGCAAGAAATACTTACTCAGGATGTTCAATTGCTGCACTACTTCATTATAGGTACACTCCTGTAGTTATACCATCATTCATAAGTTATTACAAACCTCGTATATGACTGATACATTTTGAGATTTGATTCAATCAAATTAGTATTCAGAACATACAGAACTTTTTATGAAGAATGACTTTTTTTCCTAGAACCAGAAATAAAAAAGTTTTTTATTTTTCGCCAACTTAATAAGTGGACACACTGTATATAAACCTTTTGCACTTGCATTGATGCAATCATATGTAATATCCATATATTTTCATTATAACAGACACTGATAATGTAGTGAGACTTTCTCAAGATCCATTTATAGGATCAAGATATCCCCTATTTTTTATGTTTTTTGGTACAAGAGTTCCCATGTATTTTATGAGCCAACAAAGAAATCGACCAAAATTTAAAAACACATAATCAAGATCCCTGTGGACGATATGAATATGATAAAAATAAAGTGTTGTTTGATTTCCATGGATTTAAGATACTTGTAAAACATGAACTTACCACCTGCTGTGATTGGACTATCAGTCAGATATTTTTCGGCAAACGATGCAGAAAGGACAGTTCGCGTTAAAAATAACTAATACACGATTGTTCTGTTATATAAAAGTCTCGTAATAAGTCACTTTTCACATCCAATTCCGACAAATACAAGTAAAAAATGATAATTCGCACCACATTGATTCGCATTTTTGAACAGACTGGAACAAACACGACTCGGAAATTATTTGTTGAAAGCGCTTCACAGCAGAGATCAGAGTAGCCCATGATCAACTTAAATTTTATTTATTTCAAAGTAAATGAAAAATCTTCTTCTATTCGAAATGATTATTTCAAACTTCTACTTTATAGCTGAATATGTATTTTAGCATACAGCTAATATGAAAAACCAAAAACTTTTCGGGGAACAATAATAGAAACGGTATTCCAGGCACTGGTAGAGTCACCTAGTTACGTCATGGTGAACTAGAAAGAAGTTACCTACTAATTAATATATAATTAATATTAAACGGGTATGTATATTACATTGATAAGCAAAAAAATGTATATGTTTTCATTTCTGTGGTTGTTTGGAGAGAAAAATAACTGTCAGAATACTGAACACGCACGTGCCTCTTTTCTAGAATATTTTGATTGCGTATAAAGATTACCACCTAGGAAGCTCAGCAACAAACTCAGAAATTAAAATATTGTTTAATGTTTTTCGTATTTCAACATTGAAAACGCCAATTTTTTCATTACATTCAAAAACGTACTCCTAGCGCCTTTGATGGGCGTATGTATCGTTATTTCACACAGTTTTCTCAATGTGGAAATGAGCATGGAATTTCCTTCTTTGCTCATCGATTACCATTTATTATCTTCTATGAGGTGAAAATTCCAATGAAAAAAAAAAGCAAATGTCCGTACCATTGTCTTAAGAAACGCAAAAACAATATCCATGTGTCTTTCAGGAAGGCTGGCGACATCTATTATTTAATTTGACAAACATCTTGCTTCTGTAATGCCTTTAAAATATATATGATCACAGATCACACCAATAAATATCTCATTCCAGATGCGAGGGTGTTATATCGTATTGTTCACAACCAAAAATAATATTCCAGAAATAAATACTTGAAAAAAATGTATTCATTCTGAACCGTGCTCGCCATCTATCGGTCAGGTACCGTACTCCTCTGGTAGGTTCACGTTAGGTAAAGTTTACTGTTTGAGGTGGATGAACCTAACCGAAAATCAAACAACAAACACAAAGAGCAAAACAGACCAAAACGTCCTCCACAGCCATTCTGGCTTTGTTTGTATTGAGTTTAAAACAGTTTTAAATTAGATATGAGCGGAGACAACACAGTACAAACAACGGTGAATAAAATGGTCTTTAATTTTTATAGTTTTGGGTATTTGTATTTCTGGAATTTTTTAATATAAGGGTGCTTTGTAATTCAATTTGCCGAGGCACCGTTGCCGTTTAGGGAAACCTCAACGAAATCAATATTGTGCTAGTAAATGCCGTCAAATCTGAAACATTGTCCGGTGCAGGTTTTGTGATAGTTGTGTTGAATTTTCAGGAAATGAGTGGGAAAAAGGAAGAAAAAAGTGAAGACAAAAAAAACATCGAAATGGAAGAAAGGGAAAAAATGTTGAATGCTGAAAACAAATCCCAGGAAAACGAAACTAGCGGGGACAAGCCAGAGGATAAAAAAATCCCCAAAGATATCAAAGAAGGAATGGAAGTTAAACCGAAGAAGATTCCGATTGGTGGAATCCAGATGCCTGGATTTTTCACTCGAAGTAAATCTAAAGAAAGATGCAAAGTATGAAGATTCAGATGAATTTGGGGGTTAGTTCTTTGCATGATTTATTTTTTGTAGGAAGATGGTGACACCAACGATGTAGAAGGTCTGGAATTGATTGACAAAAATTCAGAATCGAATGCCGAAAATGCCAATGTACAAACAAAAATCAAACTACCGAACCCGTTCAGAAAATCCAAAACGGAAGATGATGGTGAGTTATTCCAAATTCATTTACACTCCTACCCTCAAACACCCATGAATTAAAAAGCCTCAAAGCTGTAGGAAACAGAAACCCTGCAAGCTATCTTGCCATATAGGTATAGTAGAACCATCAACCTATATCTTCAAACATAGAGCATTTAAATATTCAGTTATTGTTTCAATATACTGACTGAAAATGAATTACTCGAAATTTTGATTAAAATGGAAAACAAAAGAAGTTCACGGTACGACGAAATCTCACCCTTCCTACTGAAAAAATGTTTTCATCTACTTGTCGAACCACTCTGTGATATAGTTAACAAATCACTCGAAACCGGAACCTTTCCCTCTATGCTCAAATTTGCCATTATAAAACCCTGTTTAAAAAAAGGTGATAAAGATTCCTTTGAAAATTATCGCCCCATCAGTCTTCTCAATACTCTTTCAAATTTTTTCGAAATAGTCATGTTCTCCAGATTAATGAGCTTCCTTACTGACCAAAATCTACTCAATTCCAATCAACACAGATTTATTAGTGGCAAAAGTATTGAGACAGCTCTTTATGAACTTACGAGCGGAATCTACAATGCTTTCGAGCAAGGCGATATTGCCTGTGGAATCTTCCTGGATCTGTCCAGAGCCTTCGACTGCATTGACCACAAAATCTTACTAATCATACTTGAACATTATGGAATACGTGGAATAGCTTTGGATTGGATAAAATCATACCTAAAAGATAGATCCCAAGCCGTGAGAATCAGAGACGAAATTACAGGCCAACATGTACAGTCATCAGCTATGGACATATCCTTGGGAGTCCCTCAAGGCAGTAATCTCGCTCCACTATTATTCATTATTTTCATTAATGACTTTGCTAAACTATCAACTCCAAACACCAAGATAATTAACTATGCTGATGACAGCTCAGTCTTGGTAACCGCAGGAAATTATCCAAAAATAGGTGAAATAGGAAATTCCATCATGGACTCGGCAACTAAGTGGTTCTGTTATAGTAGATTGGTACTAAATCCAGAAAAAACAAATGCGATATTGTTCAAAGCTAATCAGAGTCTGGAAACCCCACAGAAGGCCAATCTGAACGGTAAGTGAAATACCTTCTCAAACTCTCTGAAATGCTTAGGTATTATCATAGACGAAACTCTTAAATTTGACTATCATATAGATTATCTATCAAAAAAACTCAGTACAGCCTGCTACGGACTGAGAGTTCTATCAATCAACTGCAATTTAAGCATCACTAGAACCTTCTACTTCGCAAATTTTTACCTCGCCAGGTATGGTATAATATTATGGGGTGGCAGCATAGAAATCCAAAGAATCTTTAAAATTCAGAAGCGCGATCCGACCATGAACAAACTGAGATACTTGAATCTTGTAGGAATCATTTAAAAAAATTGGGATTGTTAACTATAGCCGCATTGTATATTTATGAATGTATTAAATTTGTCTTTAAAAATAGAAGTTACTTTGAAAAACATAAGCCATCAGGAGTATATACTACAAGACAAATAAATAACTATAATGTACCTGCTCATCACCTTTCCAAAACAAAACAAGTTGCACTCTACTCCACTATTCGCTTCTATAACCACCTACCAGAAATAATGAAAAAAGTAGAAAATTTTAATGAAATCAAGAAATCATTAATAGACACACTCATAAATCTGGAGCCATACGAACCTGGCGATTATATTAATCATACCTTTTAGCTAATTTTAATGTGTTTTACTCGTCTTATTTTATCTATGAAAATCTCAATTTATACCTTTGTACGCTTCTTCTACAGAAGATCTTCTCTATGATTCTTTCATGTGACTGGCTTGTAATGTTCCTCTTTTTACATAGTGCAATAAATTTATTAATATTATTATTATCATCATGTAAATAAAATAATAAAAACCTTTTTAAAGACAAGCTTTTTTTCGAATGCGCTAAAAAGTAAAAAATAATTGCTTTAGATAGATGTGTGACGTAGGTTATTTATTCCATGAGTAACAGATTCAAGAGCTTGTCGCGCAAAGTTTTCAGTTTGAATACAAAAGCCTTGATCTATGAATTTTTGTTAAAGCATTGTTATTATAAGGTCTTTTTTATTCTAAGCTATCTATTTCTTCAATGATGACGCCATCTAAAGATTAACTCGTCCGCCATCCTGGAGCTGCCATCTTCAATTTATGAATGACAGAAAATCGATAATTTTCGACTAAATTCATAATCTCCGACCCCAAAAACCCCAACATACCAATTTTGAATAGAAACCGTCCATAATCACAAAACCTGTCCATCTTGAATTTATGAATTTTGACAGAAATTCATAATCTTCGAGCCCGATAACCCACACATACCAATTTTGAATCGAATCGGACCATAATTACAAAACTTGTCTGCAATCTTGAAAAAAATTCATAATGTCTGTCCCAGGAAACCCCCACATACCAATTTTAAATAGAATCGGACCAAAATCACAGAGATCGTCCGCCATCCTGGGCGCCATTTCAATTTATGAATTTTGGTAAAACAATCATTTTCGACTAAATTCATAATCTCCGACCCCAAAAACTCCGACATACCAATTTTGAATAGAAACCGTCCATAATCACAAAACCTGTCCACCATCTTAAATTTATGAATTTTGACAGAAGTTCATGATCTCCGACCCCAAAATCCCCCACATACCAATTTTGAATAGACCTAATCCGTAATCACAAAACTCATCCACCATCTTGGAGCCGCTATCTTGAATTTATGTATTTTGACAATAAATTCATAATGTCCAAATCCGAAAACCTCCATATATCAATTTTGAATAGAATAGGACTATAATCAGAGATCGTCCGCCATCTTGGAGCCGCCATTTTGATTTTAAGAATGTTGACAAAAAATTCATAATTTTCGAGCCCGAAAACCCCCTTATACCAATTTTGAATCGAATCTGACAATAATTACAAAACTGCTATCTTGAAAAAAATTCATAATGTCTGCCCAGGAAACCCCCACATTTTGAATAGAATCGGAACAAAATCACAGGGATTGTCGGCCATCTTGGATCCGCCATTTCGATTTTATCAATTTTGACAAAAAATTCATAATCTTCCATTCGAAAACCCCCCACATACCAATTTTGAATTGAATTGGACCATAAACACAAATCTCGTCCGCCATCTTAGTGCCGCCATTTTGTTTTTTTCTCTAACAGGAATACCATAATGCATTTTCACCGGAATTATGAACTCCTGCCAAATTTCAAGGTAATCAGACTGGAAGTGGGTGAAATGTAACTTGTAAGATCTGATTACACACATTGGGAGAGGTGAAACTAAATAAAAGCTTGTATAAACAAACCATGTGTATTCATTGACTTATCGAAAGCGTTTGAAACCGTTAGCCATGAATTACTCTTTCAGTCACTAGAGGACATCGGGATCAGAAACAGTTGTTTATATTTATTCAAAAGTTATATTACCCCTAGACAACAAAGAATCAGAATAAATAATGTAAATAGTGAATCGTTAGTATTACAATATGGAGTGCCTCAAGATACAGTCCTCAGGCCCTTACTTTTCAATATTTACTGGAAAGGATTGTTCTTTGTAAACACAAATGGTGCAATCATTGGCTTCCCAGATGATACACTGCAATATTCTATGAAGCAGAAACTGGAAATAAGTGAAGCAAACAGTAGAGATTGTATTCTCATTAAGAAATGGCTCAAAAACAGACTACTTACCAAAATTTACAAAAAACCAACTTCCTACCGTTCAGTTGTAAAGTATCTAGGAATCATTATAGATTGTCACATGAAATGGGACATACACATTAACCATATTACAAAAAAAATTATTCTGTATAAACTGAGATACATGAAAAACAATTTACCAGTGCAACAAATAATCACACTTTATTATGCACTCGTTGAAAGTCACTTTCGATACGGCATACTGGCATGGGGAGGAGCCCTCTGATCGTTTAAAGTTATACAACAACGATTCCTCAAAATTATGCTAGGCAAAAACTGAACAGTGTTCCTCACTTATCGATTACATTGATATTCATTTGCATATTATTTCTAATATATACTATATATATATCATTCTATGAGTTGAATAATTATCTATTATTATTAGATAGATGGATAAATATCTTTATTGCTCTGTTAATTTACATACCTCATAGAAGTGTAGAACATGTCAAATAAATAATCTTAAATATAATTACAATGATATTTACATGTATGTCGTTTCATACTGCCTGTCATAATAAAATCATTGAAAATGTATAAAATTGAGAAACTTGCCCAGATATTAAAAGGGAAAGTAATCAAATCCCATTTACCAGACTTGTCGAATAGCGTTAAAAACGAAATAATGGGTTTCTAAATAAACATACTCTAGGTACGGATATACACTTACACACACACCTTTGTATATACACATACATATAGATAAATTGACACATATTCTCATATACTTTTACTTATACATCCACACTCTTATAGACCCACATTAGGTATCTGCATATACAATTATCACAAACTTTCCATATCATGTTGAAAATATTCTTCAATGTTATAAAATGCATTTTTGCCTAAGAAACTTTTAGTCTCCTCTTAATTGCTCCATTTTCCATCACTCTTATGTTGTTTGGCAGCTTATTCCATATTTTCACCAAACTATACTACACATTTTTCTGAATAAGTACTGAATAAGTACTCTTTGTATGTGGTAAGAGTTTCCCCAAAATATTATTCCATAACGGAGTTTGGACTGTACGTAAGCGTGATACGATATTAAGGCAGCATGCACATTAATATTTTCTGAGAGTACATATAAAGCATATGTATATTTTGATAAGTCTTGAGTCAACTGATCTATATGAGCTTTCCAATATAAACATGATCTACTGCCTTGTCAACCACTATGTTTTGTTTATTGTTTTGTCTATCAAAAGTCATGATTTGTGTTTTATCTACATTCAACAAGAGATTATTTTCTGAGAACCAGTCATTCAACATTTGCAAGTCTTCATTGACAGTAGCAGTAGCTGAGAAAAAGTTATCTCCATTGATAATCAGAGATGTATCATCGGCGTACAATATAACAGCCTGTTCAACTATTTCTGGAAGTTCATTCGTATATAAAATGTACAGGAGTGGACCTAAAATAGAACCCTGTGGTACCCCTCTCTTTATCACAGCCTTCTCTGATTTGATGAGGTTTCCAGTTTCATCCTTTTCTACTACAAATTGTTGTCTATTACATAAATAAAATTCAAGCAGTCTGTGTGCCACTCCCCGAATTCCATATTTTTCCATTTTGTCCAGTAATATTTCGTGTTCCACACTATCGAATGCTTTTGAAAGATCTAAGTATATTGCTAATGTGCATTTGCCATCATTTTTCGCGTCAAGAATTTGTATCAAGGCTTGATAAATTGCCAATGTTGTTGTTCTTCCCTTTCTAAATCCATTTTGGGATTCTGTTATAACTTTATTTTTTTCTAAAATGTGCATCAGTCTTTTATGAATAAGTTTTTCTGGAATTTTGCTTAGATTAGGAAGCATTATTATAGTTATCAGTTTTGTAATCTCTAGCTGACCTTATATATTTTTAGGTGACAAATCTTCAGAACCCAAAGACAAGAAAAAAATACTTGATACAATTCGGTTGCCTCTGGTTTCTGTATTCCCCAGAAAAAAGAAAGACGACAACCTAGGAAGCCAAACTCAAGCCGGACTAGCGTCTGTGGAGACTCTAGATGACAAAAGTGCTGATGGAAAAGCCAACGATGAAAATAATTTGAAACATGTAGCTCTGGACGATAAAACTGACGAAGAAAAACAACAGCAAACTGTTGAAGGCACATCTCTGATCGAATGGATCAAAGCGCACAAAGTTGTCATCGGTGAGTCAATTAACGATAATCATCTTTAAAATTCTGGTGGAGAATGAACAAGCATTCATATTAACATCTTAATTTCAGGCGCCTTGCTTCTGTTTCTAATAGCAATTATCATAATCGTAATTCTTGCAATTCCCGGACAAAAAAATGAGGTTTCTCTCCCAATAAGAGATGGAAAATTCATTGTAACACATACAGGATGTGGACATGTCGAAGGGTAAGTTAACTCGCATCTGTTTTTTTTTTCTGCAATATATCCTTCTTCAATTAATTTTTCTACAAAAAATAATTGATAACTTGATATCTAGTTATAGGGTTCCACAAGGTTCAGTTCTTGAACCTATGGAAACTGTAATTCATGTTGCCAACTGAACGTGATATTTGATGAAAAATTCCATCTAGCATAATTGATTTGACAGCAAAAGTAATGTTCCTATACAAATGTTTACATCCCATTTCAAAGCATTAGGGGTTCAATTTCTAAAAACACTGAACCATGTATTACTTTATTTGGAACAAATGTCTCAAATACCAATTTTTATGACCCTAACTTGAAAACTAATAGAACCCCCATACAAACTTTCACCCCCCCCCATTTCACCCCTTTGGGGGTTGAATTTCGGAAAACATTGAAACACGTATTTCTTCATTTATAACAAAGACCTCAAATACCACTAACAGTACTCCTATACAAAATTTCAACACCCATTTTAACCCGTCTAGGGTTAAATTTTAACAAACCGTGAAACAAGTGTATTTTCATAAAAAAAAAGTTTAAATACCAATTTTCATGGCTCTTACTTCAAAACTAATGGTACTTTGATCCCACTTTTCTCTTCTTTAGGGCTGGAATATCTTAGTGTTTATCTATGTCATCATAGAAATACCCTGTCAAAATTTCAACTCTTTAGGTCCAGCGCTTTGGTCTGGGCCTTGATTGTAAATCAGTGAATCAGTCAGTCAGTCAGGTCATGTAATTATATAGATGTCAATAATTTCAGTTTAAATATCAATTAATATAATCAGTTAAACTTAAACAGGAGAATTGCTCAACATTCAAATTCTTAATCTTTACCCATTACCCATAACCTCTCAATAATAATTCCTCTTAACATTGAATAAATCGGAAATATTTTCAGTTTAATAAATATTCCTGCAATCATGATATCCCTACAAAAATCCTCACAATTCCTGATTCATCCAAAAAATTCTCACAAATGGGGATTTTTCCTTACATTTGGCAACTTGACAAGTAACATGTGCCAACTGAAATTTTCATTGCAAAGACAGGAGTACCAACATAACTTAGATAATTACTGACATTTTTATTCCAAAAGCAGGAGTAGCAACATAACTCTGAATAGCCACATACGATGGATATTGAGTTAAATAACCTTTTTTGAAGAGCTTCCTGGAATTATATTGGAAATGAAACTATTTCAATTTTTTTCCTGTTTGTTAGAAATTTTCCAGGTTAGTAAGTTGTCCATTCTGTTTCTAGTCTTATAGACAAGTTGAAAATGGTCTAAAATAGAGATACTGCTCTTGAAATTATGTGTGATAGCTCATTGGATCCGGAATTACGCCTAGAAAAATGTGCCAAAAGCGTGTATTAGCACATAAAAAATTGCAAAAGTTATAAACAATTAAAGATGAAGAACAAATGGCATTTAGTTTTTTGCCAATATTTCATAAACTATTAATATTTAAGAGCGAGTACGACACATTAATTAATTTAAGGTATTGAATTTTTTTTTTAATTTGAAAAATTATGGTGTATTCGGAATACTATAAATAATTTATTCCCGTTGGAAATTTTACTTAAAGTTAATTTTTCAATAGTTAAACGATTGTTAACTAACAAAATTTTTAGAAAAAAAATGTTTCCAATTTTTTATTGGAATTGGGAAAAATTGGGATTTTTTTTTTCTATACTTTGTTATATATGGTTGTTTTTGTAAATTTTTTAAGTTTCATAAAAAAATTAAAAAGTTATAAATTTTTTATAATTTAAAAATTAATTTTTAAAAAAAATTTTTACAATAATTATTTAAAAAAAAAAAAAAAACGATTATAAACAATTAAAAATTGTTATTAAGGAAATTTTTTTTTTCAAAAATCATATTTGTAATATAATGAAATAATCAATTTGTTTATAAAAAATTTATTAACAAATGGCGGGAAAAATTTTTTTTGCAAATCAATTTATATCTTGTATTAATAAAAAAACGATAATATGATGAATATGATTTTTTTTTTTTTAAAAAAAAAAGTTCCTGTAATGTTCAGAGAACATCGTGGGAACCAAGGGAAAGAAGGTAGGAGTTGGTGTTCTTCTTAAATTTCTGGAGGTTGTATGCCTCGGGGAACACCTCCCTAGGCAATGAGTTCCAAAGCCTGCTGTTGTTGGATGAAGCGAGTCTTTGGAAAGTGATGTTCTGCAGGTCTCCAAAGTGACCACGAAGGGTGTGATGACTGAACTTGCGGGTTAGTCTCGAAGAGACTGCCAAAGCAGGAACGATTGTTGATATTTCAGAAGAGCATCGCCATGAAAATATCTATAAAATAGAGACAAATCGCCAACTTTTCTACGGTGTTCCAGACAAGTGAGCGAGTTCAGTAAGCGAGGCATCACCGCGAGACGAATTGCCCTTTATGGACAGAATCCAATAGCCTCAGGATATGCTTAGGTGCAGCGCTCCAAATATGGGAACAGTATTCCAGGACAGGTCGGATCTGTGCCTTATAGATCATAAGCAGCTGAGTGGGGTGAAATAGCTCTTGGCACGAAACAAAAACCAATTTTTGGGATGCACTTTTGGCAATGGACCTCACGTGATTTTCCCAGGAAAGGTTATTGCTGATAGTAATACCAAGCATCGATATGGATGACTTCAGTGGTATGGTTACTCCTGACAAAGTTATGTTAGGCACAGTGAGATCGGCTTTTCCAGAGAAAAGACATGCTTGTGTTTTGTTTGAATTGAATTCTACCAAGTTATTAGATCCCCACTCGAGAATTGTTGCTAAGTCCATATTTATATTATTAACATTTCTTCCTCGTTCATTTCTGGTTTCACGGGCTGATATAGGGGCCCTGGAAGAGAAAGCGGTATGGAGGGTACTATCATCGGCAAAGCTGTGTACTGGACATGGAGTTGCTTTCAACAGGTCGTTGATGTGAAGTAGAAATAGTGTTGGTGCGAGAATAGATCCTTGCGAACACCAGCATTTATGAGTAGAGTGTTAGATGAAACTCCATCGACCACTACATGGAAGACCTGTTTGAGAGAAAACTAGCAAGCAGAGAACACAGCTGAGGGGCAAGCCATAAGGCGGAAGCTTGGCGAGGAGTCCCTGGTGCCAAACTCGATTGAACGCCTTGGAGATATCTAATGCCACAGCTAAAGTTTCTCCATACTTTTCAATAGATAGCTGCCATATATGTGAGACGTTAGCGAGCAGGTCACCAGTTGATCTCTGATGGCGGAAGCCATATTGCCTATCGTTGACAATTCCTGAGTCTTCCAGATATTTCATGAGCTCGATGTTGATGGCTTTTTCCATGACCTTTGAAATAATAGATAGCAGTGCGATAGGTCTGTAGTTGCTAGGTAGGGCCTTTTGCCTTTTTAGGGACTGGCTGTACTCTTGCAATTTTCCAATTGGACGGAAATACCCCAAATTGTAAGAGTGGTTGAACAACTTGCAAAGAACAGGTGTTAGTTCGGGGCACATTTCTTGAGAACAATCGGCGGGATTCCGTCAGATCCACAGGCTTTGTTGGTGTTGAGACCCAGCAAAATCTTTCTGATAGTACGTTGGCTGAAAGGTGATTTCGGGCATGTGACTGTCAATAGGTGTAATGTTCGGGGTTGTTTTCCCGATTAATCCATAGTGGAATTTCCAGCAAATAGGTGCGCAAAGATATTGGCTTTTTCCTGGGCAGTCGTTGCTAGTGTTCCATCTTCTTTGGTTAGAGGAGGAAATGAGCTGGAAGTGAAGTTTCTTCCCACAGCTTTGGCGAAAGACCAAAATGAACGGGATCCGTTAGGACATTCAGCAAGTTTTGATCTTATTTTGGCATTGTGGGCATCTTTTGAGCATTCTATTGTCTCTTTGCATATGCCTCTAGCCTCGACATATGCTGCTCTGGTCTCAGGGCCCGGATTTTTTAGCCATCGATGGTATGCTGCCTGTTTGGAAGCCACAGCTCTAGAGCAGTTTCTGTTAAACCAGGTCTTATCGGATGATGTTCTTCTTTCGGTATGTAGGTTTGCATCCCCAACATGATGATTTCAGAAATTATCTCAGCACATCGTGTTGGATCTACTGAAGAGAAACAAACTCTCTTCCATGGAAACGCTGAGAAAAACATACGAAGACCTTCCCAGTCGGCCGAATTGTAATGCCACATGAGACGGGGTGGTATTGTGCAGCTCGATGGTAAATGGAAAGAGCATGTTGTGGAGATGAGGGTGTGATCAGAGTTTCCAAGTGGGGCACAAACTTCTATTCTATACGGGTCAGGATTGGTGGTGAGGAAAGATCTAGTGTATTGGCAGACTGGTTGTTGACATCAGGGATGCGGGTTGGTAGCTCGACCAGTTGTTCTAGACCATGAGTGATGGCGAAGGCCTCGGTTGACGACCCGCATCATCTGTTTTGTTAGAGAATTTGAGCCAGGCAGCGTTATGTACATTAAAGTCTCCCATGATTATGGTTTCAGCTGTTGGATGGTTCTCCTGAATGTAGTCCAGTTTGAGTGATAAAAACTCAAAGAGGTCGTTATATGAAGGTTCATTAGGTGATAGGTAAAGGCAGCAGAGGAACTTAGTCAGTTTGGTATCAGATAGCTTGAACCACATCACATCAAAGTCTTTCTGTTCCAAACTCTCTTCACGCTGGCATGAAAGGTTAGCCTTAGCGTAGAGGCAGACTCCACCTTTGAACCTGAATCGAGAATGGAGTTCGTAACCAGGACAAAGCATATGGACCTTGTTGGTGGACGAGTTTACTTGTGTTTCTGTTAGAGCCAGAATATCCGGTTTTTTCGTCTGTAGGTGATGGTGGACGTCATTGATGTTCTTGTTGAGTCGCGGATGTTGCAAAATTAATCTTTAATGTTGAGTCCCCTCGAGTACCTCTCGCCCGGAAATCGAATGGAAGGTATTTTGCTTCGGAGTGTTTTACTCTAGGGGACTTCATCATTATTACTATTAGGATGCACCTGAAAATAAAGGAGGAATTGGGGAAAAGGAAGAGGGAGACGGAAAGTATCGACCGAACACTGAAACATGGAATGATCCATTTCACAGCACACAAAGTCGATATGGTGGTATTTCACCGGGCGATGAGACCATCTTCCACCTACGGTTATCCTTTTAGTCGCCTCTTACGACAGGCAGGATTTACCATGGGGCTATTCTAAAGCCGACCCCATACAGCATTTTACAATTATTTAAACATTTTTTATCATTTACAATTAACACAGAAGTTCGAGAAAATTTTGTTAGTTAACAATCGTTTAACTTGTTGAAAAATTAACTTTAAGTAAAATTTCCAACGGGAATAAATTATTTATAGTATTCAGAATACACCATAATTTTTTATTGGAAATTTCCTCCTCTTTCAGAATCTTTTTTTTTTATTTCTTAAATATTAATAGTTTATGAAATATTGGCAAAAAAACGAAATCCCATTTTTTTTTCATCTCTAATTGTTTATAACTTTTGCAATTTTTTATGTGCTAATACACGCTTTTGGCACATTTTTCTAGGCGTTATTTTGGATCCAATGAGCTATCACACATAATTTTAAGAGCAGTATCTCTATTTTAGACCATTTTCAACTTGTCGATTAGACTATTCTGTCAAACTAGCAGATTTGGTTGTGTAGGCTTATTTTTTATCTCATTTAATGATTCTAACAAAGCTATTGTATGAGGTGTTTGGGAGTGTATAAGATTCCATATACAAAAAAACTTATTTCAGGAAAAGAATAGCCCTCAAACTGGATATTGGCAAGTTTGGTAAAATGATGGAGGGTTGAGATAAAAATCTTGTGATGCATAGGCTTTCAACTACAGTCGCATTATATATAGAATTCGACGGTCAGTCATGTCTCAAACATTTTGATATGATAGTCTGAACTCTTTCATATGTGACTATGCTAATTGTTCAAAAAAAATGTTATGTAAATAAAACTTGGAAAATAATTCGCAGGATTTATTTTTTGGAAAAGCTTACTACTACCAACAGTAGTTTTTTTGTTTGTGCAAATTTTGTTAAAGCTTACTGTACAATGAAGCATATTATCAGTAGACCTTAACTTCATCAATACAATAAATTTTGATTGATCAAAAACTTTCGAATTCCTTGGACCATGGACTTCAGGTGATTTCTATTTACATTGATTTTTTTCCACGCATTGGGGGATAAGGTCTATGAATATTTTGACCAAGGAAAGTAGGTTTCCTAATTTTTTATGAATTTGAATGAGGGTGATTTAAAAAATTATTCAGCCATGCTGGAAACACTCTTCTTATAACTAACCTCAGTTATATATTGAGCACAAGCATTGCACCCAAAACAGTCAAAACGGTTGGTTTTGTTAAAAAAAGATTTAAGGTTCGATCAATAGTCTAACTCTTTTAAAACATCCTGCTTCTGGGTCTCTTCATTGTAATATTCAAATACAAAAACTTGAGAAAATCCAACTTACTCTCGCAATACATTGTAATGAATAACACTTTTTTATTACCAAATATCTCATTCACTGTCACCCAAAAGAAAATAATTCATGTTATAGATATAAAAAAAGACACATCTGTTACGCCACTGGCCTTTTATAGAGGGATCACTCCTTCAAAGAAAGACCAATAAACGCTAAGGAATTTTCAAAAATTATGAATTGATCACTTTACTTGATCACTCCTTTGTTGTTAGGTTGAGAATTTGAGTAATAAGAGAATCGACTGTCTGAGGATGGTCGAACCGAGATTATTTCTCAAGAGCGGCTTCAAGAAATATCCCTTTCTCTTAGTACAGGGAATGTGGGGCGTTTAGATAGAAGCACATACCGATCTCAGAAATATTGTTAAATAATGCACTTGAAAAAGCATTAGAATATACATACAGTGCATTCCATTTAAAACGAGCCACCCTGAATATATTTAATGAGCTGTCAAAATCTATAATATATAGTTTCTTTGTTTACTAATGAAATTCCTTAGATTTGCGTATCTCGGAGGGTGATGAGTTGTTAATGTAAAAGGATGACTTTTTTTATATGCATTCCCGGGCTTGCAGGTGTCTATTCTATTTTTAACGTGCCCTTGTTTATTAGTTTGGTCGAGTATTTGCTTTCAAAATTTATTTTCATTCCAGTGAATTATGTTTTCTGGTCATAGAGTTCATATTTATTAATAACTTGTTTTTTCTTATGTTTGAAAGTGTTTCTGTACTTATGGGGTTATGACACATCTCTGGAAAAATAAGTAATATATTCAATGGAAACTGTATCTCAGAAAAGAATTAACTTTTTAATGTGCGATAAAGCAAATGAATCAATTGTTCACTTTACATAAAATCAATCCCATAACCCTAAAATAAATCCAAACACCTTTATTTCTCCCTAAATATTCGCCAGAACTTTGCTACTGGAGTTGTTTAATAAAATGTTCTCTCACTTCTCAGAAATCTAACTCTTTCACACGAATCTACTTCATCAGACTTAATTGGCCGCCAAACTTTTCGCGATTCCTCTAATTCTTCTCTTAGCTTCCATTGTCACTCGCGGGTCCGACGACGATTTGTCTTTTTTTGGCCCTCACATCCTTTGATTAAATTCCCATATATAATTCCTAAAGTTTTCCCTACAAGAACCTCAGTTCTCTACTCTCGAATATTGCCAAATTAGCATAAAAATTCATCTGCATTTCTATGAAAATAAATTAAAAATTTATATCCGGTGGCTGTTTAAATCAATCTGTTATGACTGCTCGTTATTTGTTAAAGCTAGGCCTTAACTAGACTGGGCGTTACTAGTCTATTGACCAATATCTGGACAACCTCCCAGAGCGGCTTGGAAAGCTATCACACTCAGTATATAATGAAGAGTGACAGTACATTTACCAATCTCAGATAATTCAGAAACAATAATACACTCAGGAATTTTTATAATATATATTAATTTTTTAAAGAATAACAACAACAAATTATACACCTGGTATAATTTAAGGAGACAAATGTATAGAACGTCAGAATGAATTTGAATATATGTTACATTCTTGAATGTAAAACAAATATAGTATTCCTCGTAGAATTACTGTTATTCAGTTGCTTTGGCGATTTCTAACATTATTACTTTTGGTCGAATCAAGAGTTGACTCTATCTACTATGAAATCAAATAGATGAATGGTTCCTTATTACAATCTTGCCAAATAAACAGTTTATTTTCTTACCCTCGACTGGAGAACACACCTCGTTTTAATGTTAATTGATTTTTATTTTGGATTACCGATTTTTAAGCGTTCATTGATTCAAAATATGATTATTTAGCTTCTTTGGAAAAAATCAGTACTATTCGTTGAGCTTTCATAGAGATAATTTCTGCTGTTTTACACTTTCACTATTTTCGGCATATTTTTGATAACTGGCTATTTTATGAATAATTTACGAAGTCTGCACTTGTTTCGTATCAGAACATTGGTATGCATCTTCACTAGATGAAATTTGATTCGACTCAGATGCTCTGAAAGCACTAACTGTACTGACTTCTTTTTTGGTTATGGAGATTCTATATATATATATATATATATATATATATATCGCGGTGTTCAAAGGAAGCCTCCGTGGTCATATATTATATTTTATGTGTCTGTGCTACTCCGCGGTATATTTCAATCGCCGTCCCTGCTCGTTAATACTTCATTCGGCTCTCGGAGAATCGTTAATTATCCATCCCGGTGTGGGATCAATAGCAATATAAATAACTGTCCTGTCGTAATTATTTCGGTCTGTTTCAACTTTTGAGTCGTGGCTGTCAGCGTAACATATTTATGAGGCATTTTGATGGGTGGTGTTATCATATCAAATAATTTACGAGATTTTACTTCTTTGTCGGAACTCACCCCGCCTTCCTGCGTCTAATTTAATAGCGGATGAAGAGAAACAGTCGTTCACCTTTTTTTGTCGCGTTCCTTCATTCAAGGCATTACAATGTTTACGTTAAAATAACTTGTTTGATCACGGGCATCACAAATCGCAGTTTAACTAAATTAATTGATCTTCAGATTGTTTAGTCTTCCATTATTATTTTTTTCCAGTTGCATCCGCTGATAAATATTTTTATAAAATAATATTTTTGTTTATGAATAATTAAAAAAAATTATGTTTGTATGGACCAACTACGTTTAAAACAAAAAACCACACCTACAGGGTAAAACAACATAGGGTTAAAAAAATTATTATAACCACAAGGATCCTGAATGTGCGTTGAATATCAAGTTTGTGCTCTCCTTGTAAAGAAAGAGATCTCATGTTACTTGGTTCTGTGCTCCAATATCAGGGTATTGAAAAAAGTGAAGCTGCAAAAGTCATTATACCAGTTATTTGAACCTTTATCAACCTAAATAATGAAGTTTTTCTCCACGGCCTTAGTCGGAAATGGTTATTTGTATTTTATTGTGCTGTATGTAAACTGTTAAAGAAAGCTCATTTGACATATTCATATGTCATGAAGATGTCACTTTTTGGCCAAAGTGCAAAAAGTGACACTTTTGGGTGATTACACTGATGTTTCAAATAATCTGATCATAGTAACTTTTATACAAAAACCACCTACCCTTACTCATAAAGCTTTTTAACTATTTTAAAAAAAATCGGAAGTCTGTTAAAGATGTATTACTTGAGGGAGCTTAGAGGAAAGTGACCAAATATGGAATACCGTTTTGATTTTCAGGCATAACGTTCACAAATTTTATAAATAAAATACTTTTTGTGGTAATTATTAACAATCATATATTTGCACTTAAGTTTGTAACAATTTTAGATTATTTTGTTCAGTTTGAGGTAAGAAAAATTTTCAAAAACTAAATAACGATAAAGGTACCTATATATGGAATAGGTACCCCAAATATGGAATACTATAATCACTATGAAAAATTAACCTTATCTTATAAGAGACTCTTTGAAAACTTTGGTATAATAAAGAAATGAACACAAATTATTTACAAAAATCGCAAATCCAGGTATCAAACTCTGGCCCAGCGCAATCATTATGTGCCCAGAGCCCACACATGAGGCACTTCATCCATGTTTCCCCATGAGTGTCATTCGAAAACAGCATACCACAGAAAATACACTCCGAATCTTCAGAGTCTGGAGCTGTACATCCTATCAAGGCATCGGGTTCGCTGTCTGTATCAAACAGCATCACCTCCTCATCATCTGAATCAGACATATGCTTAGTCTTTTCTTTTGGTTTTTTTCCCTTTGATTTCTTCTCATTCTGTTTTTTATTCTTGTTTTTTGCTAATTTATTCTCTTTTTCTTCTTTTTTCCTGTTTTTGTCTATAAGGTCATTCTTATACGGTGACGACGTGATGACTGCTGCAACAGATGCTTTTCTTCCTCTATTAGAAGGTTTCCTTTTCTTGTTTGGTACGGGACTGATGTCATACGGAGACACTAATCCTAAATCACTGCGAGATAGTCCGGAAGTTGAGGGTACAGGTTCAATATTTGTATCTTGTCTGGGTGTGACAGCTTCAGTTAAAGGCATACAATTATCAGGTGTTCTTAAACTGGCCATCGATGGTACTTCAGGTTGGTGACCTGATGCCATTGATGTAACGTTGACTGTGCAACCATCTTTAACTGCATCTCTGTAATACGGTAAGCCCTGATTCATCCACGTTGTATATGCGACTTGGACCACAGTTTCCTTGAGCATAGACGTCTTCGAGGAGATCAAAGAATTAGTCTACTTTTCCTTTGCTAAATCCAAAGGCTCTAGCAAAAGACGTGCCAGTTGGTCTTCTCACTGATAGCTTGTCCTTATGGCGTTTCAGAAATAATTTAAGCCATTTTTTTCCAGCCATGCCAGTCGCACCAAATGGATTTTTCAACTGATTACGACTTGCTAACATGTACGCCATTCTTCGAACATCATTTCTCGCCAATCTAATTATTAGTAGGATTGAAATCAAATGTACAGTTAGAAGGGTGTTTAATAGACCCTGGAGACATCGATATGGATATTTCCATTTCTTGTACTTCTCTTATTTAATACTTAAGAAGTCTAAACCGTGATAAAAAAAAATATTTATTGGCTTATTTGATTTGGGAAATCGAAAGTTGTAATCCGTAAAGTAACTTTTACTTTGGTGGCCGTAACCCTTGGTAACGGTCACAAAATTGAATTTCGCGAAAAATTATTGGAATATAATGATTATAGTTGAAGTCTTATTTATATGCATTCATTTCGATCTCTGAAAAATGTTATGTGCTCCGACACTTGAGACATTGTGATGTGATGTAAACTGTTTTACCAATTTGTATTATTGTTTTTTTAAACTTATTCTATGTTCATCACTCTAACATATTTATTAGGTTATAGGTATTTGTTGAATTTTTTAGCTTGTAAATGAATAAATACATATCTTCATTCCCATTGACATATATATTTGCAACATCGTTAATTATTCTTTGCAGTATGATGGAAGACAGCGCGTTTGCCTTCCGAGGCATCCCATACGCCCGACCTCCATTGGGCAAATTGCGCTTCAATTATGCCCGTCCATTGAACAGTCTAGACTACTGTTGGAACGGTACCTTTTTAGCGCACAACGCCACGGATCCTTGCCTGCAAATACTCAGCAACGGCACCTTGATCGGCAAAGAAGATTGCCTAACTCTCGACGTCGTAACGCCCTACGTGCGTTACGATAACCCCTTACCGGTCATCGTCTTGATCGGCGCAGAGAGCTTGATGGGGGGCTCCCCCGGCAAGATGCGCCCTTCGGCGCGGTACGCCAGGTCTAGGGACGTCGTTTTCGTAAGACCCAACTTCAGGCTAGGCGCGCTAGGGTTCATGTCACTCAGAGCTCTTTCTGAATCCGACTACCCGCGAACCTCCGGAAATTACGGCCTCTCCGACATCCTCGTCGCCCTGACCTGGGTCCAGTTGAACATCGAGCATTTCGGCGGCGACAAGAACTCCGTGACGGTTTTCGGGCACCGCGCCGGCGCCACCTTGGTCACAGCGCTGTCTACCATTCCCGACGCTAAGAAGTACTTCGCGCGGGCTTGGGCTTCTTCCGGCGGCGCCATTTATCCTAGGAAGAGTGTTGCTGAGTCGGAAATGGAGAATCAGAGCTTTATGGAGGCGGTGCAGTGCGGAAATGCCGACTGTTTGAGGAAATTGGAAGCGGAAAAGCTGGTTTCCGCGGTCGAGGATACCTGGAGGAAGCCTCAGCCTGATTTACCCACTGCTGATGAGGTCCCGGAGAAGAGGCATGAGTGGCTGGTGAGTTGTATTACGTAACACTTTTCCTGTTGAATGAACGTTGAAAAATTATTCAATCTGGGATCGGGAAATTTTCCAAATGGATTAATATCATGAGAAAACACTTAGTAATACTCCCCATTGTTTTTTATCCTCCAAAAAAGGAATTATACATGTTTTGTATGTATGTGTATGTGTATGGCCACTCTGTTGAGGCTCACGCTGATTGTGAAGGCAAGTAGAAAACAACAAAAAAATACTAAGACATGTCCAATATCGTATAATCAATATACATACACAATCCAACCTTTAATGATAACTGACATGTTTTAGTGTTTGTTTTGGTTTCCTATTTGCCGTTTGAATCAGCGTGGGCCTCAACAGAAACGCCATAACAAACTTATTCATATGAAATTAATTTCACCTAAATGTCCTCAAACGATAAGAAATGTTATTTAATTATTATTATTATAGCTATGGGTCACGGGGGTATTAACCTGTCCATGGTAGATAAATAATATGGACTAATTAACATACGAGTAACAAAGGCGGCTTTGATATTTTGAAGATTATTATATCAGAAATAAACTAATTATTCTCAAATTATAAGTATTAACACAGAACGAGAGATTCCACCACAATATAAAATAATTTTGAATAAAAATGTTGCCAACAAAACATTATTTTACGATAAATTAACAACAGAAAATTGGAATGAACTCTTTGAACAGCATGAGATAAACGAGATGATCCAAGTTTACTATAATACCCTGAATTACTATATGGAAGTATCATTTCCTCCCATGAAAGTCAGAATGAATTCAAAAAGTGAATCTAGCATTTATTCATGTCCAGAAGTAATTGCTGCAAAAAATGAAATTCGGAAACTGAACGATCAATTGAAACTGTTTAACAACTGTGAGCAAATCAAATTAGAATTTAAATCAAAAAAATATAATTACGAACAATTACTTATGAAAATGAAGAGAGAACAGGCGATGAAACAACTGAACGAATCGAACAATAAACAAAAAAGCATCTGGCAGCTTATAAATAAAAATATAGGTAGTAATAATCACACAAAGAGCTCTTCTTGTATTACATCCGAGCAGTTCAATGACTTTTTTGTAAATGTAGCCCTGGATATGAATAAGCAAATAGGCACACCCAATAATTCATTCTCAAACTATCTCCACCAAGTTCCATGCAATGCTGACAACTAATGCATTTCTATCAAACTGATACTGCAGAGGTGAATGAAGTCATCAAATCTCTAAAAAACTCGGGCTCGCTTGATATTTACAATCACTCAGTGGTCATGTATAAAGAAAATCTATCTGCGCTACTCGACCAATTACATGTATTGTCAACTTGATTCTGAAATCTGGTGTATTTCCATCAAAACTAAAAATTGCAAAGATAATTCCTATTTTCAAAAATGGCGATATCAATCTTCCTTCAAATTACAGGCCAATTGCACTACTTCCAGTCATTGCAAAAATTATAAAAAAAATAATGGCAATAAGAATGATAAATTATTTAGAGTACACAAATATCTTGACAGACAGACAGTTTGGATTCAGGAAAGGAAGAAGCACGGCGAAAGCAGTGCTCGAATTAGTCGACTTCATAACTGAAGGTTTCGAAAACAAAGAATCAACACTTGGCATATTCCTCGATCTGAGCAAGGCGTTCGACTGCGTCTCTACTGATATTCTATTAGAAAAACTGAGATACTATGGCTTTGTAGGCATTGCACACAATCTACTAGCATCATATCTAAATGAGAGAAAGCAATGTGTATTATGTAATGAAGAACTCAATAGCTTACAAACGATCCTGAATGGTGTTCCACAAGGTAGTGTCCTTGGGCCATTACTTTTCTTGATTTATATCAATGACCTGCCAAATTCAATGACAACATTCACAATGCTATTCGCCGATGACACTTCCTTCGCCATTCGGAAAAACAAGAATGAAGAATCATCAGAATTAGTAAAGCGAGTTATTCAGGAAGCTACAGACTGGTTCAGCGCAAATAGCCTATGTGTGAATAAAAGCAAGACCCAAACAGTTCTCGCTGTCTAATAATCCCTCAGATAATGTGAAATGTCTTGGTATAACTATTGATTCAAAGTTAACTTGGAAACCTCATATCGACAAACTAGCAAAAAATCTATCAGGCAAGGTCTATGCAATCAGGCAGATAAAAAATAAAAGTCGGTCAGGAAGCTGCCCATACCGCTTAACATGCAATGTTCCATAGTTCCTTAACTTATGGACTGATAAACTGGGGCACATCTATCCATATCTCGAGAATATTTACAATTCAGAAACGAGCAATCAGAGCTTTAGCTGGAATAGCTCAAATGGAGAGCTGTAAGAATTGGTTTATAAAGTTCAATATATTAACTCTGCCATCTGGGGGGATTGGCGCGGTGGGTTAGCGTCCGACTCATGATCGTAAGGTCGTGAGTTCGATCCTCGGCCAGGGCAGAAATTTTTCCATTTAATTTGAGAGAATTAAATGTTAAATTTCGTAGCCGGGCCGAGGATGGTCCTCGACGATTCGCTGTTGCGTTCAAATTAACAGTGCTGCTCCTAGGTGGCGTATGGAGTTAGTAACAAGGCCTACCCAGAACACTATTAAATAATACATAAAAACCAACTTGTGACTGGCCGAAAGACGAAATGTCAAAGCCAAAAAAAAAAAAAAAAAAACTCTGCCATCATGTGTAATATACTGCAATTTGATACACATTCAAGAAAATTTACAAAAGTTTACTACAAATGGAACCAACCACTCGTATAATACTAGGAATAAGGATAATATTAGAGCACAAAACAAAGATTAGAAATAACAAGGAGATGTAACTCATACATACCATTGTACAACTCACTGCCCCAATCGATGAAAAATGCAACCCTCGCTAATTTCAAAAGGAAACTGAAAAACACCTCTCAGGCAATGCTTACTATGATGCGTCCGACTTCAGCTTTACTGAGTGAATACATTTACATTTATATATTTATTTATTGTGTGCTCGTATTATATACAATTTACTGAGTGACCATTGTCAATGTACTGTCTCTATGTATTTCTGTTTTTTACATTTATATATTTATTTACTTTACTCTGTGCTCGTATCATATACAAATTTTATTAACTAACTACTGTTTCTCGGTATTTTAATATTCAAATTGTAATTTACATTTATATTATATGTAGCTTTATTATTGACTTGTCATAGCACTAAGGTGTAATAATTTGACCAATAAAAAATCTAATCTAATCTAAAATCATGAATCTCAATTATAACGACATTTCCAAAAGATACCGATCTATATAAATTAATTAGATAATGAATAGGAGCTGATAGTCACTCATAGGGTTTGGTAATTATCTACCTCTCTGGTAGTATTTAATGATGACTAGATGACCCGACAGAAGTTGTCCTGTCCAAATTTCTATATTCCCTAATTTTTTTTCATGACAACTCTCGTCCATGTAGAATTTTTTTTTTCCTATGTTTTTTTGTGTTGTCTCATGTAGGTTATGCCTTTGACTCTGCTCGCTTCCTGTTATCCCGTTTTCCCTTTATCCCGTTACCGAAATATTCCGTTTTCCCTTCCTCGTTTCGGGGCTTGTGCCTCAGTGGCACGAGCGTTGGTCTTGTGTCCACTGTTTCCACCCGCCGCGGGTTTGACTCCCGCAGCTGGTGAATATTTTTCAAAGCTCCAAGAGTGGATTCGGATCCCACTATAAAAGGTAAGGTCCCCGTGATTTTAACTGGTACAAGTTTTCATTAACTTCTAAGGGTTGGTCAAACAACTAAGAACGCGCTTGAAAACAATTTTTTTACCGAGATATCTTGTTTTCCCGTCTTTCCATTATGCCATTTTTGAGTTATCCCGTTCTCCTGTTTTCCAGTTATCCCGTTTTTTCGTCATCCCATTATCCAGTTATTCCAATATTCCGGCCGTTCTCAAGTTATGAGCTTACCAACACAAACAGATAATGTCCTTTCCTTTTTTCCTCTAAAAACCTTATTCGGAGTATTACGAACATCCAAAAAAACAATTAGCCAAATCGGCGCAGCCGTTGTTTTTGTAAAATAAAAAATGTTACCCTGGCCGGGATTCATTTTTGTGACTTTCTGCTTGGTAGGCGACAGTGTAACCGCTGAGCCATTTTCTCTGTGGTAATGTATGACTCAATAGTCATATATATACACAAATTATCCAATTTCTGGACAATTTTCCTGAAAAAATTAAATATCAACTATCCTAGGGATAGTACGAACATTTGACAAAAAATTTAGCCAAATCTGTCCAGCCGTTCTCACGTTTTGTGCTTACAAAGAATCGAAATTTATTTTTATTGTATAGATTACATGAAGTTTACGGAATTTACTAACAGAATAAGAACTTAGAGCTTAAATAGACATATATTAAGATGAAAGTGGGCAGAGATCATTTGAGGCGAACAGTAACCAATATGGCAATCATTGTTATAACAAGTAAGAGTATTGTTTTATTTATATTTGGTAATTAATATAGTTAACTGAAGAGCTATGTCATTATTAATAATGACAAAAGATGACAGATGTGCTGTAACTATGATGAGGGTTCCTATTAGCAGTCCACATGTAAAAACGACTTCTTAGTAATGAATGGCCATCAAGTAGTAAAATAATCATCAACTAATATGGACTTACATCAATATTAAACAATAAATGAAATCCAAAATTCTGCCATTTCTACTAATAGTTTATTATCCAAGCTGGCATATATACAATTACTTGACACTACTGTAAAGCACTATCCACAAACCGATTTTATAAAAACGTCATTGCACCAAAAACTTTTTAACAAAAAATTAAACCGACAAAATACGGAACTGAAAAGTAAAAAATAAAATATACCTTCTTAGTCTCAATAACTAAGCTCCTAAACTAATGTAAGTAACTAATTTTGAGTCGGCGCCAAACAAACAAGCAAATGAATTAGGTAAGGCGTAAAATGATGGTATCGAGTTGCGCGGTGACATTCTGATAATTTTTTTGAAGTAATTTAATGATCTTCGTTGATTGTTCGTTTGGCGCCCACTCAAAATTAGTTACTTACATCAGTTTAGGAGCTTAGTTATTGAGACTAAGAAGGTTTATTTTATTTTTTACTTTTCAGTTCCATATTTCGTCAGTTTAATTTTTTGTTAAATAATTTTTATTTTTCAATTTTTTTGTGGCTGAAATATACTAATTACTATCTACTTGTTTTTTGATTATTTCCAAAATACTTACCCACCTTACTTCAACTATTACCAGTTGAATAATATGATCATCTACTTTTACTATTTGTTGTAATATAAATTATTTTTGTTGTTCTGATTAGTTTATTTCATTACTTTGTTTATCATTCCATCCTCTCATATATTATAATGATTGTAGGAGTAGGAGAACAAAAATAATGACAGTAGCGATCTGTCATTGTCAACTACATATGTGTGCTAATGTTCACAAGTGAAAAATCAATTATCCCCTATTTTTCTACCCGTAAGGGTGGATATTTCCATTCGAAATCCAAATATGATCAACTATGAGGTTAGTTATACCCTATCATATGAAAAAAGAATCATCCAAATCGAAGAACCCAGTACAAAGTTATGCCTGATAGAATCGGTTAACGGACCAGAATTCAGAGGGTGAGTGATCAATATCCTTCATTTTTGCTACCCTTAGGGGTGGATTTCATCTTTTATATTCGAATGGGACCAACTTCGAAGTACTCCCTATCGACTAAAAAAATAATTATCGGAATCGCACGTCTCGGTGAAAAGTTATGCGTGGTCATACATGAAAAAAAAAAATATACGCGTCGACTAGAGAACCTCCTCCTTTTAGGTTGCGTCGGTTGAAAATTGCCTCTGCTTTAGATGGATATTGAGAAACAAACTAGGTATGGGTCGACCGAGCATTTCGGAAGATTGACAGGTGGTCAAGGCCAACTAACATATAATCGTTGGGCATTTCAACAGTTCCCAAACTTATTTTTTTTCTCGTTTATTATCGACTATTCATTGGGGACATTTTTTTGAAAACATACATATGTTTCAAACATGCCATTCCTATTTTTTTGTTTATTCATGAGTCTCTAGCTAATATGTTGAGAAGGGGGCTTTGGAAATGTATGCAAGATAGACAGTAACTAATCCAAATCCTGGTTAGGGATCTTTGAAAAATATACATTATTTTTCCAGTGTAAATACCAATGATATAACGTATTATTTCCACTAACACAGGTTCTCGATGGCCGAATTCTTCGAGAACAACCCGAAGAAGTCTGGAGCAGGGAAGAGGGTCTGCCAGTCAAGCTTGTCATAGGAACCACCGCGCAGTCCGGCAGTACCGAAAAACTCCTCATGAAACACAAAGAATGGACGGAACCGCTCGTTAAACAGCACGTCGGTCAGTCATTGTTGGCGACGAAAAACCTTTCGGAAGCGGCAACGAAAATGTACTCGTTGAACTATAAGGGACTCAGTACGATGATTTCCGACATCAGGATCGTCTGTCCTTTGTTTTCTATCTCGACGCAGATGCGCGCGGTGCCGTTTTACGTCGTCACGCAGTCCAGGCTCGAGCCTAAAATCGCGGATATCGATGCCGACATAGACGCCATCTTGGGTAGGTACGAGCCGAAAACCCCCGAGCAGAGGAGGTATTTTTCGGCGATGCAAAGTTTGTTTTACCATTACGTCTGGAACGGAAAAATCGAGCAGGATAAGATAGGGCAAAATGTGCTTGTTGTCGGTCAAGACGTTTTGCCCAACACGACTTATTCGCATTGCGCGTTTTGGATGGTGAAGAATATCGTTCCGACATACGCGGCACTGGATTAAATTTGATGAGTGGCTCGTGGGGCTACTTTGGAGTCTGAAAACTGCTCTTTTTCTCACTTAAATCATGTTAGAGAGTTGAATACCGTTCATCCAAAGTTTAATCCATATAATGCATTTGAAGCGATGTTTTGCGCTAAATTTCTCATTTCATATGCATTTCGTTATTTTTTATTTCGGCGTCAAAAATGGTACATCCTGTTTGGAAAGTATTTAAGTGTGATGATTCCATTGAAACATCGCGGATTTAGTCGTCATTTTACAAAACATTTAAGTAACAGTAACAGACTAAATGAATTGATTTGGAAAAGAAAGAACCTTCAATTCATATCAAAATCCGTGGCATAACTTGACAAGTGACAGATATGCCATTTGGAATAACCAATTTTTTTATTTGTATACTTTTTGTTTCTTTACTGATATTTCAATAACCGTAAAAATGTAAAGACCTAAGAGAGCAGACGTAAACATCGTGATCGCGGCCTGCCTGGTTTCTGATTTGGCGATTTTTACGTCTGTGCACTCAAGTTAACAACATTTTCTCTCTCGCTGGATTTTTTATTTTGAAGCAAACTGATATTCGACCAAGTTGTGGAAAATTGTACATAACCTCTGATACAATTGTTCATAATGGCCGTTTATACTGGGTGTACCAGTTTTTTCACCATGCAGCCTTTTTCAAGGCTAAAGACTTGTGTGAAGCATATTTTTCCACCGTCCCACATAGTAGTCAGGCTTCAGTGGCTTTTTGTATCGTTTTTACTCAAACATTTTCGCGCGTATACATCAAAAAGAACCAGTGAAGTAGCATAACACTTTATGTGACTGATTGTTGTGATTTTATTCTATGAGATGTCAAATGAACATATTTTGAAGTACATTTTCATATAATAATCGGCTTAACCTAAAAAATATACTCTTCAAATATACTCATCGTAGAGAGGCTGATTTTTTTATACACGTTTTACTTTTAAAACAATTCTACTTATGTAGCTCTTTAAATTGACTGAATACTATTTTTTTTTTGTTTTTTACTGGAAAGTATTTTTTATTGACTGAGTTTACAAAAAAAAAGTTCCAGCCAAATTTTTTGTACCAAATATATATTATTTTGCTAATGGCAGGAACTGGAATGCTCATTATATTTGTATAGGTATTTGGTAAAATTACGAAGGTATTATTTAGAAAATTCATTATAAGTTTAGTAAATATTTTGAGAATGTTTTCATATACAAGGCATGTACATAAGTTACTTTAATTTTTAAGGTTTCTACAAAAAAAAATGGTAAGAACCATAATTCTAAACTTCAAAACGCTGACTTTTTTAAAGTGAGTTTGAAAATTTATTCATCCTTCTACTTCTAAATAGGGCGAAAAAATTACTAAATATAAAAATAAACTGATTATGTGGGAGATTTGGAAGATGCTGTGTTTCTCAAACCGTACCTTTTTGTATATCAGAAGTTGGAAGAAAATCAAATCATTGATCAACTGAATTTTGAACTATATTTTGAGAATGTTTTCATATACAAGGCATGTACATAAGTTACTTTAATTATTATGGTTTCTACAAAAACGCACGGGGTAATAAGTTGTTCTCAATGCTAAATTGGGGTAAATACGGTCAAGAATCCGATCAATTCTATAAACTTGCAAAATCTGCTGACTTTTCTTAAAGTGAGTTTGATACATTTATTCATCTTTCTACTTCTCTAATTTGGGTGAAAAAAATTCTACATAATAAAAAAAACTGATTGTGTGGGAGATTTGGAAGATGCTGTGTTTCTCAAACCGTACGTTTTTGTATATCTGAAGTTGAAAGAAAATCAAATCATTGATCAACTGAATATTGAGGTCAGATTCATAAAAAGGGCTCAGACTGTATATTCAATTTCAACCAAAAACCCATTTAAATGGCGTTGAAAACAATGAACCCCTAGTCACCTTTGTTTTCTTACTTAACACAAAACTTATTTATTACTCATATCTTTAGTGTTTTTTAAGGCCTCCTACCGATATATTTTTTATTGAAATCTCAAAATTTTTACTTTTATTCTCAGTGTTGAGATTTTTTCTCAAAATTTCGACTTTTATTCTCAAAATTTTAAGATTTTTTCTGAAAATTTCGACTTTTTTTCTCAAAATTTTGTTTTTTTTTCTCAAAATTTTGACTTTTTTTCTCTCAAAATATTGACTTTTGCATTCTCAAAATTTTCACTTCTTTCTCAAAAATGTGATTTTTTTCTCAAAATTTTGACTTTCTCAAAATTTTGACGTTTTTAATCTCAAAATTTTCACTTTTTTTCCCAACATTTTGAGATTTTTTCTCAAAATTACGACTTTTTTTCTCAAAATTTTGATTTTTCTCAAAATTTTACTTTTTCTCTCCAAAATATTGACTTTTGCATTCTCAAAATTTTGACTTTTTTTCTCAAAATTTCGACTTTTTTTCTAAAATTTGATTTTTTCTCAAAATTTTACTTTTTTCTCAAAATGTTGACTTTTTTAATCTCAAAATTTTGACTTCTTTTCCCAAAATTTTGGGATTTTTTCTCAAAATTTTGACTTTTCTCAAAATTTTCAGAATAAAAGTAAACATTTTGAGAAAAAAAGTCAAAATTTTGAGAATTCAACAAAAAAAAGATACTGGTAGGATGGCGCCAATACGCTGTCGTAGTTTTTCGATTGAGACTGAAAACTGTCTTTATTAGAACTCTGCACTACTATTATTGTAATACATTCTTTGGTAGGCTTACATCACGGGCTGGAAGATGAAATACCAAAGTGAACCCATGACAAAAAAATGGGAATGATTTAAGAAATATATGTTTTTGTGTCTGGCCTGTGATTCGATTTGACTTTGTCAAAAATCTCGACAGCTATATGATCTCTTATTTTCATCACTCCTTATTGTACAAGCATGACTGATATATAATGTGAAGCTTTTATAGCCAAGGAAAAAAAATTGGAATACTAGTGTTAGTGTGCCAATGTCTAGACAAGGAATGAAATTCTACAGGGTGTTGCATCTGAAACAGCCAAATTGAATGTTTTGTTGTAGAACAACAGAAAGTGGCAACTGAAAGAAATGTCTGAATCATCGAACTTCTCTAGTGACCCCTGTTTATAAATTTCCAAATATCTCGTTTTTCATCTCTCCTCCTTTTACACTTTTGAAACCAGTTCCAAATTCGCTCTTTTTCTGACACTTCTCCGTATTTTGCCGAAATATTTTTCTATGTAGTAGATCCATTTAATCAATAATCATGCTAGACTAACAATTTTTACATCAGACATATTGCTTCCCTTCATATTAATCCGTGAAACATGTATCTGTCAGTGTACTGTCCGTTTTAATTGTATAAATTATTGTGTAGGTAAAGTGATGATTCGTATATACATTTTATAATTTACAATAAAAATTTGATTTCTTTTTTTTGTGGTTTATTTCACCAAAAAGTTGAAAATTAATTAAAATATAGTTGCGTTGGGATTTTCTAATGTCCCAACCCCCACAAAATACAGGGCGTCAAAAAATTGTGATGGTAAATTGTGAATTTTGTTAGGGTGAGGTGTAATGACGGAAATTTAGATTTTTCCGACGTTTCGACTTATACAAAGTCATCTTCAGGGCAATCACACCTAATTTTAATTGCCATGGAGATTACTATAAAAGTCGAAACGTCGGCAAATTATCAATGGTGGTTTTAGTAATTAAACCTTAGAAAAGAAAAAATTACAATATACTCTAATCGGATCACGAAACATCCAAGAAATTTTGATAGTAGTCGTCAAAATGAGAAAAAAAATGGATCTGGTAACCCTTAGTTTTTTAAATGAAAGGCGATAAACTTCTTTTTGATCTAATGGCGATGGCAATTTTGAATGTTCACTAATTCATAAGTTTTTTACAATTCTGGCATCAAAAAGGGGGTATAAAATGCCGGGTCATATATATATAGTAGCAAGAATCCTGATTCACACTGAGAACGCAGAAAGTTTTTGAAAATTATTGCCCTATCTTTATTAGATGAACTTTTGAAAAGAGATCAAGAGCTAAAAACGCGTCCAAAGATGTCAAAAAGCAGGAAAACAGCAAGTACAGACTAATTGCCTGAAGTGTCCGAAGGTACAAAAAAAAAAGATTTGTCAAATGTAAAAATTATAGTAAATCTAAGTACTATTGTAAAAAGTGTTCCAATTGATTCCATTTTTATTATTTTTAGCCTATTTTAATATTAGTCAACACACTTTTTCAGTAGAATTGGCACTCAAATATTTCAAATAAATTTTTGACAGAAATAAAATAATTAAATAAAATAAATAACCTCTTTAAAGACACGCTTTTATTCAAATGCGCTAAAATAATTGCTTTGGATGTGTGACGTAGGTTATTCCGTGAGTTATAGATTCAAGAGCTTGCCGTGCAAAGTTTTCAGTTCGAATACAAAAGCGACAAGCTTCTGAATCTGTAACTCACGAAATAACCTACGTCACACATTCAAAGCAATTATTTTTAACTTTTTAGCGCATTTGAATAAAAACTTGTCTTTAGAAAGGTTTTTTATTAATTATTTTATTTTGTGCTTTTTAGTAAGTACGCCTCAATATATGCATTTTTGTTAGAGCATCGTTATTATGAGACCTGTAAGTTCTGAGCTATCTAGTTTTTCAATGAGGAGACCATCTAAAGATTAACTCGTCTGCCATCCTGGAACTGCAATCTTCAATTCATGAATTCTAACAAAAAATCAATAATCTTCGACTAAATTCATAATCTCCTGCCCCTGAAACCCCGACATACCAATTTTGAATAGAAACGGTCCATTATCACAAAACTTGTCCACCATCTTGAGCCGCCATCTTAAATTTATGAATTTTGACAATAAATTCATAATCTCCGACCCCGAAAACCTCCACATACCAATTTTGAATAGAATCGGACCATAATCACAGAAATCGTCCGCCATCTTGGAGCCGCCATTTTATTTTATGAATTTTGACAAAAAAATTCATAATCCTCAACCCCGAAAATCCCCACATGCCAATTTTGAATAGAATCGGAACATAATTACAAAACTCGTCCGCCATCGTGAATTTTGATAAAAAAATCTCCAACCCCGAAAATCCCCACACCAGTTTGGAATAGAATCGGACCATAAACACAGAGATCATCGGCCTTATTTCGGAGCCGCCATTTTGATGGGTTAATAATTTCAACACGGAAAATATTGAGGAATTTGACATACTCATGAAGGTTTTCTCGTATGTACCTACCCATCTTCACATTAATGAATCGTGGCTCAGCTAGTCATAAATGGAAAAAAATACATACAGAAAACTTTGATCTTACTTTACTCGAAACGCATTTTCGCTTATCACGTATTGATGTCTGATTGGCTGTTGAAATAAAAAGCGCTTTTCATGGTCAGTAATCCGAAAGTCGAAACACTTTCAACTTTTAAGCTGGATTTATTTTAGAGGGACTGTAAACATAGACGCACTGTATACGTAACAAACGGACTGTAAAATATTAAATTTATAAATCGACACAACGGAATATTTGCGCATGGGTAGAGGTGATGAGTTCGACATAACCTACAAATTATACGAATCATAAACAGCCTGCGTGTCCCAAGCAGCATTATAGTGACGGAAACTGATACTGCAACTTCGACTCGGTGGTTATCACGTAATCACCACCAAATCTACCACTATACAGTAAGAATAACAAAATATGTGTATGGTTGTAGTCACGTAATTCCCATCTATGGTAGCCACTCCACAGTTCTATAACTTATTAGTGTCATTTGAGGTGTCTGAAACATTATGACCACTGAGCAAATCACTTAAAAGGTTTTCAAACTTAAAAGTGGAAAATAACCGTTGCGGTAACCATCCTGTACCACTTAAATATCACTTAGAAGTCACAGTCACTTTCAAGAGAGTATGATAGTTTCGATGACGTTTTGGTAACTTCCATAAAACCTTCAATGAGGCAGGCACTTGATTGTGATATGTGGTGTGGTTGCCACGTTCTTGCTATCTCCATAAGTAATTACAATAACCTTCAAAATTCACCATTCCTCGCGATGACGAAAGCTAACCCAAGTTTTCTCAAATTATTTTATTGTGGCTTACAAAAAGTTTGTTTAACCTGTTACGTGAAACATGAAATTTATTCAATATGAAATGGGTTATACGTTTTCAATAGACAATTTCCCTTGATTTTGAAGTGACTTTATTGCTTCGAAATTACCTATTATGAAATAATTATCAATTCAAATAAAATGGGTTATGTGTTTTCAATAGATTTTTTTTTATTTTGTAAAAAAAGGTTAATTTAAATTGATCGGATCTCTGACTTGTGCTCCTGCTTAATATTAATACTTTAATTGTTAATTCTGTTTGCATAAATGCCATCATTTTCATTACTTGTTAATTGACAATTGTTACTTGATAATTGTTGATTGGAGCTGCATAAATCCACTATACTTGCTACATGTCCTTTTCTAACAATTAATGAACATGTACCCACAATTTCGAGGTTAAAACTTTGAAGTAGCAGGTGATAATAGCCCGATGTATTCGCCCCTTTCAAGGGTATAAGACCTATTGTAATTTTTAGGTTATAACTTTGAAGTGGTGAGTCATGGGCCTGCGACGTGAGTGCCACTTTCCAGTGGTGGAAAAGTTAATAATTTAGTTCCACTGGGCACTTTATGATGGGAGGAGCTTTAGAGTGGTATATTTACACTTTCTGCCACTTTAAAGTTATATTCTCCAAAAGTCGCCATATTTACAGGAATATGCTGGGTCGCCATTATTAGAGAAATGATCCAAATATTCAATAAAGATTTATTTGTCGTCAGCACTGCATCAAACGTAGTGATTTATTACGTAAGTATTTGTTTCAACTAACCAAGATTGATAAAACAATTTTGAGGATTTAAGTACATAATTTCAGAGGCGAGTTATTTCCAAAATTATAATGTTTTCCTTAAATAAAGAGTATTCAGATGGCGCGTGCTCACAATCGAGCTACAACACCCATATTTCACATAAAACTTTCAATAGTTTTGATTTTATCCCGATCAGAAGTATCCAAATTCAATATACTTACTTACGCGTTTGTATATTTATAGGTTATATATTTTTATAGTTGATCGAGTATTAGAAATGTATCAGGCAAAATGGAAGAGTGAGGAACATTTATCACAAAAATATGTTGCTGAACAGAGATTGAGCTACATATCATTTACACAAACGTAGTTAGTTGTTTAACGTGTCTAGTGTCGGTCACTACATATCCACGTTTTTGCCAGGTGACCACAACGTGGTTGGAATGTGGCTATCTGAGATCCAGGAACGTAGATCGGAACGTAGCAGCCACCAAAAAAGTGTTCCTCATTTTGGTAGCCACCGCGTGATACGTGGCAGTGGTTGTGGCCAAACACTTCAAAGTTTTCCAGAATCGTGGCCGCTACGTTCTGTCCACTTAAAATGCTACTTGGGGTTGGTTTGGATTTGTAATATATTCTGAATATTTATCTATGCTTCGTTTTCCGTGTCACAATGGATTATGAAATACATGAAGGTATGCTTCTTGGTGCCGTGGGACTGTTGTTGTGTGCAGTAGCATTAGAAAAGTGTCGACAAACTCCAAGAATAATACCTAATTAGGAGACCAAGACGTTAAAAAACAAGACCCATAAACCGTAACAGAAAATGCCTATAATTACTTTTTAAATATGAAGACTGCTGATCCAGATCAATTTTTTAAGTATACGCGAATGAGTGTTCCAGTATTCAATGAATTATTAGGTCTTGTAAAAAACATCACAAATAATTCTTTATTTTGATTGGCCGGGCGCAAGAAACGTACTGCAAAAGATACAAGTTGGCCAACTCTTCCGTTTCACTTACGTTACGTCATGCGTTTACGTTCATTTATAAACAAGAGTACATAAATTCCATGGTTGATATTTTCGCAGTGCGTTTACATTTACAGTCCGTCTAACTATAAATCCAGCTTTATTGAAGAAAAGCGCTGATTTGTCGAGTTTTATGTTTCGTGACAACCCTTTTCTGTTTTTTTGTGTTTTATACAATAACCTAAATTAATGAAAATAAAATAGTGGATTCGACTTCCTGGCGACGTGGGAGGCGGTTGTCTGACTACGCGGACCGGAAGTCAAGTAAATGTCAGTTTTTGTACAGCCGTTCCACGTGCATTGAAAAGTTTAAAAATTATATGTTGTGAAAGTAATGGGCATTTGAGGTATCACTTCGAGTGAGAATACGTTCCTAGGTGATGTGGATTTCCGTGACTGGTATATTATCCAGTAATTGGATAGGCCATAATTAATGAACGAACGAACGAAAATAAAATAGTTAAGTGAGAGCTAGTCTCGTTGAAGGTGGCATTGGCTCTTGTACCACATGTAATATTTCTAGTGAAAGGCTCATCAACTGCATGAGATACTCAAATTGATCTCCTATTTACCCTAAAGAAATTTTTGTAACTATAGTTATGGGTATCATACAACTGCATTTCTACCATCAGGTTTGCTGCAATACCTTGACCTCTTCTGGCTTCTTCCTCATTAATTCTCCTCACCCATAAACTTCTATGTTTCCTATTACTCATTATTTCACGGTTATAATATAAAACTACTAGAATTATATGTCGCTATAAGCCATAAGTAAACTTCATTTGAAGAAAAAATTATTCAAATCAAAAAGTCACTTATGACAGATTTCTTATGAACAGGGCGCGCTTAATATTTAAGCTTCCCGCGGAAAGGAAAGCTTGCATATGAATTCACCTTAACCACAGAACACCTTCAAGGTGTTCTATGCCTTAACATAACACCTCTTCATCCACCCGCGTCTTTAATGACATTTGCTTACGATTGAATTCTTATGATGGAGCAGATACTGCTTTTTTATGAAGTGTGAATTACATACAGTTACTTCATTTGGCTTTCAAACGAATTTATGTCTGCAAGATGCAATCTTTCACTTCTGAAACAATAAATATTGTTGATTATCCAGTATAGTCGTAAAATTTTCGCCAAACTTTTTGAGAATATCCTCTGGTTGTTGGTTGGTTGTATCACCTCTGGTCATCTTTGGTTTTGCTAACTGCAGGTTCTCTCTTTTTATCACCATGATCCAGAAAGAGAGAAAACCTGTAGTTAACCTTTATCAAAGGATGACCAGAGGTGCGTTCGATTATAGACTCCCAGAGTAGAGAAAAGTATTTGAAGGTTTCTTAAATTTACTCTGGAGTTGAGTACTATTCATGTTTTATTCGAACGGTGCGGAATTTATTTGGAGTTGTTTACAAAGTCCGAGTGACAGAAGGTTCTGATATCGGAAATATAGGTTATGTTATTGTTTGTTAAAAAAACGAAAAATGGCAAGAACAATGAAAGTCGATGAAAACCGGAGAAAATTATTGTTGACAATAGCAGATAACTTTTCTAGAATCTTGTTTGCCAATTGTAAATAAAATGTTAGTATTCATAGTAGGGAATGACAATTGTAGATTCGAAGGTCATGTGATGGTTTCGAAGCAGCGTCCTAGGTTAAGAATTCGAGTGGGACAGTATGAACTTGGTAGACCATATGTTTCTCCAAGATTACAACTATTATCAGTAAACAGTATTAAACACATACACATAAATAATCTCAATCTTGGGTTGGATGTGAGAGTGTGAGACACAGCATAAAGAGATTTTCCGTCCCTCAGAGTTGTGTCAATTTTGTGGAGTTAAATAAGCCCAGCTATTTTGTAGAGTTACGAGAGTTAACTCGGTAGCGAATACTCTGGTATTTTCGAACGGCAGTCTTATAGTAAAATATACATAACTTTACGATTTTCGAACGCTATTTAGTAAATTATACTCGATGGAGTTAATAATCGAACGCACCTCAGAAGTGTTACAACCCCAAAGAGAGTAAACGTTATAGGAGAGTCTATTCCCCATAAGACAATGGTGACACTGATAGAAAGAGATGAAAGATCATTTGTGAGTCATAGTGACGTATATGGTAATGTCATGGCCACCATTCACTCTGGACAGTGGCGAACTAGCGCATTCCGCACTCTGGTATCTGAGAGTTACAGGCTCTTGAATGTATATTGGACCACTCTGTATGTTACGTGGGCCACCTGTACTCATGTCCAAGTACGTCACTATGATGCGTTAATGCTACAAGATTCTGATTGGCTAGTGCTTATTAGTGCCTCCTATTCAGTTTACTCTCTTTGTTACAACCCGCCCTAAATCACCTTAGCAAAATCGCCAGTCAGATTTGAAGAAAAACCGAGTAGTCATCTGATTTTTGCCACTCAGATGTAAACATTGTACTAAATTTCAAGGATTTCATCTAAAATGTCTAAAAACCCTGGTGCTTGCACTTATACCTGTAGAAGTTTGGGATCGACCTGGCGACACTTGGCCTACTTGATAATAGAGATTCCTAGCGTGTCAGAGCCAACTTCGTTTCAGTTTCAATTCAGTAACAGGGTATATTTATTTCCTCAGCTTTCTTTTTGTGGTGAACTGTTCGCGGATTCTAATTCTAGCTTTGCTATTGGTTGAAAAGAGACATCTGTCAAACTTCACCAATAGCAAAGCTAAAATTAGAAGCCCTCAAACATTGCACAAAGAAAGCACTGCCGTGTTGTTTTTCGTATTTTGCACCATTTGAATTTGAGGTTAACTGCATTTTGACAGACGGAGAATTGGAAATGAAATTGTCATTAAATTGCAGAAAATATAAATTTAAATGCATACAATATGATGAGCTATGAAAATATCATTATTAGTCAATTCGTCAAGATTTGTACTTGCTTTTGGTACTGAGTACAGGTGAATATTCGAATCTGCGGCTTTATACTGTCCACACATAATAAAATGTGGCCCATTCTACAAAAAGTATCCTTACACACTACACTACCTGAAAATAAACAATTCCTCACGCACTAATGAACTGATGAACGAGTGATTTTTTTAAGAACAAACTCAGGAATAGGCCCCAGATAACACATGGACATCCAATGGATATCCATTGTACATCCTTCATGAATTTTATGGATGTACTATGGACATCCAATTATATCCAAAGATATCTTATGGACATCCGATGGATGTCCAAAGTGGAACAACCATAGAATATCCTTCAAGGATATCCTCCAGAGATGTCCATAAGATATCTTTCAAAGATATCCATAAGATATACTTCAAAGATATCTTTCAGGAATATACATGAGATATCCTTCAGGGTTATTCAAAAGCTATCTGAAAGATTCCTTGAGAGATATTCTAAAGATATCCTTCGGGGATATCTATCGAAGATAAAATATAGTAATAGCGATCTGGAGGGAAATGAAATAATGGTATTGAACAAAAAAAATGTATTAATAAACTCTGCTATCAAAAAAAATTCTCATAAACTACGGGGTTATCAACAAATAACATGTATATGGAAACTCTAAAATAAAAACAGAATATATAAATGCAGAATAATCAAAAAAATAGAATGCTATTTTCTTCGTCCATCAGGTGGTTCCATTATTCTAGAAGATGACAGATGCCTTTCTTTGGCCCTTCTCAGCCAAGCTTAGATGGCTTCTTCAGTAGCTTTTTTATTTTCCGTCGAATCACTGAGGTCCAGCTGCTTCTGAAATGATATGTATAATTGATGTTGAAATCTACAAAAAAATACTGAGAAATATGCTTTCTTTTGAATTCGAATACTGATGATGATAATATATACCACTGCCATAGTTTTTCTCTCTCTTTATTGGTATATATAAGCATATATAAGCATTTTTGGCATAAACTTTTCTTGGAAATTTTGCATTCTCACTGAACTAGCAGTCTGTTATGAGGCAATACAAATTATTATCAAATAAATTGAACAACTGAATGGGCTTTTCACCTAGTGGTAATTCAGCCAGTTTCAGATGTCCAGTTTATTTTTTATGCTCCATACCAGCTATATTTGGAGGCGAACATATTAGTGAGCATGGAAGAAAGGCATCGTTCCACAAAGTCATTATTGTGATTTTATTTAGGTACCTAAAAAAAGAGTTCTAGAAAAAGGAATAGAAAAACATACAACTCATCTACAGCAGCTTTGAATTTCGATCCAGTTCCCAAATATTCTTCCGAAAGATTAATTTTTTCAATGCAATCAATAGGAGAATGTTCGAATCTACTGATGAATCATCTTCATCACATGTCCACTGTTGTAGGCATTTTTAATCTGGGCACTGTGACATTTGAAAAACTCGTGTATTGTGGCAAATGTAACGACGTGCTTTTCAGCATTTCTGAAAATATCCAGACTCAAACAGCAAACACATAAATGCATTGGAAATAATAGATGTTTATAGGTTATGTCATTTTCAATTGATATTTACCTGTATTCGGCCAATATATAATTCCCTTTGGAAACAATCAACTGCTACAGATGAAAACCGTTATGTCCAGACCAACAGGGTATCAAAAACGGAGGAAAATAGAAAAAAAAACACGACTTTTGTTTGGATTCAGTGCTATGCCTATAAAATAAAATGACAGACGTTGCCAGTAATTATCACAGAACTTGAGTTCGCAGACACATGTATATCTGTTCTGTGGTCGCAGAGGGTCCCTGCGACAACGTATTTTTGAAAAGGTACAATTTGTGTATCTACGAGAATCTTTAAATTCATTTATGATTGCTTTGGATATCTCATGGCCATCCCTAGGATATTTTCTGAAGGATATCTATTTCAAATCCGTCAATGGATAGCCATTTCAAATCAAGTAGGAAAACGAAACATGAGATTTTTCCAAAAAAATTAATCTATATGTACGAGCATGAAAGAAACTCAGAAATTGACACAATAAAAATCAATCTTGCAATTTAAACTTATTCATATTTGCTCCGGATATCTTATGGCCATCCATATGATATCTTCTGGAGGATGTCCATTTCAAATCCAGGGATATCCCGACCAGAATTGGACATGAAATGGATATCCGTAGGATATCCTGTGTTATCTGGGGCTAAGCAAGATTTCAAATCAAAGAGATAGAAAACGCATAGATACCGACAAAACAATGAAAATAATTTCATATAAGATGCTGCAGATGTAGGAATTGAGTTCTGACATTAAGCGAGAATATAAACAAACATTTTTGGACAGCGCCATTTACCACAGACTACCTCAGAGAGAAGCTCTGTTGGAGTAACAGGTGGTGTCGTCCCCTCGAAAATCTAAACAATATCGAATCAGTTCATTCTCCAGGGTTTTTAGACATTTTAATTTCATCTCAATTTCGCGCCAACTCTGTTCGGTGTGGGATCTTGTTCGTTGAACGATAATCTTTGGTCATGGAGTGACTCAATGAAAAATACGTCTTTAACATAATTTTATATTTCTATTTAATTTATTAAAATGTCTGCGTACAAACGAACTCATGGATAAAAATCTAAATAAAAAACACACATAGTTTAATAATAATCGTAGGGACGTCTCGTGTCAAACCTCCTGTACATGTCCCTTCTGGGTGGTCGAACATCCAGCTCAATATAATCATCCCCATATCGTTGATTCTGGTACGGCAACCTCCCCTCATACCGTGGATCTTCGTATATTGTAATATGCTTTTTGGGATATCCTGTATTCACATTGGAATCGTCATAACGATCTCTATTGTAACTGTTGTGGTATGGATCATAGTAAGGTCTTTCTATGTATTTCTCCTCGTTGTATCTGCCCCCCATGCCGTAAGCATTCGCGGCATTTCTTCTGTTGGCATCCTCTCTGTCGTCATAATATTTGTTTTTGTTGTAGAGTTGGCGATTGCCCTTGTCTTCGTCGTATTTTTTCGAGTTTTCGTATTGGCCGCGTTTTTCCTGTTCGTCCGAGTGGCGTGACAAGTCTAAATTACCGCCTTTTCTGCTGTCATGCGCAGCATCTCCATACGATCCTATGAACAAAATCAGAAATGAGGAAATGTTTGCATTCTTGTTGAATGAATTGAAAAAAAAATTGGAAAGCCAATAATCATTGATGACTATTTTGTATAGGTACAATTTTATTAGCGGAATTTTTATTATCAAAACTAAACTTCAAAAAGGGGATTTTGAGCTTTCAAATAATATATGAAAGAAATCTCTTGGCATGTATTACCTAAAACTTTCATATTTTTTAAAAAAATTCATATTATTATTGGTAGTATATTAGCTCCCTGGTAAAAAATGTTGTTTATCTACCTTATAACCAATAATCGGATGTAAAATACAAATAGGCCTTTTCATTTAGATGATTTTTTAAGGCGCATGCGCTGGTTTTGAGACCCAAAGTCCCATTGGCTATTGGGAAAGTGAATAGCCATTGGTTGTTTTGAAATAACAATTTGAGATTGGCTTAGTTCAAAATTAGCGGTATTTTCACATTATGTCAACAGTCAACTTCATGACAAATGCACCTGCATACATTGGCGTTCGTAACTTTCTTTGTAGGTTAAGTACTTATTACCTATTTTATACCGCCAAAAACCTTTCATTCGTAGATAAAATAATGTACACGAATATTTTCTAATGGTGAGTTTTCTTCTCCATGTAAATTCAAGTCAACTAGCCATAGAAAAACTCGGAAATATTTTATTTTCTTAAAAAAAAATCGCCGTCAATGCCGTTGGGTCTGACAGGTAAACAGAGTTAGTCATTTGTCATCTAAATAAAAAGCCTATTGTAGGAAACTTTGTAGAGCGGAAGAAAAAGACTAAAGATAGAAAGGAAGAAACACCCGCATAAAGACGCCAATATCGGAGTTCTATTCAGAAGATAAAAAAGTCAAAAATATAATCACATTCAAAATAACAATAAAAATATTTAAAAATTTCTTAGTAATTATGCCATCTAGTAACGCCTACCTAGCCCAAAGTTAATTGGAATTTTTTAGATTTCACGGATGCATCCATCGCGATGGAAGAATCCAATAAGTCAGTCGCGGTATCTACTAACAGATGGAAGTTACTCAAAAATCAGGTCAACCAATGAAAAATGGAACAAAACCGCCGTTTCACTGAAACGATATAGGTAACTTCATCACGACAGGATTATATATATAATACTGACAGGGTTGCGGCATAAAACAGCTTTTACAGAGTACGGATGACCAGACGTAAGGTGAGGTAACTGTGCCACTGCTGCCAACATATACGAATTATTTAGCTGTTTGTATTTTATTTATCCTTGTTCTTTTGATTGTGTTTCAAAAGCCTTGTTCATTTCACACATGCAGTGTGAAAGCTGTATGAACCTTTCATGCCAGCGTGAAGAGAGTTTGGAACCGAAAGACTATGATGTGATGTGGTTCAAGCTATCTGATACCAAACTGACTAAGTTCCTCTGCTGCCTTTACCTTTCACCTAATGAACCTTCATATAACGACCTCTTTGAGTTTTTATCACTCAAACTGGACTACATTCAGGAGAACCATCCAACAGCTGAAACCATAATCATGGGAGACTTTAATGTACATAACGCTGCCTGGCTCAAATTCTCTAGCAAAACAGATGATGCGGGTCGTCAAGCCGAGGCCTTCGCCATCACTCATGGTCTAGAACAACTGGTCGAGCTACCAACCCGCATCCCTGATGTCAACAACCAGTCTGCCAATACACTAGATCTTTTCCTCACCACCAATCCTGACCCGTATAGAATAGAAGTTTGTGCCCCACTTGGAAACTCTGATCACACCCTCATCTCCACAACATGCTCTTTCCATTTACCATCGAGCTGCACAATACCACCCCGTCTCATGTGGCATTACAATTCGGCCGACTGGGAAGGTCTTCGTATGTTTTTCTCAGCGTTTCCATGGAAGAAAGTTTGTTTCTCTTCAGTAGATCCAACACGATGTGCTGAGACAATTTCTGAAATCATCATGTTGGGGATGCAAACCTACATACCGAATACCGAAAGAAGAACATCATCCGATAAGACCTGGTTTAACAGAAACTCCTCTAGAGCTGTGGCTTCCAAACAGGCAGCATACCATCGATGGCTAAAAAATCCGGGCCCTGAGACCAGAGCAGCATATGTCGAGGCTAGAGGCATATGCAAAGAGACAATAGAATGCTCAAAAGATGCCCACAATGCCAAAATAAGATCAAAACTTGCTGAATGTCCTAACGGATCCCGTTCATTTTGGTCTTTCGCCAAAGCTGTGGGAAGAAACTTCACTTCCAGCTCATTTCCTCCTCTAACCAAAGAAGATGGAACACTAGCAACGACTGCCCAGGAAAAAGCCAATATCTTTGCGCACCTATTTGCTGGAAATTCCATCTGGATTCCTATTTGCTGGAAATTCCACTCTGGATTCATAAAAACCCTGTGGATCTGACGGAATCCCGTCGATTGTTCTCAAGCAATGTGCCCTCGAACTAACACCTTTTCTTTGCAAGTTGTTGAACCACTCTTACAATTTGGGGTATTTCCGTCCAATTGGAAAATTGCAAGAGTACAGCCAGTCCCTAAAAAGGCAAAAAGGCCCTACCTAGCAACTACAGACCTATCGCACTGCTATCTATTATTTCAAACGTCATGGAAAAAGCCATCAACATCGAGCTCATGAAATATCTGGAAGACTCAGGAATTGTCAACGATAGGCAATATGGCTTCCGCCATCAGAGATCAACTGGTGACCTGCTCGCTTACGTCTCACATATATGGCAGCTATATATTGAAAAGTATGGAGAAACTTTAGCTGTGGCATTAGATATCTCCAAGGCGTTCGATCGAGTTTGGCACCAGGGACTCCTCGCCAAGCTTCCGTCTTATGGCTTGCCCCCTCAGCTGTGTTCTCTGCTTGCTAGTTTTCTCTCAAACAGGTCTCTCCATGTAGTGGTCGATGGAGTTTCATCTGACACTCTACTCATAAATGCTGGTGTTCCGCAAGGATCTATTCTCGCACCAACACTATTTCTACTTCACATCAACGACCTGTTGAAAGCAACTTCATGTCCAGTACACAGCTTTGCCGATGATAGTACCCTCCATACCGCTTTCTCTTCCAGGGCCCCTATATCAGCCCGTGAAACCAGAAATGAACGAGGAAGAAATGTTAATAATATAAATATGGACTTAGCAACAATTCTCGAGTGGGGATCTAATAACTTGGTAGAATTCAATGCAAACAAAACACAAGCATGTCTTTTCTCTAGAAAAGTCGATCTCACTGTGCCTAACATAACCTTGTCAGGAGTAACCATACCACTGAAGTCATCCATATCGATGCTTGGTATTACTATCAGCAATAACCTTTCCTGGGAAAATCACGTGAGGTCCATTGCCAAAAGTGCATCCCAAAACTTGGTTTTTTGTTTCGTGCCAAGGGCTATTTCACCCCACCCAGCTGCTTATGATCTATAAGGCACAGATCCGACCTGTCCTGGAATACTGTTCCCATATTTGGAGCGCGGCACCTAAACATATCCTGAGGCTATTGGATTCTGTCCAAAAAAGGGCAATTCGTCTCGTCGGTGATGCCTCGCTTACAAACTCGCTCACTTGTCTGGAACACCGTAGAAAAGTTGGCGATTTGTCTCTATTTTATAGATATTTTCATGGGCGATGCTCTTCTGAAATATCAACAATCGTTCCTGCTTTGGCAGTCTCTTCGAGACTAACCCGTCATGTTCAGTCATCACACCCCTTCGTGGTCACTTTGGAGACCTGCAGAACATCACTTTCCAAAGACTCGTTCATCCAACGAACAGCGAGGCTTTGGAACTCATTGCCTAGGGAGGTGTTCCCCGAGGCATACAACCTCCAGAAATTTAAGAAGAACACCAACTCCTACCTTCTTTCCCTTGGTTCCCACGATGTTCTCTGAACATTACAGGATATCCCTTTTCGTGGGAATCAGAACATAAAAAAAAAAATTCATTTTTACGCAATGCTACTTCATAATATTGACGACGTTGTTCCATTAATTATGGAAATTGAAATAGAAACTGGGCCTGGAAGCTTAGGTTCATTTGATGAAATAGTTTGCATAAAAATGGAAACGAAACGATCATGTTTCAATGGTAAATTCAAAAGAATTTTCGAATATCGACTGGATTGCCATCTCTTAGTGATGTCAGTATCTAATGATTTTATATAGTTTTCTTTGTCGTTACTACTATGAAGAATTGAGCTTTGACTGATCAGTTACAGATGGCGTGAGTGAGAACGCAATAGGGAACACGTCTGGTTTTGATGTATTATTTCTTTGCATCAGTTCGGCCCTCAAAAGTTACATTTTGTCAAAATATTTTTTGATATCCCGAAATTTTGTCGATAGTTCCATCCTTAGAAGTGCTTCTCAACTATAACTCGATTTGACCTTCACTTGATTAACTTCCCCGAAACACTAGCCCAATTGTGGTTGTTTCAGGAATATTGATGGATAATATTTCCTACAACTCAAACATAAATTCAACCTCACTTTCAATGTCATGTTTCAGAAACAATTAAAAAAACTATAATAATAACAATATTAGTACAACATGTGGACGAAGACAGAAGATATTATAGTTAACAGTTCGAAGTAACTGGCCGTAAAAGTTCGAATTGTGTGAAGTAACGATGGATACGTCCATCAGAGGCGCTAGGAGTACGTTTTTGAATGAGAAACAAATTTTTAGCTTACACTTTTCACCAAAAGATGTACGGTAATATCAATATTTGATCCTATCCTAGCCCTGAAAGCGATGCTATTGTCCATTTCCAGATTTTTTAGTCTCAGCAGTCTCAAAATATTTCGCCATCTCGTGAGAGTAGCTTAAAACAACTATGGCATCGTCTATTAGAGCTTTCTAGTTCCCACAATGAGAGAACTCACTTTACTTGCCATAGTCGATAACAGGTGGCAGTGGTTCAAAAACTTTCCAAATGAACTGAATCATGACCAAAAAATGATACTAGTTTTAAGATTGTATATTTATATAGGTAGGCTTTTTAGAACGGTTTCAGCAAAACTACGACTAGTAATACGAAATTGTGACAATTGCCCAAACTTGGTGCTTCATGTTATCCTAGTTTACATTATTTATAATTTATTCAACGATTGATGTAGAATATCATCGAATAAGACCCAGACTTTAATAATAAAGTAATCTTTATTAGTATGGAATTCTAGTGTAAAATTCAAGATAGCCGATGACTTTCGTAGGTATTGCTTTTAAACAGAAGTAAGCAATGCGTGAACAAACTTTCGTTGATACTAGACCCCCAATTCCTAAGTCTGCCTTCGTAATACTTGAACGTCCCCTTTCTATTTCAATCATATCTATAGTATGTTCCGGAATGAGAACGATACTGCCTAAACATCAGAACTCTAAAAATCCTCACCCTTTCTCGTCTTATGTACGTATTCATCCCCTTCATCGTTTCCGTCATCGAAAAAACTGGAATTGCTTCCCTGTTCGTCCTTGTGGTATGAATTGTGAAAACCGGTTTTGTGGTGCCCCTTTTTGTGGGCTTTCTTATCCTCGTAGTCGGCAATGTCTCCCCCGCCATTTTGCTGAAAAGAGCCCTTGTCGAAGGAGTTTTGATCTGAGTAGTCTTTTCTGTTGCCGTTTTGCTCGCCGTATCTTCCCAGGTCCGAGGAACTGATGAATTTCTGCTCGTTGTCCTTGTTGAAGCCTTCGTCGCCCTCAAAATTGGCGATACCTTGAAAAACACATTCAATAAGTATAGTTTTTATCGCCACAATGGTTTTACCAGCGTCCAGAAAGAGAATAAACGGAACACCCCCTTGAGATTAATATATTCAGTGTGTCAAATATTGTTGTCATTAAAAAATGAGAGTGTTTTTAAGGTCATATTTATTTTTATGGAAAACATAAAACCCAAAGATAGAATTTCATTATGGAATTTCTTTAACTCAATGTCAAAAACTTCGTTTTTCTATGAAATACTTGAACATATCAATTTTAATTTTATATCATTCTCAAAATTATTGTTATGGGATGTTGGTGTGTTAGGCAGAACTATTTCAACTTTGCAAATAACTTTATAAGCAATGCTTTGGAAAATTTCGGAGAGTACTTTTTTGTAATAATAGGAAATGTTACCCCTATGAAGTTAGCAAAGCCACTTGCTCAAAAATCGGTAAAACCTAGCCCAATATTTGTCGAATAATTGTCGTAAATTTGTCGTGAATACAAAAAATTTGTCGCGCTTTTAGTTTTTTTTATAGGGGGTGGCTGTGCTAACTTGATATAGTTTACTGTGTCGTCTAATGAAGAATGTCACTGGGTCTGTTAAATGACTTGAAACTGTATGACCGTGTAGCTTAAATGTTTAGAAATACACCTATTTTTGTTTCATTTCAATCAAGCGAGTAGTGTTGTAGATACGACAATTTTAGTTTCCGTTCTATTCAAATATTTTGGGCAAGCGCGCCATGCTCGCGTGACGTCATTTCACAACGCAACGTTCTCACCGTACACTCAATCATTGCTTTGCTATCGGATTTTCGCTCACAATAACGTTTTTGACTCAAGTTTTTATGTGAATCAGTGTTATAAGTATAATATTAGATATAGATGACGGTTTCGAAAAAGGACAATCTGATAACTTCCCTGAAATAGACGGGTTATGGTTATCCACTATTTTTCAAATAACTCCGATTTCTTGGCCGCCGAGATGCGAGGTGTAAAAATGCAAAAGTAAGTATGACTTAATGACATTTTTTTTATCATAAATCTTTTGATTCCTATAAGTACATATTTCTCATTACTAGTGTTTTATAAATGTACGTCATACGTCATATTGATACTATGAACATCTTACTTGACATTGTTCCTGAGAAGGAAGAATGCGTAGGTATTTGTGACAGGGTGGGACTTATTAAAAACAATACTGTGTTATTGTACCTACATAGTTTGGATCATGACTTACATTTTGTATTTTTTTAATATGTAATGTAACAAAAAATTAACATTAATCTAACCTAACCCAACCTGAACATTATGTACCAGAGGTACAAAACTTTTTAAAATTTGAACCCATGAAATATTTTTTTTGGAAGTAGGTTATTATTATGATGCACGCGACTACACCTATTGAATATTATTAAGCTAAGATGAAAAACCTCTCATATTAATTTCCTCTTTAATGTGATCGTGGATAAGTGCATTTTTATGTATTTTATTTTTTATATATTAGATCAACTTACGTTTATTTTATTTTAGATCGGCTAGAAACAGCTTCGGCGACGACGCTATTGGTTATGTAAAAGTTAAAAGAGATATTTGTACAGTGAAATGCCGAATCACCCCAGAACTTCATGATTTGCATCCATTTCTTTCGACTTAGGTTCGAAAGGAATAATAAAAAACAACTTTTCGGGTGCATTAGTAGTTTTATTTAAACACTTTGGCACAATACACGATTTTATAGTTTCTGGATTCGACATTTTTATCAATTTTCAACGCAAACTTCATACACACAGCTCGGAAGCAGAGCACGCACAGACCGACCGTTGTACAGTGACGTCACAGCGGCGTCGTCGCGCGTAGCTAAACAATTAAATATCTCGGAAGCTATAAGACGTATCAAAAAAATATTTATACGGTATTTTTTAATTTTTAATAGAGTATATTGTGAGGTAAAAATCAAAAGTTGGTGATATTCTTCATTGTAGGAATCCATTGAACATAACAAAAATACAATAAAACATATTTTAAAGGAAATATAGTCCATTTTATGGATAATTCCGGGTGCCCGTGAAAATTTCGAGTACTTGTCAACATTGCATTCATATAAGTACACCTGATTTGTGCATTTTACATGGAAAGGCGGAATAACAGTGTCTTACAATTTTCAATAAGAATTTTCAGTGATTTTTGTAAATGATGACTAATTCCAAAAATTCAAATTTTTTCAACAATACTCATTGTATATCACTTGAATATTTTTTATTACAACTGTATTTCATTTAAAAATTGTCGAATGGCCCAAACAAGTTTTGAATTTCCTGAAACAAAAAAAAATACGTTGAGAACGATGAATTGATTGAAAATTAATTCCCTTTGTTCGAAATCTCGGTTGATTACTATTTTTTCAAAAAAAAAAAAATTCCAATTTTGAATTTCCTGAAGCAAAAAAAAACGTTGAAAACGATGAGTTAATTGGAAATTTCCTTTTTTCGAAATACACCCTGTATCTCGGTTGTATTTTGTTTTTTCAGACTAAAATTCACCTAACGATTGTCGAATGACCGAAACATAATTGTCGTGCAGTTTTTGAATTCCATGAAGTAGAAGAACGGCTCACATTTTTTTTTCTAAGGTTTGCTGTGTCGACAATTGGTAGGTGAGTTTTCGGCTAGAAAAAACGGTATTCAACCGTATTTCGAAAAAAGGAAATTTCCAATTAATTAATCGTTCTCAACCTTGTTTTTTGCTTTTGGAAATTCAAAATTGGCATAACAATTATGTTTTGGTCATTCGACAATTGTTAGGTGAGTTTTCGGCTGTAAGAAAAAAAGTTCAACTGATACACAGTGAGCATGCTGAAATATAAAAATGCAAATATGTTCTATAAAATATATGTTCGTGTATTTTTATCATGATGTATGTATTTCGACAATCATTCGATACATTTTCATTAAAAAAAATGATATTCGGCTCAAGTTCGTCAATTCATTGTAGTGGCAGTGCTAACTTGATATCAAGATATCACAGAGAAAAAAATGTGGAAATACAAAAATTGCACGACAAATATGTTTTGGTCATTCGACGATTGTTAGGTGAATTTTGGGCTGGAAAAAACAATATTCAACACAGCGTGTATTTCGAAAAAAGGGAATTTTCAATTAATTCATCGTTCTAGACCTTTTTTTAGCTTCAAGATTTTTTTTAAAAAAAATGTTCAACTGATTCACAGTGAGCATTGTTGGAATATCATTAAAATGCTTATATGTTCTGAAAATGAATTTTAGTGTATGTTTATCATGTTGAATGTATTACGAAAATCATTCGACAAATTTTCATGAAAAAAAAAAAAAAAATTCGACTCACTTGATATCAAAAAAAATATGAGCCGTTCTTCTGCTTCAGAAAATTCAAAAACTGCACTACAATTATGTTTGGGTCATTAAACAATCGTTAGGTGAATCTTAGGCAAGAAAAAACAATATTAAACAAGAAAATTCAAAATTTGTTTGGGTCATTCGACAATTAAATGAATTTACTTGCGGTTGTAAAAAAAATTGTTCAAGTGATATACAATGAGCATTGTTGACAAAATTGGAATTTTTTGAATAAATCATTTACAAAAAAAAAAGGAAAATTCTTGTTGAAAATTGTAAGACACTTATATTTCGCATTTCCATGTAAAATGCACAAATCAGATGTACTTATATGAATGCAATGTTGCCAAGTATTCGAAATTTTCACGGACACCCGGAATTTTCCATAAATATGTTTTATTGTATTTTTATTATGTTCAATGGATTTTTTGTATTCACGACAAATTTACGACAATTATTCGACAAATATTTTATCGATTTTTGAGCAAGTGGCTTTGCTAACTTTATAGGGGTGGAAATGTTTCGTTTAGCTTAATTCATCAAGTATTATTTTTCAGTCAGGTTATTGAAAATACTAGAGTAGTTGATATTTGTCTAGTAGAGAAAAGTAGATAATGTAATGAAATTTATGAAGTATCACAGAAAGTCAGGTGTGGGAAAAACCGATGAGAAAGCAGAAAGAGTTGATCAAATAGTGAAACGTCACTGGACGACTATAGAAGAGTCCCCAGAAGAAACGGCGGATAATGCTATATGAAGGAAGAGGAGCAGAAAAAAAGACAGCCGGTTCTACGACGAGTGTCAGGAAAATATAGTCAAAACGCAAGAAGCGAGGAAGGAAGATACTGCAAAACAAAAAGGAAGACGATGTTGAAAATTATAAAGAAAGAAACAGACAAATGAAAAACATATACACAAAAACTAAAAGAGTCTATTTAGAATCGAGAAAGCTGGAAGATCACTGCAATAACAAAGAAATTGGAAGCTTCTACCAAGACATTGAAAGTACCAGAAGAGGAAATACAGGAAGGATTGAACGTTGAACTGATAGGTAACAATGAACAAATACTAGATGTTTGGAAAAAAAATTAACATGAAAGAAGGCGATGAAATGAGTATCAGAGAGATAGATCTTGAAGGGAAAATATACAATGATGACGTTTTTATAATGTCACAAGATGGAGAAACTGAATACAAAGGAAGATGAGCAATTGGAAGCGGAGGCAAGAAAATTAGGGGTGAGGATTAACGAATACAGAAACAAATTAAAGGCATATGGAAAACGCAAAAAACGGCAAATCAACAGAAAGAACTAATGATTGAATTGAAATTCAATGGCAACGGAAAAAGTTCATGGATTCAATGAAGAATAGTGGAGGGAGACAGATCCACCGATAGTCTAGGGACGTTCTTAACTTCAAAAATAATAATGTACAAAACTATTCTAAGGCTATGATTGTGAAAAATGGGTTCTAAACAACAGGGAAAAGGAAAAGCTTGAAATAAAACATGGGAAAGCAAAATACTAAAAGGGCACTTGGAGAAAAGAAGCTACTAGGAAGTAAATCAACTATACGAAGAACCAACAAGACCTTATTTCATAAGGGCTCGAAGAATTAGATGGGCACGTGACGTAAGAAGAAGAAGAGTAAAAAATTCTGGGAGTAAGACACAAACGACACCGCACCATCCTTATGGAAAATGGCTTTCGGTTAAATTTCCTGAATTTTTGGTATGTTGTAGATTTTGACTTTTTCCATAAAACTGTCCGTGGGCACTAAAAAATCCACCGACTAGTTTTCGAGATGTAAAAGATGAAAACTTAAGCTTTCTGCTCAGAATTTTTTACAATTCCGATAATTGACAAAACGCCTATTTATTCAGGGAATACCATGCCTCAATGATGTACAATGTCACGTTGATCTCGTTTCCATTATACTTTTTCGTTTTGTGCTCTATAACAGGGTGAACAAAAAAAATCCAATTCGATTAATTTTAAACCAACCAGTGTGAGTTTTCTGATGAAAATTGGATATTTAATTTAGCCTGGATAAACTCCCTCAATCTGGATCGAAGTTAATTGACATAATTTTTGTTTATACAGGGTTCGAAAATCTTTTCCGAAGTGATATATATATATATATATATATATTCTCCATTCGCACAGAAGCTTTCTATATAACTTCAATAATTATCATTATTAAAAATTATTTATAAAGCACGAACATTTCACACAATGTTTCATTTTCTAGACTAGTAAATGAATAAAAAGTGTTTTATTCGTTCGATTTTTGTCTGTCTGTCCAATCGAATTGTCTTCATCATCCCGGTGACAATGCATTATGACAATTTCATATAAAAAACAAGATGGCGGCCAAAATGACCGAGGAATTTATGGAGTGATTCTAATAAAAATGGATATTTGGGGTCGGAAATCATGCTTTTCTTGTCCAAATTAGCAAAATTCAAAATGGCGGCTTCAAAATGGCGGACAAGTTTTGTGAATTATGATTCGATTCTATTCAAAATTGGTATGTAAGAATTTTTGAGGTCAGAAATCATAACTGTGTTGTCAAATATAATAAAAAAATAAATAAAAAATAAATAAAAAAACTTTTGGAAGACAAGATTTCATTAAGTTGCACTACAAATGAAAAAATTATTTCTTCAGAGGTGTCTCGCTATTCTGAGAGTAACAGATTCAAAAGCTTGACGCGCAATGTTTTCAGTTTGAATACAAATATGAATTCTTTAGCGAAAAGTTTTTGAATCTATTACCCACAGAATAATGTGATACCCCTGAAGATTTTTTTTCTTTTTAGCGCATTTCACTAAAAGTTTTAAAAGTTTTTTTATTTATATTCATTCATATTTTTTGTGTAAAATATATTGAAATATATTTCAAAATTAGTTTATTTCTTTCTTGTAGAATTTTGGGAGGTATAATACTCCCACCATTCAAATTGAATTAGCTTTCAAACAATGGGAAATTTGTTCCAACCTTGAGAGGGTTATTACTTCTGATACAGTTCAATTTTCTCTAGTTTCTTTGGAAAAAGGGCTTTCAAATGAAAGATATTTCATTGACCATATATAAGGTATTGCATTTTTGGAATAGATACCGTACTAATATATACCGAATATTTTTCAACAAGAAGAATTGCTTGAAAATAGCCCACTTTGGTCTCTCCTGGAGTATATGGGTATCAATAAAATCCGAACATTCAAAAGTATGTAGCCGACAAATGAGTCCGGAGACCTATTGATCACAATATATCGGACTCCCCAAACCGTACATTATATAAAAAATTCAAGAAAATTAACCGATTGTTTCTCGAAATACAGGGTATTCATTGAAAAAAAAACGCATTTTTCTAAGAATCTTGGACTGTATCTTTTTACTCACCGTGTATACATGGAATTACTATACGACGTTCTTAACATTGAAGGATGTTTGATATATATATATATATATATATATATATATTTATATATATATATATATATAACAAGTCTGAGAAATTCTTTGGGACAGCAGCAAACCAAATGTACTCTTATAACATTATATTTCCAATATTTCGACAATGAATATTGTCATCATCAGGGAGAATGTTAGTGAGAATGGTCGTTTTTCGGTGAAATACAAAAAGATGTAAAAGACAGCATTAAAACATGTAAAAACATGGAGCAACAATTAGATTTATATGAAATAATATTTGTAACAAAAACATTACTGGTAAATTTACTAAAAGCCGAGAACAATTGTGGTGAACATTCTTTGGTTATGAATGTGAAAAGTGTGGGAAAATCCATAACCAAAGAATGTTCACCACAATTGTTCTCGGCTTTTAGTAAATTTACCAGTAATGTTTTTGTTACAAATATTATTCCATATAAATATAATTGTTGCTCCATGTTTTTACATGTTTTAATGCTGTCTTTTACATCTTTTTGTATTTCACCGAAAAAAGACCATTCTATAACATTCTCCCTGATGATGACAATATTCATTGTCGAAATATTGGAAATATATTGTTATTAGAGTACATTTGCGTTTGCTGCTGTCCCAAAGAATTTCTCACACTTTTTCCTAACTAGTCAGCAAAGACTACCTCCCCTCTTTCTATATATATATATATATATATATATATATATATATATATATAACATGCTCTCTCCTATCCGAACTAAAAAACGAGAGGTTAACGTACACTTATTTTGGAACCACCCTGTATAAAAAAAAATTATGTCAATTAACTTCGATCCAGATTGAGGGAGTTTATCCAGGCTAAATTAAATCTTCAATTTTCATCAGAGAACTCACACTGGTTGGTTTAAAATTAATCGAATTGGATTTTTTTTGTTCACCCTGTTATAGAGCACAAAACGAAAAAGTATAATGGAAACGAGATCAACGTGACATTGTACATCATTGAGGCATGGTATTCCCAGAATAAATTGGCGTTTTTTAAATTATCGGAATTGTAAAAAATTCTGAGCAGAAAGCTTCACTTTTCATCTTTCACAACCTGTATCTCGAAAACTAGTCGGTGGATTTTTTAGTGCCCATGGAGACTTTTGCCGAAAAAGTCAAAATCTACAACATACCAAAAATTCAGAAAATTGAACCGAAAGCCATTTTCCATAAGGATGGTGCGGGGTCGTTTGACAATAAAATTGATGATAAATATATCAAATTATCGGACCAACCTTTGTGATGGGAGGTATCATAAATTTTTGCATCTTGCTCCTGCCCTTGATTTTTAACAACTCCAGAACGTATGACGACTGGATCGGACGCTACACTAACTGTCCACGCGAACAGAACGATGGAGCGAAAAAAATGGCGTGCACACATCTCACATCCAAATTAATGTGGATCAGAACACGAACTAAACTTCTCTTTAGAGATTCAAGTTGTTTTATACCACGACGTGGGTCATTGTAATTTTTAACCTTCGGTGACTTTTCGATTTCACGGTATAACATGGAAGAGGATGTTAAGCTTAAAGAAACGAAGAAGGTTGATTATATTTCTATTGGATTCATTTCGCAAAAAGTTGTTTTGTTAGAATATGGCAGACAGTATATTTTCGATGGAACTGTGAACAATTCAACCGAGTGGTGTAAAAAAACGCGTAATAGAACTTTACGAACGGTACATATGTTTCTATGAACACTGAACGAACAAGGATTGTCTTTATTTTTGTTATATTCCTGAATTTAACTGAGTAGCATAATTTTGCAGATCCAAGCATCGGTGGAGTGGCTATTTCCTAATGAAATAATATTCAGTTTAAATCTTTCAATCTTGAGAAATATTGCTGAACTTCTCATCTGCAAAAATCGATATCATTTCGATATACATCAGTTTGCACCACGTACTATTCCATATTTTTGAATGAGTTGGGAGGGATATTGATCTTTATCTCGAAAAAAGTACAGTACAGTGATTTTACTAAACTCGGTTTGTTTATCAGTTGATTAACGAAAACAATCAATCAACTGTTTCTTAAAACAGAAATTAATAATGAAAAGGAAAACATTCTCAATTGAATATTGATAGAAAGATTTTTCTGTGAATTGAAAAATCCACGATTAAAATGAAGTTATTTTTTGTGAATGTCTAACAGAAAACAACTACTTCCCCGGCTAAAGCCACGCTGGACATTGAACTACATCTGATAGATATTCTGAAAAGGCCCTAACTCAAAAGAAAAAATCTGAAATTGAAAATTTGCATTTTCATTCAGATAGTTATTTGATTTTTTATTCCAGTCTTAATTAAGAACTCATAAAGATGAATGAGGCAAAGAAGAATGCTTTCCAAGAGAGAGTACTCACCAGAAATCTCTCGTAACATTGACGCAGGGGAGACATCGCATTCACTAGGTCTTCAATACATTTTTGTCGACGAAAATCTATTTCACGCTTCCACGATCATCAGGAAGACCGGAAGAAATGGGAAACACATTTTCAAGAAGCAATCTCACTTTGGATGGAAAAAGTCAGAATCATTTCTTTTGGAGAGACACTTTGAAATTAGTGTTTTCTGACATTAAAACCTGTCATGGGGTATGATAGATTGATTTGTTGAAAATATAAACATCCTGTTTATATTTTCAACAAATCAGAAATTAATAACATTGCCATTAGTTCTGAAATCAACCATTACTGATCACTACACCACAATTATATATAAAACAAAAATTATATGTTGTAAATATTGTTATCTTTGAAGAATTTTCTTTCTTGAATTCAAAGGACCTCCAAAAACAGTTGGTTTCCTGAAACAAAAGAAGTAGTATTAATAATTCGTAAATAATTAAATTGATTTGTTGAAAATATAAACAGCATGTTCATAAAATCAGATGTGGAATCATCTGCGACTGAACGATAAACTTTAGTCACTATCAAAATGTTGAATATAAATTTAGCCTGTGGTAGAAGTCCCTTGTATCTCGAAGTGGAGTGGTATGATTTTACGAAATAGAAGAACTCAAAGTAGTCTCCACAATTTAATATTGCAATCGATTAGTTAAATGTTGGTGAAAAGGTAAAAAACCATCGATCAGACATGTTTCGAACCTCTATAGGTTCATCATCAGCGGAGTTTAAAATTATGGAGATGAAAAAATTATGGGTTAAACATTATTATTATTTATAGTCAAGAGTTCATAATAGAAACAATTGAAAAACGAACCTTCTTGTTTTTCCATTGTTTCTGATCGATGGTTTTTTACCTTTTCACCAACATTCAACTAATCGATTGCAATATTAAATTGTGGAGACGACGTTGAGTTTTTCTACTTCGTAAAATAAAAATATAAATTTAGGGAATTTGTTATGTTTAGAAGTACGTGTTGAATGTTAAAAAAGTTAAAATTAAAATTATAAATTGGAAAAGAACATAAATAAAAAAATGTTCATATTTAGTAATTTATGCTGGTATTTTACAGTTTTTCTGAGGATTCTACCGTTTTTCTGAAACCTTATATAATATTAGTCGGTACCTATGTTTGAAATAAACATGTTTTCAACATTATAAGCAACTTTGCATAATTTATAAAATTATAGAAATCAAAATTTACTAATATATTTTTGAGCACAAGCAGACAACAAAATGTTAAAGTTAGAACATTCTGTATATGAAATTAGATGCCAATTAGATGCAAAATTATGAATATTGAAAATATGAAAAACAGAAAACGTCAAAAATGATTTGTTATATATCATGTATATAGTATGTAAGGTATTTAGAAACGATTCGTGAATAAAAACTGTCAGATAAACGAAAATAATGAAAAGTGCAACAAAAAGTGCTTGTAAATCGAAAATTCGAGAAGAAAAACAAAGGATATGTGGTATCAAGGGAAAGGAATCAACAAGCTAGAAGATTGAGAAAAAATAATTTTGAAAGAACCAACTCAAGAAATTTGAATTTGAAAAATTAATAATATTTTCGTTACAAAAACAATTATTTGCCAATACAACACAGGGAAATACTATAAAGAACTATAGCTGATAAAAACCCAGATGCAGAACGAATCTAACCTTCTCATTTGAGACATATACTAGTACGAGGGCGAATTCACAGTCGACAAAGGGGCTGCAGACTGGAACGGCAGTTTCCAGGAACGGAAGAGCGATGCGAGACACTGAACATTTTCGTTTCAAGAAGCCACAGGTACTTTGAACCATAAAAAGTTATTAAACTCAGTGCATTGCAAAAATAAACCTTTTTAAAGAACCCTTTCGATAGAACACTTTCATAAATTAGTATATAGACTACATAACCTACAAAGCTAGGTTACATTTCACTTTTCATTATCATATAACTTCACTTTTCATGTATATTTTGTTATGTGGTACTAATTTGAGTTAATTATCGCAGAATAGCTAACAGTAAGTCTTCCTGAATAAAATTAATTATTATTTTGATGAATTTCTGCATTATTTTCAATGATTGAGCAATAACAAGTTGCCATTTTCTGAAAATGACATCAAGAACTGCCAGAGGGCTCCACAGTAGAACTGACTCCTGTGATTCCATAGGCGTACCGATTGAGTTAGCTGAGGTGAAAAGAATGAGGTAAAACAATCAATGGGAAAAAGGTAAAATACATAGACGGACATTTGAAATATTTATATGGGTATTTATTTATCAACATATCAAATAATTCTGAGGGCTTATAACTTTGACAGTATGCGTTTTATCGCAAAACAATATCGAATAGTCTGTGGTTTTATCAGTATGAAACACCGAATAGACGTTTTATCACTATAAAACTGATTGATTCGTTCAAAAATCATGAGGGAAATAGTCGAAAAAATCCTTATATGAGCTACTTCTGATTTTTGAAACTTGGGAAAACAAAAAAAATCATTCTGTGCACCAACTTAGTGTGAAATTATTTTCTCCGCACTGCCGTGGGATTCTCGTTCTCCAAATGTTGATTCTTTTATGATTTCGGAGAAAAAACGAATAATTTTCAAGGAATATCCGAACAATATATTCTCGACAAAAGTGCTACAAAGCAAGAAATACAACTAGTTTTCAAAAATCAATTATAAATCATGTCCTCCAACTAGCCAAACTACAGCAATTTCTGTTTTATCGCCTCGTTCTTAAGAAATGTCTTATCTTTCTAATTAACTTGATGGGCTTTGGGAGTAACTGCTTTCCGATCTCGAGAACACTGGGCCATAAATAAAACATGGGGATTTATAGCATTGGAAGCTCCTTCAACAACGCTAACATCTTGTTTTTCACATATTCGCTGAACAAGGCTCCCATGCGACGTGGTAAGTTTGTGTGAATTAAAAAAAAATGGCCGATTTTCGTAGGATCTCGAGACGACATTGTGCGGTCCATACGGGTGATTCTCTAAGGTGGCTCACCCCTATAACTTTTTTATTATTGAAGATAGAAAAACGAAATTTGGGGGTTCTGTATTATAGTTCAATTAACATTTTTTGACATATTTACTTGTTTTGCCATACTTCCGGTTTGACCGGAAATGACCCCAACTTTCGATTTTTAAATGGAACATCCCATATATTTTTACTTATTTCGATCGATAATGACATTCTAAATTCAACAACACCTCATTTGTCAATATTTGACAAATAAAGTCATTTTTATTCCGATTTTTATTTTTTGATCTAGAATGCCATGAATCGTGTAAATCGCTTCATTCTTGATCGAGTAACATGGGAAAAATACGACTTTGAGACTTATGACTTCACAGTGGTTTTAAGAATTATTTAAATGTCGCAAATATGAATTTTTCCAGTTAACTTGATTTTTTCAAATGGAAAGAGGGTGGCTCGTCGGCTTTTTGTGAAAGATCATTTTCTCACGAATAATTTGATACCACACCCTTTCACTTTATTTTCTCGCTCACTTGTCTGGAACACCGTAGAAAAGTTGGCGATTTGTCTCTATTTTATAGATATTTTCATGGGCGATGCTCTTCTGAAATATCAACAATCGTTCCTGCTTTGGCAGTCTCTTCGAGATTAACCCGTCAAGTTCAGTCATCACACCCCTTCGTGGTCACTTTAGAGACCTGCAGAACATCACTTTCCAAAGACTCGTTCATCCAACGAACAGCGAGGCTTTGGAACTCATTGCCTAGGGAGGTGTTCCCCGAGGCATACAACCTCCAGAAATTTAAGAAGAACACCAACTCCTACCTTCTTTTCCTTGGTTCCCACAATGTTCTCTGAACATTACAGGATATCCCTTTTCGTGGGAACCAGAACATAAAAAAAAATAAAAATGTTTCACTATTTTTCTGAATAATTGCAAGAAGCGATCATACGTAATAACAAATTAGTATATTAAAGTATAAGTGGATAAAAAGGGCTTTAAAACACGCGCGATTTTTCGAGCACGACGGCGCAGCCGGAGTGCTCGAAATAGAGCAAGTGTTTTTAAGACCAGTTATCCACGAATACTTTACGTTATTTTTTTTTATTGGTGCACTTTGAAATCATATATACTGGTATTATTACTACAAAAATAGAAATAAGAACTAATAATGCAAGAAGGTTGAATTCGTGATCTGACATCAGTATACCTTTCGTTGTCATGGAAATGAGAAAACATTCATTTGCAATTTGTTACCAAAGATCAATATTTGTTGTCACCAGAGCTCAAAAATGAATGATTCTAATATCGATTTTTTGAATAGTGGGGCAGAATCGCGGTTAATACCGCGAAAATCCAGTGATATATATAAAAAAGAATATGAAAAGTTCATCAAATGGATGGAGGAGCACATATAAATGAACGAATTGTGAGTAATATTTTATTTGACAAGGTGCTCCTGTCAGATCAATTATAAAAAATTTGTCATTTAGACTTCACGTTTCTCGATTTGTTGATGTTGTCATGGTTACCTTTAAAAAACGCGCGTTTTTTAAAGTTCGATTTAAACACGCTGAGGCGTGCTTTAAATGGGTAAAAAGGGGCACCAATAAAAAAAATACGTATTCGGTATTCTTATGCACTGAGTCCTGTTATTCTAGTCATCCGTGACAAACAATTGAAGCTGTTGCTGGGACTACCTAAACAAATAGGCTAATGAATATGCTGTCACTTTTAAAAATTTATTTGTTGCGTAGTTTATAATCTGATATGGAAAATGATACTAGAAACGAGAAAATTGACATGTTGCTAATTTACGTCTCCATCGTCTCCATCCCACTCGGCATTATTTTCCAAAACTGGAAAGGAAAATGCGAAATGAACCTGAAGAAAATGCTAATAACTATGGCCTATGTTGAAGTGTACGGCGTCAATAGGCCTTTTCATTTAGATGATTTTTTAAGGCGCATGCGCTCGTTTTGAGACCCAAAGTCTGATTGGCTATTGGGAAAGTGAATAGCCATTGGCTAGTTTTGAAATAACAATTTGAGATTGGCTTAGTTTAAAACTAGCGGTATTTTCACATTATGTCAACAGTCAACTTCATGACAAATACACCTGCATACATTGGCGTTCGTAACTTTCTTTGTAGGTTAAGTACTTATTACCTATTTTATACCGCCAAAAACCTTTCATTCGTAGATAAAATAATGTATACGAATATTTTCTAATGGTGAGTTTTCTTCTCCATGTAAATTCAAGTCAACTATCCATAAAAAAACTCGGAAATATTTTATTTTCTTGAAAAAATTGACAGGTAAACAAATTTAGTCATTTGTCATCTGAACGAAAAAGCCTATTCGCCAAATTGTTTCTGAGTGTGATATAAGTTATTCGTCCGTTTGGGGAATCCTTCACAAATATAATTATCGATCATTCAAGTACCAACTACACCAACATCTTTACGATAACGACCACAACCGAAGATCAACTTATTGTAACTGATTTTTGACTAAATACAGAGAAGATGAACGTTTTCCATTTAAAATTATTTATTCAGATGAAACTCGATTCACCAACTTGGGTCTGTTCAATCGGAATAATAAAAGGTACTGGTCTCAAACAAATTTACATCTGATGCAAGAAGGAAATTTTCAAGAGCGATTTGGTTTCAATTGCTGGATGGGTATTATCGGAGGAAAACTTTTGGGGCCAATAATTTTCGACGGACAACTTACTGCGGAAAGATATCTACAGTCCTTAGAAATCAAATTAAGGATTTCATTCAAAATTTGCCTCTGGCTAACCAAGTTGATATCTATTTTCAACAAGATGGAGCGCCACCTCACAATTCTCAAGTCGTAAGAGAACATCTGAATGACCACCTCCCCAGAAAAGTGGATTGGCACTTATGGACCTATTCAGTCGCCTGCGAGGTACATTCTTAAGTTATCATATTTTTTCATAATGTATTATTTCTTTTTCATAATCTAGATCACCAGATCTAACTCCGCTAGATTTTTTTCTCTGGGGACCAATTAAAAATCAGGTGTATGAATCAGCATCAGCTACTCGTGAAGAAATGGAGTATAAAGTGAGGGTGGCATTCCAGAACATCACTGCGGAACAGCTAATCAATGTGGTGCGCGCAACAATTGAAAAAGTTGGACTTTGCCGTGATCAAGGAGGAGGTCATTCTGAAAATTTAGAACCTTAATGGACTGATTTACGACTTTTAAATAATTCTTAAAACGACTGTGGAGTCATAAGCCTCAAAGTCGTATTTTTCCCATGTTACTTGATCAAGAACTAAGCGATTTACACAATCCATGGCATTCTAGATCGAAAAATAAAAATTGGAATAAAAATGACTTTATTTGTAAAATATCGACAAGTGAGGTGTTGTTGGATTTAGAATGTCATTCTCGATCGAAATAAGTAAAAATAAATCGAAAGTTGGGGTCATTTCCGCTCAAACCGGAAGTACGGCAAAGCAAATAAATATGTCGTAAAATGTAAATTGAACTATAATACACAACCCCCCAAATTTCTTTTTCTGTCTTCAATAAAAAAAAAGTTATAGGGGGTGAGAATCACCCGGTATATATGGAGTAAATTCATTTTAAACGTTAATAATTGTTTTAGTTTCTGACACAGGTTTATTTTTAATCTGAAAATGTTTATTTAGTACTTTAATTACTAGGAAAACTGAATAATGTCTTGTAAAGTCAGATATTTCTCTGAGTTATTCTCGGTCTGACGTTTTCTTTATGAAGTTTTTAACACAAAATAAAACTTTTTATACAATTTTATCTTCACCTGTGTGAGAAAATATTTATATTTATTAGGTTTCTTTCTCATTTACTATTGATCTTAGTGATTTGGCAGAAAAAATCTTCTGATGAAGCTATCAAAATGTGACTAAGAGAGGTTGGAGAAAGGCATACTATCAGCCTCATATTGTGGCGACAAGAATAGGATTCGATGTAATGTAGACACAATTATATATCACTGTACTCTGGGAGAACTTTTCAATAATACTCTTATATACTGTTGACTAAATATGCATATTTTCCTAGACCTTTAACTTTTGTACCCTTGATAAAACTAGGATTATCAGGTGTTTTATTATTTTTTAGTAAGACTAATTCACCTAAACTAAATTCGACATTTTTTCTGATGCCACTTTCATTTGGCCCCTATACTGCAATTCAACTTATTTTCGAACATCAGAAATTTTCTTCGAATCATTCTCTAAAAAACTTATTGGAGAAGCGTTCTTGTACTACTCACGGCCAAACATTAATTTTAAAATAAAAAAGAGATCTACAAAACGTTATGTTTATATTCGGAAAATACTTCTTAAAAATGAAAATTTCTAAATTTAAGCATACAAATCTATAACGAATGAAACCTCATACAACAGTCCCCCTTGAAACGTTATCTGCCTAACATTTATTCGGAGGAAAATAACTCCTTGAAGCACTGTTACAAAGATAATAAAGAACAGAATTGTAAAAAAATTAATTGGCAAAGTTGGTAAAGCGTCAACTACCGCGGGAATGCTCAACTGAGAAACGCTTGAAATCTCCGAGAATTTAGAACCCGAATCCGTCACTGCCGAATGAAACGTGATTGAGGCTTGTTCAAGTATTACACGGTGTTTTGATAAAGATGAGTTTATATGAAGAAGTTTGTTACGAAAACATCTAGTTATGAGTTTTTAGTTTGTTGTAGGAAATTTCTTCTATCATATGATTTTTTTCTGTACATTTTTGCAATAATTTTAAAAGCATAGTAATTTTTAAATAGAAATAAAAAAATTCCCTCCAATTAAATAATTTGGGGATAACAACTGTTACTCGAAGGGGTTGAATTTAAGGTTGAAATGGGATACTGAATTCATCATCTATGCCTACCTAGGTCACTTCAAAGATACACCACGAATTATTATAACGGAGATATTCTGTGGGCAGTACTTCCATTGCAACACGGTATAAATAAATGGGACCATGGTACATAGTGTCCTCAAAAGTCACTTTGATCTTTTTATAATAAGTCATAATTAATTAATAACCACCTTCAAAGATTCTGGGAAAGTACCAGTTAAAAATGAGAGATTTACTAGGAATTGGTTCGATAATTATGGGTAGGACTCTCTTCACTATAAAAACAGGTACCTCGTCAATTCCTGAGGATCTCTTGGTCTTCGTCTTCAAGTTGAGCAATTCTGTTTCCCTGAAGGGGTTCAAAAACAAAGTAAGGCGATTCAAATCTGTGCTTTTATTTATAGGATCGTTCGAGTTGCAAACTTTTGGAATACTAGATATCAGTGCCTTGGGTGCTTCTGTGAAAAAGTTATTGAGTTCAGTTACAATACGAGTGGGGTCTCTAATGATCGTACTATTTTATTCGATAATTAGGTTTCCATGTAAATCATTTCTTCTACTTGAAAGTTCGGATACTACATTCCATAATTCGTGTATTGTTTTCAGATGTACTTATCTTTTGTTGGTAATATTGCCTTTTCGATTCGTTGACCAACAAGTGCTTTTTCTTCTCGTTGGAATATATTTCTGCTAGAGCAGGATTATTTTTCTTTAAGTAGAAAATATGTTTCAATGAAGAACTTGAATTGAGTATTGTGTCATCGATCCACTTATTTTCTCTGGTGAACAAATTTCAAAATTATGAAGGAAAATATCATAAAAATATAAAAAGACTCCATCACTATTATAGTGTTCATAAATGCTTGTCCAATCTTCTTTTTGTAAAGTAAATTCGGAATTTTTAAGGTTCTCTTCATTGTAATATCTCCTAGTTTCTGTTTTTGTTTTGGGTTTTGAATTGAGTTGAGTTTCTAATAAAATCGTGCGGTGATCCGATATTTCGTCATCTAGAACATAGCATGTTCCTTCATGAACACAATTTGAGAAAATCTGGTCTATAGAAGTGCAGCTCGTGTTTGTGATTCTTGTGGGCCAACCCACCAATGGACGTAGATTGAAGCAGGACATTACCGTATTTAACGATCAAGGTTAAAATCACCACAGACATAAAAAGTTATATCGGGTTTATAGAGTAAGTCTAGTATATCACTAATAATAATAATAAAGGTCTTTATTGATTACGTAACAATGTTCTAACACATTATAAGATAGTAGGGCGAGGTTCAATTCATTCAGTGGCTAAACTGAATGTCTGTTCTTCCACCTAACCCTGAAAAAGATAGACAAAAAAGCGCAGAGAAGTAACCTATACTGAGGAATTCAGTTCAGTTCAATACTTGAAAAAGCAAGATAGATATACATTACTTACTAATAAAAAAGATGCTCGAAGAGTTTAGTTTTAAATAACATGATTCCGACGGATATTCTAACGTTTGACGGGAGAGAATTGATTACTTTGGCGATGTCGTAGCTGAATGATCGTTCGAACTGTACTGTATTGTGTAGGGGAGGTGTAAGCTTTCCCTTGAATCTTATATTCAGGGTATGAACATCTGTGCGAAAACTGATTTTTTCATAAAGATAGGGTGGTGTTTTATGATTCAATATTTTGTGATACATACATGCAGTATGTATATATCTAGTTCTTTCATTCTCACCCATTTGATATATTTGTATAAATGACTGATATGACAGTACTTTCGAACCCCAAAAATGAGTCTTATACACGAGTTTTGCACTTTTTGAATCCTCAGAGTATCCACGTTATTGAGACAGTTACCGTATAAAACATCACAGTAATTTAACTTTGACAACACCAACGTTTCACATAATATAACTTTTATGGATCTAGTAAGGTACTGGCGTATTTGGTAGTTTAATTTTAAACTAGCATACGCTCTCTGCAGGCATATAGAGACGTGCTTAGTGAACCTCAAGTCTTGGTCCAAATATACACCTGAATTTTTTACACATTCTTCACTTTTAATTATTTCATTGTTGATTACTATTGGATGATCTTCACTTAACCCAGTTACTTTTAGCCGATCTTTGATTCTTCCAAACAATATAGCAGTATACTTTTTTGGGTTCAACATCAAGCAGTGCTGTGAGGAATATTTGAGTAAATTTTGAAGATCAAAATTCAGAGAAGTTATAGCTTGTGTATATTCGTCAGGCTGAAATGATATATATATATATATATATATATATATATATATATATATATATAACTGAGTATCATCTGCGTAAAAGTGATGATTGCATGATAAGAATATTTTTGTGAAGTTGGAAATATATAAGGAGAATAATAACGGACCAAGTATTGAGCCTTGTGGAACACCAATGCTATTGATTAAGTACTGAGACAGTCTGTTGTTATAACTCATTACTTGTATTCTGTGACTCAAATAGTCCATAATAAGAGTAGAAGCACTCACAGTCAATCCACAGAATTTCATTATGGCCTCGATAATTTGATGATTCAGGGTGTCGAATGCTTTCGAGTAGTCTAACAGAACCAATAGTGTTAGTTTTGCTTTATCATTCTCCCTGAAAATATCATCAGTAATCTTCATCAGTGCAGTACAGCAGCTATGATTTTTTTTGAATCCTGATTGGTTTGCCGGGATTATTTTATTTTTTAACAGGTGTTTGCAGAGTTGAATTTCTATTATTTTTTCGAGGATCTTTGACATTGTTGGTAAAATATTTATTGGTCTTATATCATTATGTGATGATGGATTGGGTATTTTAGGAAGAGGAATCACTTTGGCTTTTTTCCAAATTGCTGGAAAGACGGAATGTTGCAAAGAAAAGTTAATAACATGAGTTAAATAATGTTTTTGAGAAATATTTTTATGTCCCCGCAGGAAGATCAATAACAATTAATTTAAGTATGTTTATGTTTATTCATTAATTAGAGGTCATTTCGATGTCATATAGAAACTAATATACCGCACTCAAGAATCAGTAATTCGTTTTTCTCACATATACGAGCGACGGATGATTTCTTTCCATATAATTGCACCATAATATAAATGATAAACCACTGGTAATCGGGCTTAGCAAAATTTACCATTATTAACAGCACGTTTTACAAAAATAAATTAGAAGCATGGTTCCACATTGGACAGCCAGCCCTAAAGGGTAACATTATCAATATTAAATATCTAGATTGCCGTCTTGGCTGAGACAGTTGAGTGTTGTTTCGCACTGTCGATGTCGGTCCCACTGCCAGTAAAACGTAATGAAGATAATGCTTGTGACGGAACAATGAGCTAATTGCACTCTGTTATATTCCTCTCTTCCTCAACTATACAGGGTGATGATGGAATTGGGTCACTGGCGCGCAATCTGCTCTACCCCCAAAGGGATGTAGAATATGCCAATAGACTAACTATTGACTTGTCTTTGTTTTAATTTTTTCAAGAAAAAAAACTAAATTCTAAATAAAAACTATTTTGCCGATAACTCTTAATATTTTTTCTACCGAAAAATATATCGAAAGAATGGACGGACTTTAAATAAATACGTGCGCCCGATTTGATACCATAATGAAATTTCCCGTACTCACTCATATTATCTGAACTCCTCGTGTAAAGTATAGTCACACTCTCTTTGTCCAAAATGTTTCTACATATAATATTCACATAGATAAGATAAGATATTTATTTTCCACTAGACAACATAACATTGCATTGGAAGAGTCATACACTTAAATCTAGGTAAGTATAAAAACATAGAAACACACAACAATTCCAAAATTCAGAATTTCAATTTTCAGATGAAACCAAAAAGCTGAAACCACAGGTTTGAAGTAAAATTATGAACCTCAATTAAAATTGTCCTAAGAACATTCTAAAAGAAACATGACGACATCTCAGAATAAAAGCATATAAACAAAACATTACGGTTCTACGACATAAACTCTTCAACACTATACAGACACTTTTCAAGTAGAAATTTTCGAAATTGTATTTTGAATATTTTAATACATTTACTTTCTTTTATATATTTTGGCAGTTTATTAAATACCCTGGGCGCCATAGAGGGAGGAGAGTTGAATGAAACGCTAAATTTATCAAAAGGTACATGAAGGTCATATTTTGTTCGGGTATCAAATTTATGTCTGACTTTATTGGTACTGAATAAAGTACCTCTATTCTCAAATGAGTAAATAGAGAGTTCAAAAATAAATAATGAAGGAAGTGTTGAAATTTTATGATACTTGAAGACATCCCTGCAACTTGTACGGCCCGATATACCAACGAGAGAACGTAAACCTCGCTTTTGGGCAATAAAAACCATCGTGTGAGGATACAGATAAACCCCATAGGCATATACCATGTCGCAATCTACTTTCAGCTTGTGCATAGTAGAGTGAAAGCAGCTGATTTATTTCCAACACTTTCTTAGTGGTTCTGAATTGATATGATAGTGAATTCATTTTTGATATCAGTGATTGACAGTGACTTTTCCAGTTTATACATGAATCAATTTGAAAACCTAAAAACGTTATAACGTTGCTATTACTGGAGACATATTGCGCTGAGGCATCATCTGAGCCGAATGTGATATCTTGACATAATTTTTGACGGTTATGAAACCTTATGGATTGTGTTTTTCCAACATTTAGAAACAGCTGATTGCAGAATACCATTCTGGAGAAAACTGTGTTGCATTTATGTCAAGGCTAGATCGGTTTTATCTGATATGATCACAGATGTATCATCTGTATATAAAGTTAATGATGCCGGTACTGATAAAATACTCAAATATTAATAAAAAGGATAAACGATACTGGGCCCAAAACTGAGCCCTGAGGCACACCAAGATCAATGTCCTTCATTTCAGAATTTTTGTTGTTCACAGTGACATACTGTTTTCTATACCTTAAATAATCTGATATCCATTGCAGAGGTAGCCCTCTGATACCATATTTATCCAATTTTTCGATAATATAGAATGATTGACGCAGTCGAATGCCCTGCTAAGATCACAAAAGATTCTCACAGGGCACTCGCCTGCCTCAATGAATTCGATTATTAGGGCAGCTGTTGTCACCAGGGTGTATGTAGAAAAATGGATTTTTCTACACACATTTTTCTATACTATAATGTAAGGCACTGATAATTTGGTTTACCACTAGTCCGTCGGACCTCGATACATGCCTTCGGCTTAATATGCGAGGTCTTGCTTTTGAATAACTTCTCATTCATTATAAAAAATTAGTACTTTTTGTCTTTTGTCTCGAGGGACTTCTGTTCAAGTGATAATATAACTTAATAATTGACTTTTGCCTCTCAATTAAAATAATCTGATGGTCAATCATAATATAAAATGTAAACTAAAAAAAAAACAATCTCCTTTACCAAATATAGGGGCATTCCTTATTTTCTCGAACAAATATAAAATCTCAGAATTTAAATGCAATTATCTCCAGTTTTGTGATAATTTTTTTTATTTTGTCTTATAAACGCATGCCCAAGGAATAATATTCCGAACCAGCAATTCACCCATCGTGGCTTATATGCATATAAATATCAAGTGAATATGTTTTATGCATCTGGATGATATATCCATCCATGTATACATTATCTGATATGAACATCCAATGAGTATTCGATTATAGTCCAATATTAGCAGACTGGACTTATATTGTGTGTCCATTGAACGATATCCGAGTTGTATATGGGCAACCAATGGATGTATTTCCTTTCAAGAAAAAGTCCGTTCAAATATTCTATAGATCACTTCGAATAAAACTACAAAACGAAATTAGTCCCCATACTGCCATAATTTCCAAATTACCCTTCTTGGAACTATTCTTTATCCCAGATCATCAATCTTGCTTTATAATGTCGGTAATCTCATGCGAAAGTTGGCATTAGCAGAAAGTACATGGACAGGGGTGCAGTCAAGGGAATATTTCCAAGTTCGAGGGATCTTCATAAAAGAGCTTGCATCGAAAAATACAAACGAACAGTTTAGTGAAAGATGTGTTTGGAGGTCAATGAAGAAAATTTTATTGTGTTAATGATAGAACAGTATAATAATAATAATTATTATGGCTTCATTGATAGGAAGATATACGGAAGTCCTTTCAAAAGACCAATATAGATATCATAGAAATATTATTTTTTAATTATTCTTACTTGCAAACCTCACAAATAATGCATTGCAATGCAATGCTATAATTTTCAAAGCTTAAAAAATCCCATAGTGCGGCTATTGGATGAATTTTACTTTTTAGTGGGGACAAATGAATGAGAATTTGATCTTATTTATTCAATGAATCTTTGAATTCGGGCGTTTTTCCTGATGGATGGAAAATTTTATACCTATACCACATTCAATGATTTGAGTGTTTGAGACAAATGTTTCTAAACAAATACAAATATTTCTGGATGGAAATCGAATACTTCCTGAGGTGCAATCTGGGTTTTGCCAAAAACATGGAACACATACTGCCTCACTTAAAATGATTGGTGATATCGAGAAGGCTAAAGACAATTCAGAAGTTTTTCTCTTAGTTATGGTCGATCAACGTGAATCATTTGATTTGGTTAATTTGGAATTACTCACTAGTAAACTCAAATACATTGGTTTCGATGAAATATTATTGAAATGTATGCCTAGCTCGAAGAGTAAAACTCGATCAGAATCTGTAGTGTTCCTCTTTTAGGGAATCCAAATCAGGTGTCCAACAAGGGAGTATTCTGGGGCCCATTATATTCTCAATTTTAATATTTGATTATCCGGCCTCCTAATCACATAGTCAAATTCATCTCTATGCAGACGACTTTCAAATTTGCTTATCTACCAAATCCGATTAAATACAAAACTGTATCATGCATATAGTACGTTAGTTTACACAGAAAAACCCAACTTGAGAATGAATCCAGGTAAAACAGTCGTATTATACTTTGGTCCTTTAAGACAAAAAAAAAACGAAATACAAAGAGATTATAGGCTTTGAATTATGCTGAAATCGAATGGGTAGACGATCATTGTCATTCGATAATAGTTTGTAAAAATATTGAAATGATCCTTTTTCAAATTGAAGAATTTATATAAATGCATGTATAAGCTCTCCACAGAAATGAAATCAAGGTTGATTAAAACTTTCAATGAAGTGAAATGAACAAATATATTCATTAACAAAATCAACCAAGCAGAAGCACAAATTCTCTATCTTTCCAAATCGCTGACACTAAACTAGAAATAATGAACTCTACCAAATTCTTAGGGACAGTAGTAGAATTAAACTAGAATTCAACCTTCAAATCGAGGCAATCTTGAAAAGATTGAGTAAATTATATTATGCCTTCAGAACACTAAAATAAAACCATGGAGAGCATCTCCTATGAGGTGGGGCCACTGAGTTCTACAGAGTGTCAATAATACGAAAAAGGTTCATTAGACTAATATATGACCTCCACCGTAACAAGTCATATCCAGAACAAAATATTGACTTGTTCCAATATCTACCTATATAAATTATTAACTTATACTTTTCACAACTTGTATGAATAAAAAAAAAATATATGTATGAATACCCTACGAGGAAAAAAATTACGTACACCCGCAACAATTTAATAAAATGCCTATGCTGGACCTTTTTTTTCAACCTGCTACCTCGAGAAATAGATACTGCATCCGAAACAAAATTAAAACTGCAATAAAGAATATCTGCAGGAAAACCCGTTTAATTTATCGTCTAGATTAAGTATACTACTTTGTAATTGTTTATATTGTTTTTTTATTAACCTAGCCTATGTCATGTCCTTGACCTACTAGAAAAATTAAACTTCTACGGTGTGCGGGGGGTACCTCTGAAACTTATAAAGTCCTATCTAAATAACAGAATTCAGTGTGTAGCCATAGAGAACAATTTCTCTGAATTCCAGAACATAAACCACGGAGTCCCTCAGGGAAGTGTATTGGGACCACTGTTGTTTCTTATCTACCTCAACGATATTTTTCACTATATGTCCCCCTCTGGATGTATTTGTTTTGCAGATGACACAACCTTAATTGAAACACATTGCAACCCTATCACACTCAACAATCTTACTGAGCAAGCCAAAAACAAGGCTCATATTTGGTTCAGTTCGAATAATCTTAAATTAAATCAAGAAAAAAACCCAAAAAAATTTCTTCTCTGCTAACAACTATTTTACCTCGAATAACTCAGTCAACCTGTTAGGTATTGTGCTAGACGACAGGTTAAAATGGAGTGCCCACATTGATCATTTATGCAAAAAACTTTCCACCCAATTATTCCTATTGAGACAACTAAAAAAAGTATTGATCATTCAATATTTATAACTTCTACCATTCTCTCTTTCACTGCACCTTAACTATGGTATACTATTCTCTGGGAAACTCAACACACTCAATTAGAGTATTCAGACTCCAAAAGGCGCTAAGGATCATAGATGGTGCAACCTTCCATGCCCACTGTCAGCCACTATTCAAGAAATTCAGAATTTTACCAATTCCTTGTGTCTATATCTATCAAACTCTACTGGAGATTTTTACTAATATAACTCTGTACTCAACTAATGCTGATGTCCACAACCATGCTACAAGATCATCGAATGAACTCAGAACTCCTAAATTCAGATTGTCCGTCACAGAGCAAAATTCTATAAATGTCAGAATTTTCAATAAATTACCAGTATCTGTGAAATCATTGAATTTTAGCCAATTCAAGAAATGTGTAAAGAACCATTTACTATTATATTGTTTTTACTCAATAGAGGAATTCCTATCATTCAACCATGAATGCATGTTACTCACCCCAACTACATAACCGTAGCGCAATAAAAATATTTATAATAAACATTTTAAAACAATAAAACCCGCTTAAGGGGCATGTCTAATACTATCCATGTTGTGATTGTTTTGTTGTGTTGTTTCAAAACTTTTAAACATTTGTGTCAAAAATTTTAAACATTTGTAGTTACATATATATGTAGTTCTGTCCTGTTCATTTTATTTGTAATGACTAATTTTATTACTTGTAATTTTAACTATTGTTAATTTTAATTTTTTTACTTTGACATGCTACAAACATAATTTTATGTAACGTGGTTAAATAATGAATTCTATTCTATTCTATTCTATGAGGATTAATAAATATATCTATCTATCTATAATATAACATGATCAATCAGTTGGAATCGACCATGACCTCCACATTTTTTAACCCACAAATCACATTTAGCACACTTGAGGCAAATTTGTGGATGTTTTTTTTTGCTGAATATTATCTCTTGACTTGTTTTAATAATCTTAACTGAATTTTAACTGAATATTGTCGTATAATTGGGAAACCTTTTGAAGTTCTTGTGATTTTGAATATTGTTCAATCACGTTAGTTAGAATTTAAATTCACAGCATTCTCAATCAGAATAAGAGCTTCATAAAATTCATTATTTATGTTGAAAAGCTCAAGAAGCTTGTTTTATTTCTTATAATTATGGAAAGGAAACTAAGAATATATTTTGGTTAGTGAAAAGAATTATGAGTTTGTCAGAAAAGTAGCACTCCAGTCTAGAGATGGTCCAGTCTAGAAATGGGTCGGTAATTAAAAAAAGTCTTGGTGATTCCATGGCAAAATGTTCTGTCTGCATTTCCTAACCCACGAAAATTATGAGTTTTTACAGTTGAATTTTATTTGATTTGATTTGATAGAAAAGTATTCTAGTTTTATAAACTATATTTTTCATAATTAATTAAAAAATCCACTGACACATTTGGTGTCATTGATTGTTTGAAAATATGAATGAGAAGTTAAACCTCGATCGAATATATATTCCCGAACAGCCCTCGTATCATCATTACCATAATTGAGACTAAAATATTCAATCCAGTAGTAATTTTGTTACGACCAAAAGGGAACATTATGTGGCTGTTGCCTGAGTTTCTCTGTTACTGTAATATAATAATAATCGTTAACTGGTTTCGTTCAAACGATACTGAAACGGTCGAAATTAAGACGTTCCTCCACCCATGGCTTCCGCGATGTCGGACTTATCTCAGAGCCCTCTCGATTACCGCGCAAATCGCGTGTCATTTGTTAACTCCTCAAGCGTTGGGAAACACCAGGTGCATCGCAAGGTAATTTGGTCAGGATTTACTGTTCAACAGAAGAACATCGCGCCTCATTCTGACACTCAAACTTACGGAACTCCTTTAACTAATCGTCTCGATTCACGGTTTTCCTTATCTCGATGGGGTGGTATGAAAGCGGGAGAAAATAAAGATTTTGAGCTTTATTAACCTTGGTCGATTACCGACTTATGAAGTTTCAGTGGGCCGCCTAGACAGCACTGGATATTCCATGAATATTCATAGAATATTATTTTTGGGATATTGGAATATTCTTAAATGTGCCAGGGATATACATATCTTTTTTGGAATATTCCTAGAATGTGCTGGTGGGGAAAATTTTTATTTCCTTAATATTCCATGAGGAATATTCCCGGAATATCCAGAATATTCCATGAATATTCCAAACAGAATACTCCTGGAATATCCTCTGGGAATATTCCTTGTATATCCAGAATAGACCTACAATATCCCATGAATATTCCAGAAAGGATAATCCTAGAATATTCCAGAACATATTCTATGAATATTCCGAGAATATTCAAAGTAATTCAGGAATATGATAGTAATATTCCCTAAATATCCTGAAGGGTTTTCAGAACAAAATAACCATTCCCTGAAATTTCAGAAATTAAGAAAATAAAGAAAAATACAACTGTTTCCCCACATGAGTATCCTCAAATATAAAATCTTGAATGGCACTTTTACATCAATAATACTTCTACAATTATGCCTGACAATTCAAGCAATGTATTTGCTTACATTCGCCAAGAAACAAAACTTCATTTCAAAAAGTATGTAATACGTAATTATTTTCCTCAGAGAATTTGTGGATTGGAATTGCAGGTTCCACTCAGAAAAAAAACCATTTGATTTCCGCAAACTGCGCACCCCTTCCCTATAATGAAATAAAACAACATTAATTTCAACAGGTCTATTTCTATATAGTTATAATATTGATTAACCCGTTTCTTCTGTCACTACGGGGATATCTCTGAAAAACAAGAATTGCAAGATCGAACTACTGCTATCTGAATCAGAAAAACTTGAATCCATTCTATCACTAATAGTTTCAACTTGATTACTTAACTGTCTTTTTGCATGATGTGACGGAGTTTGTGTAAAAATTGCATTAAGAATATTCCTGGTGTACTTCCTTATACCAAGCACTGCTTTTTTTTCTTTCAGGCATTTTGTAGAAAATGCCTTGAAAATGAAATGATCAGTGATATACAAATGAAATTTTAATGGAAAGAAATGAATGCTAACATAAAAGTGTGCTTACCACACTGTGGTGATTAATAAGAATATTTGTTAAACAATTCCAAACACAGTAGTTTCACATATAAATATGCAAAAGTAACCCATACCAGTAAAAAAAACAAAAGATGTCAAATGTCAATTTAAAATGCATTCAACTTTACAGATCGGCCATCGGGTTAAGCTACGACTACCGGATGAACGACAGACGCTGACGCGCGCGGAATGGTTTTGATTGGTCGAGAAAGTGCACCTCGATATTTTCCGTCCAATTATAATTTGGTCAGTACAGTACTGTATTTTTGTCAGCTTGTCTGAACAAAAACTCTGTTTGCAAATCAAATACATCTATTCGCACTTTTTCTCATAAAATTTCCATATTTTGAACTGGAAAATGGTTATTGGTGTTCATTCCATATAAATAAGGAAGAATATTCCATGAATATACAATACAGAATATTCAATTTTGATTATTCTATGAATATTCATACATGATTATTCCATGAATATTCACACAGGAATATTCTATGGATATTCATACAGGAATATTCTCACGAGAATATTCCTGGTACATTCTCCCGATAATATTCCAGAAATATGCATATTGGAATATTCATGGAATATGCTAGAGGCATGTGAATAGGAATATTCCATGTATATTCGGAATATATTCTTCTCTTTTCGGATATTTAGAGAATATTCTAGGAATATTCCGTGCTGTCTGGGGCGTATCAATCTAGTAACAATAATCTATAAAAGTTAGGAGTTCTATGAGAAATGAGAACGAGTTAGACATTTGTTGGCACAAGAAAGAAGCCTCGAGACTGCTCGGTACTACTAACCTATACAGTAGGTATGTGGTGGTTCGAGTATCCATCACAAAACAACTACTTACCTGGCAAATATCGATATTATCGATACTTGTAATGAATATATTGATTGCTGGTGATTACTAGATTTATTTTTAGTAACTTCGTTCTTCATTGATTTTTTTCTTTATTCAATTTTATGTATAGTGGAGTGTTATGAAAATTAATATCTTTATTACCTTTCCTTGAATTAAATCACTACTAAGCGTCTGATTTCCATTGCTCAGAAAAAAAGATATGGGTATTGATATTTTAAAACTCAAGTGAATCATAAATATATGCTACCACCTTTAAAAATATATTAATATATGAACTATAGCTTGACATACACTTTCTTCTACCTCTATTGATTGCCTATTTGCGGTATACAGTGCTTTTCAAAAGTCTCCTCCCCCCTCTTATTTTTGGAACGATTATACATAAACAAGTGAAATTTGGAAACTGAATATTAGAGGTTGTAAACTTCCCTACTAGTGATGATAGATGACGAAATCCTCAAAGATGACGTCACAAGGCCATTGTGACCAATAATTTTAAATGGAACCCTACGGCAAGCGACACCTCTTTTAAAAGGTATCGAAAAAACCTATTCAATGATACTAATTTTGTTTGTGTTTATGGCAGCTTTGGCAACTCGCTTTTAAAAAACGCAAAGCTGTGATGAATTGAATCAGTTAATACTAAAATTCCAAATTCAAGCTCCGCCTCTGGATAGTTGTCGAATAAGCTGACGTTTTTGTCAGTCTCCCTAATTCGACGTTTTTGTAATTGTCCAAGTTTTTGTACATTTAATAATTTGTGTATTGTTGATCGAACGTTTAACTGTTTTAGCAGCTTTTGGTACTTTTAATAATTTTGTACATTTCAATAATTTGTTAAACTGTTGGGAGCCGAACGTTTAAGTGCTTCAAGAAGCGAAATGGTACGTGCTTTAGGTGATGAAGTAGCAGCGATCCTAATTCTTGGTGAAACTGGACAAAATATTCATGCAGCAGAACGCATTTTTAATGAGAGGTTTTCCGATCGCCCCGTTTCGAGGACTTATTTAAGGGAGCTTCTTCGTAAGTTTGAAACAATGGGTAGTATTAATGATGCGAAACGATCTGGCAGACCACAAATTTCTGATCAGAAAAAAATTGATATACTGGCAGAAGTAATAGTTAATCCTACTTCTTCAACAACTCACGTTGCATCTACTTGTGAAGTCAGTCGAAGTACAGTACACAGGGTGTTGAAAAAAAACAAATTTCATCTATACAAATTAAAAATGGTTCATCAACTCTCAGACGACGACCCAGACCGAAGACTAGAGTTTTGTGAAAATATGGAAACGAAAATTAACCAACAGCCAGACTATGTCAAAACAATTTGTTTTAGTGACGAAAGTACTTTCTATCTAAATGGAAATTTAAATACACAGAATGTGAGGTATTGGAGTGACGCAAATCCCTCACCTCTTTCGTGAAACACATACCCAATTTCCCCAGAATGTGAATGTTTGGGCAGGTATCCTGGGAAACCTCATCGTTGGGACTCTTTTTTCAAATATTAATTTAACTGGTGAGGTTTATCTGGAGCTGTTGCGAAACGCAATAGAACCGTTAATACTTGAAATTTTGGAAGATAATCCAGATGAATTCGGCAATTTGGAAATAACATTCGAACATGATGGTGCTCCTCCACACTATTACGGTACAGTAAGACGGTATTTGGATGAGGAGTATCGTGGTAGATGGATTGGACGACGAGGTTCAACGGAATGGCCAGCTCGATCACCGGACCTCACACCTTTGGATTTTTTTTGTGGGGGTACCTTACATCGTAGGGGTACGTTGCAATGTATTGTTGCAGAATGTGAGGCTGTTTCCGCAGACACAGACACAATAGGATATTTCACTGTCAGGAAGTAAATGGAGGTCACTTCGAGCAATTTCTTCAAGTAGATACTGATTCTTAAATCTGTGATTAATATCATACTGAATGGAATTTAAATTTTAATGTTTACTAATGAGCCATTAAAACTGCCATAAACACAAACAAAATTAGAATCATTGAATAGGTTTTTTCGATACATTTTAAAAGAGGTGTTGCTTGCCGTAGGGTTCCATTTGAAATTATTGGTCACAATGGCCTTGTGACGTCATCTTTGACAGATTTCGTCATCTATCATCACTAGTATGGAAGTTTACAACCTTTAATATTCAGTTTCCAAATTTCACTTGTTTATGTATAATCGTTCCAAAAATAAGAGGGGGGAAGGGGACTTTTGAGAAGCACTGTATGTACAAGAACGCATATTGTCAATATAGGTATCTTAAGAACAAGGTGATTTCTCAAAGTTGCTGAAATCCCTATGTGTATCCGTATGAACATATCACCATTTTTATTGAAAATTCTCGGACAGTCTATAAATCATTATACAGTGCGGCTTTTTATAGCCCCCCCCTGTCAACTTTTGAACGGTTCGACGTAGAATATTGGATCAAAAACCGTTTTGAATTATGACACCGATCACAGATACTACTTTTTGAAATGAAAGACATTGCGATTGCTCGATAGATGGGGCGCGGAGGCAAATCAATTTCAAATAGTATGGGGGGTCAAGTGGAACATCGTTGAAAATATAATTCAATTCTCTTTTCACTCATCAATTTTTTTTAAATTTCGTTAATACCTTTTTTTCACAATATGCATTTGTAATGTCAAGTATAAGCGCGGATCTGAATGGTACCCTTGATAACTGGAAGCGTCCTGCTCAGACTGTCCCTGGAGAATACATACACTCTGTGTTCTGTCCGATAGATTTGATGATAGTTGTGTTGTGTTTTGCCCTAGTCCATAGTGTTCCAGTTATTCAATAGAATGTCCTTGGAAACACAGTCGAAAGATTCTATTGTGGATGTTGTTTTCAAAACCCTCTTTGATGTAGGAGACTAGTTTAAGCAATCTTTCGAAGTGCTTTTGTTTTTTCTATATCCAAATTGTGCTTTTGTAAATAGTTCGTGTGATTCTTGAAAATTTGCTATTCAGATGACAATAACTTTTTCTATGACTTTTGCTAGGATAGGAATTTTGAGTTTCTGATGATAATTTCCTCATTAGTGGTATGAGTAACGAAAGAAGGAAACAAATATATTTATTTATCAGCTCGTTTGATGAATTATTGTTTATTCCATCTCACTCCCATATTCACCATACCGGAGGCATTGTCTGTACAAAAAAGAATATGGTCTGGATAACAGCTCCATCTCGCAAGTAAATGCACTCCTGAAATAAACCCACCATATGAATTATACAATTCCTCCTGCTATTTACATTCCGACATGATATAAAGTTTCATAACAGTTCACCTAAGCGGTTGATCTGTTAAAGTTGGGACTTCGCAACTTTCCTGGAAGTTGCATTATTCATGTTGTTCGAGCTATCTCCTCCAGATAAGCCATTGTTGTTACAAGTTGGCTATTCTTGTGATTTTTCTCTGGGGGATATTTTTCCAAAGTCTTCAACTTCCGAAGATGTGCGGTGAGTAATGGATTATTTAGGAGATTATTATCGTGTCAGCACTTATATCGAGACGGCAGGTTTCGTTCCATTATTTCTTCCTTAAATTATGTATGGTCTCCAATAACGTCGAAATCGTGATGAAATTGCCCTTTCGAAATATTTTATTCATTCCATATATCAGTTCTACTTAATACTTACAAAGCGGTGCTAAATATGATGCTATCACTCAATGAAAACAGTGATATTTCGAATTTACCCAAGATAAAAGCTTTTTGGAAGGGAAGAAGATATTGCAAATTCAGACCAACATTTGTTTCCATAGACTTTTTTGCAAGAATACCATACAAAGTTATAGAAACCTGGAAATTGAAAGATCCCGCGAACACATTCAGAAAGCTGAAAATATAAAACAATGGCTGAACATTATGTAGCGGACTCCTTTACTAATAGAACTAAAAAGTTCACAATATTATAATGAAGCTTGACATTGATGAAATTACTAAAATATCCTTGCGAAGTCTTTACAGAGATATCATGCATGTGAGCAGAATTCACGAACAGAAACTGGCTCTCAACTTGGATAAAATATTTAAAGAAAAACCTAAGTACCAATTGGGGAGCTGCAGCATTCAAAACTCCAAATGACTTTACCCCGTACAAGCGAAGCTATATAAACATAAAATTTCCACTTAAAAAATTGCGAAAAATGCGGCATTATTGATACATAATTTGACCCATATGGTCAAGGAATGTGTGCATGCAAAAAATATCTGGTAAGGGGGTTTCAATCTACAGATCAATTGAATGGATGTGTATGATCTGATAATGACTGATTTGAAATAAAATGATTATTTAAAAAAACCTTTTTAAAAACAAGCTTTTATTGAAATACCCTAAAAAGTACAAAATAATTGTTTGGATGTGTGACGTAGGTTATTCCGTGAGTTATAGATTCAAGAGCTTGTCGCGCAAAGTTTTCATTTCGAATACAGACGAACTTTTGAATCTATAACTCACGGAATAACCTACGTCACACATCCAAAGCAATTATTTTGTACTTTTTAGGGTATTTGAATAAAAGCTTGTTTTTAAAAAGGTTTTTTTTATTAATTATTTCATTTTGTGTTTTTTAGTAAGTACCCCTAACACCCACATACCAATTTTGAATCGAATCGGACCATAATTACAAAACTCGTTCGCCATCTTAAAGCCGTCATCTTGAATTTGTGAATTTTGACAAAAAATTCATAATCTCCGACCCCAAAAACCCCCTACATACCAATTTTGAATAGAATCGGACCATAATCACAGAAATCGTTCGGACATCTTGAAGCCGCCATTTTGATTTTATGAATTTTGTCAGAAAATTCATAATATTCGACCCTGAAAACCCCCACATACCAATTTTGAATCGAATCGGACCATAAACACAAATCTCGTCCGCCATCTTGGAGCCGCCATTTTTTTCTCTCTAACAAATGCATAATGCATTGTCACGGGAACTATGAACACCTGCCAAATTTCACGTTAATCGAACAACTAGAAGTGGGTCAAATTGGCTTGTAGAAAGGACACGACTAGAAGTTTGGTTATGGTTGTGCGAATCCCTAATATATTTCAATCAGGAAAAAAAGGTAACTTGGATGAATATCAAAGAATGATTCAATATAATAGATAATTTATAATACAATCAGGCAACATTAGCAATGAAATTGCAAGCTGCGAGTGTTATAAATAAATATTATAACTAATATTATAACTAATAATTGTGTAAAACAATTAAATGCTCATAATAGTGAATAATGAAGATCTGTGATATCAAAATAAAATCTTCTTAACAAAAAATTAAACCGACGAAAAAGTCACTTCCATATTGAACCATACTTTAGATGAATAAACATTATTATTATTATCGTAGTGGCAACGGTCACGGTTGGGTAGTATAACAACATACATATAAAAACAATGAGCCCTCGCTATTGCTGTGTAGTCGATTGCAAAAATAGTACTTGAATATTTTATACATTTCCAACTGCATCACATAAACTGCAGCAAAGAGATAAATGTTCTGTTATTCCACGATATTTCAATCTCTAATTCCGGGACGTGAGGTTTTCATTCGATGAATATTTGAGATGTTTTCCGTTTTCTATTTGATCGTCTAGAAGTGGATAGTAAAAGTATTAACCAAGTTCCGTGGGACGGTGTTGAGCCGGTGACGGAAAGCAAATAACGACTTAAACTGCGAGTTCGGGAACGCCTGGACGGTGTTGTAAACTGATCAACCAGCCTTATGAACAGGGGACAGAGATACTTTTGATGTCTTTCCGAGTTGTTTATCATACACGGCATTCTATCAGGACAAAGTACCTCGCAGAACTCGCAGAGGATTATTTGTGTTTTAATTTTCACGAATTGGTTTCGGTTACAAAAGCCATTGGCCTTACATGTGAATGTAATGCAGTTCAAGTACTAAGAGTAAACATCGTTACTTGTACTGTATAAGCAATAAGCAATATTTTGGTGACAATTATACGTGTTAGACAGTGTTGAACGTGTTTGTTTTATTTAGGGACCGTTCAACGTTCTCACATCCTTTCAAGGGTAGAAGTGGGATCCCATATTCAGGTGAAATTGGGAACCTCATTCCTTTTCTGATTATTATATTATTTGAGTATTTCATCAACTAGTTTTGCGTTGAATCTGATGTTATTTAGTGGTTTCCCAGGTTAAAGGTAGCCAGGTTTTTTTAGAACTTTTTTAAATTTGTTAAACTACTTGGCTCTCTCACTTTTTTATGTTCTCAAGACCTTATGACCCTGCGGCCTTAATGAATTAACCTGCAAGCACATTACTGTACGGCAAGTAAAACTAAACAAAAGTAGCATTCTTTATGATATTCAAAATATCATAACTTGACATGGATAACCTCCAAATGCGGTGAACTATCGTATCAGAACAAATATTTTTTATCATTTACAAACTTTTTTCTTTGACAAAAAAAACTTCGATTCATCTGGAACTGGTAGTGAGCACAAAATTGTCACATCGTGGTAGACTATTTAGCAATTGTTAAAAAACTTAAATTGTTACATAGTGAGTATTGGAAATGAAACAGGAAAACTTCAGCTATCGAGTCATTAGAGGGCAATGCCAGTCTTGCACATAGCGAACTGAAGACATATTTGTGAGCCGCTTTTCCCCTAATTTATAAAAATAATGAAAATAAAATAATTTAGAAAATATACTTGAAAAAAATATAAAAATTAATTCAATTATTATTTTAATAAATATTATTTTAGTAAATGAATAATTAAACTTCAGCAGAATATTAATAATTCTAGTGATAAATGAATGAAAATGATCAATAGCAGAATGTAAATTAGGTAAGTATAAATTTAAACTAGTATATTATTTAAACAAAAATCTATATTGCTATAATTTATACGTAATTAGAGAGATATTTTATCATAGAACAAGAAAGTTCTTGAGTCCGTAGCTGTATCTATATTATTTACGAGTTATAAGCTATGAAATTTCAAAAAATATAAAAAAAATCTAATTTTTTTATAAACAAATGCTTATAACAACTGATAAACAATGGTTACAGAATCGATTTTGAATTCATGTCAAAGATAAATAAATCTTTTATAAAAATGACTTGAATGTCCTTCATCTCTTATAGTTCAAAAGTTATAACAATTTATAACTTGACAAATTATGGAACGGCTGTAATTTCATTGTCATATAATATGTAACAATGCTGTAAAAAAGACAAAAATTTTTTTTTCTATACTTTGTTATACATAGTTGTTTTTTTTATTTTTTGAAGTTTTCGAAAAAAAATATAACTATTTTCAGCGTTAAAAAAAATTCTAAATAATAGAGATAGAGTTCCTTTTTTATTGAAAATTTCCTCCTCTTTCAGGATCTTTCTTCATAATTCCGTAAATATCATTATTTTAGAAATTATTAACGAAAAACGGAATACCTTCTTTTTTAAATCTTATTATGTTAATAACAATCGTAATTTTTTACGTGCTATTAAACCCTTAAAAAACATTTTTCTAGACGTCATTTCGAATCGAATGAGCTATCGCTCATATTTTTAGGAGCTATATATCTATTTAACAGGTTTTTGAACTTGTTGATTAGACTATTAATGTTAGTGTTAGGAAGGTAGAAAAGATCTCTCATCAGTGGTCATCAAGACCAATCAATCTTTCACCCTAACATCACCATCGACGTGACGGTTTCAATCGAGGTTCAGGAAGTCGATTTCCAACCACTGACAAGATTTTGCCAATTATATAATATCATATTAAATTATGGGAAAGAGCGGTCCACAAATATGCAGACGGAACCAATGCCTTCAATAGCTCAGTTGATAGAGCATCTGACTAGAGATTTAGAGGTCGTGGGTTCGAATCCTTCTTGAAGATGTTTTTTTCTTTAATCTAATAATTTGTCTGCTATTCCAACATTTTTCCTTTCACAAATGTTTACCGATGTCGAATTGAAGTAATGCATAATAATAAGCAACAATAATGATATTAACATAACCTATACATAGTAAAATGGAAAATTGATCATAATAATGATATTAAAAACAAACAACAATTCAAATAATATAGATGTATGATTAGTTTCGTAGCCTAAAGCTAGGCCAGAGCGCGGGTATTGGAAATTGAGTATGTTATTTTTTCATCTTGTTTTCAATTTGATTTTTTAATAATACAGTGTGACCCATTTAAAATGGAACCACCCCTGTAGAATACACATTTTTCAATCATTCTCAAAAAAATATTTGTAATATTGAGCATCAAATACTATATCTTGACACAAATTTTCATAAGTTTAGTTTCATTTCCAAGGCACTCTATGGTTTTTTTTCTTCGTCAAAAACGGCAAAAATTTATTAGGCAATTTTTGTTTTGAAATTTGACTACACCACTGGATTTGTAGTCGTTATAAATGGAAACCATGGAAATTTCATAGAAAAATATTGGTTAACAACGAAGTTACAACAACTTCAATTTTGGAAACAAAGTATTTGATTATAATTTTTATTTAGATTATAGACATATTTAAAATCTGGCAACACTGCTGATACAAAGTAGAACACCAGTGAATTTGTACAGCGAAAATCCAAAGTCAATAGCTCATTCCGTTCTACAGTTATAACTCCTGAAAGTATGTTTCCAAAATTAAAGTTGTTGTAACTTCGTTGTTAAAAATATTTTTTATGAAATTTTGAGGTTTTCATTTATAACATACGAATCCAGTGGTGTAGTCGAATTTGAAAACAAAAATTGGCTAATAAACTTTTGCCGTTTTTGACGAAGAAAAAAAACCATAGATTGCCTTGGAAATAAAACTAAAGTTATGAAAATTTGTGTCAAGATACAGTTTTCGATGCTTGATATTAAAAAAAACATTTTTGAGATTGACGAAAAAATGCGTATTCTACAGGGGTGGTTCCATTTTAAATGGGTCACACTGTATATTAAACTTTTACATTACACTTTCGAAAGCATTAAACTTTCGAAAATATATTCAAGAATATAAGTTTAAGTAGCTCATGAATATAATTTCGAAGAATACTAAGGCTGACATTTTTTTGTTAGTTTTTTGAAAGAATTGACAATTTTTTATCTTGAATTTAAATAATTGAAAAAAAATTTGGACGATTTGTGCTCGAAATTTCTTGATCCAATTGTTTCCATGCAGCTTATTATTCTGAGATTTGTATTTCTTTATAGTCTATAATTGTGTTTGATAGCGCTTGTACTGTTCTGTAGGTTTGTCTCAGATTCAGCATTTTGGTTTCTCCCATTAATTGGTTTGTTGGGTAGCGGGCAGGTTTATTGAAAATTATCACTTATAATACCACAAGAGCTTCAAAATTATCGGGTATTTCCCGATAGGTTCGTTGCAAACAAATGAAGGAGTCAAGTTTTTCAGGTTAAAAAATCACGAGCGCGAAGCGCGAGTGATTTTTCCTGAAAAACTTGACGACTTTATTTGTTTGCAGGGAACCTTGAGGGAAATGCCAGATAATTTTGAAGCTCGTGTGTATTCGAGGATTATTTTTCCAAACAGTGGTCATTGCATCCCAATCTTTTTCCTCCAACGCTGCTGCACTTGCCCTCCGTTTTTCCGGAATCGATTGTAAAGCCTTACGCTTGGCATCACGAGCTCCTCGAGCGGTCTTGAATGCAGCATCCGAAAATGGGTTGATTTTGATGTCGAAATCGTTCAAATACTTTTCTTGAAGTAATTTGGCAGTCTGATTCCACATTGTTTTTATTGTACCTTCTTTATAGTCTTCTCCATCCATTTTCTTCATATTGTAAGCGTAATCTTTCATAATGTTTGCCAATTGCGCTTCACTCGTTTCAGCACTCAATGTGTATTCCCTCTCAGTACAAAAGTAGTAAATTGGTTCCAAACTGTTTTTTTGCCTTCTCCGTATTAATGGGAACATTTCCTTTGACTTTTTATCGATGGTGGACAGAGAACAAACTCCAAATCGACTCATTTTCATGCAAAATCTCCAATTGTCACAATTGAATTCAACCTGTCAGTTTGAAGTGTGGTTAATTTGACTGGATCATGTTTTGTTTTTTATATATAGCAACTACCAGAGAAAATTTTCAAAAAATTATCAGTATAATACCATGTAGGTTGTACCACGTGACGTCGAATGGTGCAATTCTATTGGTCGATATTTGGGTCGGAAAAATAATCTTCAAAACTTTTTTTTTCAGTACATCCAGGTACTTTATATGGTTATTAGCTTCTATTCCCCATGCTAAAATACCATAGATAGGCGTATTCAACAAAGGCATGGTAAAGGATTTGGGACGGATTTCATGGTTTGACGTATAGTTTGTTCAATATGAACGTACAGTTTGTTCAATATGAATATCCCATCTTAGATGGTTGTCGATGTGGATAGCCAGATAATTCACGTAATTGGTTGTTTTGATCTCAATTTTAGTTCCATGATTGTCAATTTTGATTGAAATGGAAGAAAAAATATGAATAATCATTTAGAAACCGAGTAAGTTTTTTTTGGTATAACTGGAAAATATCTGATATCAGAAAAGAATCCAAACATTTGATGAATAATATTAACGAAAGTGAAAATATGTAAGAAAGAATCTCAAATATTTTATAGTAATTGAAATCAATATATTTCAAATAGCAAGTAAGTACTGTAACGTAAATAAACTTAACTTGGTTCTACTAATTTATTTCACACTTAATTTACAACTTAATTTATATTACTACTTCACTGTATAGCTCGATCGTATGGGCTCGTTCAGATTGTGTACTCCCTCTTGAGGGCTGTCTATTTATCTCCGATACAGCATTCTCGATGTTTCGAATTCGGACGGTTGGCGACGGCATGTTCCAATTGTTTCCAATATTGACCGTTGTTTTTCGCGGCAGAGCGACTGGATGGTTCTCGAATATCTCCGGGGATGATCTCATCGCTGTCGATGGCAACACGTGAGGCGACAGGTCCGGCCTAGGTTCGTTACATTGCCCCCTTCTTAAAGACATTTCGTCCCGAAATTTCATCCTTGGAGTGTGACGATATCTGCATGACTCCCCATATCTGCACCGTGAAGTTCGATGGAAGTAACACTCCACGGTCTTCATGATCGGTCGTGGAAGAGGGTTACAGCAAACCAAAATCTTGACGCCGCTGGATCTGAATATCGCCTCCAGCATACTTCTTATGACTCTCCAGTCCAACCCATCAATACCACAGGATAATTTTGGAATTGCTAGATCCACCAGGTTCTGGTCCACCATAGTATCTCTTAGTTTGGTGAGACTCTTCCAGACATCTTCATAGGACGGTTTATCTTGGGAATGCCTCTTGGTAACTAGGTAGTAGATGTTTCTCTGGCCTTTCTTCAACTGTAGCACCCCACCAACTTCTGGATTCTGCTCCCGCAGTGTTTGGAGTTGACCAAATTTCTTGGAGAACACTACGGCGATGCCCCTGGACATTCGAAGATCTTCTGCCACACAGTGCGCTAGTGCGTAGTCAGCAGGCACCTCGTGACTCCTCTCTAGTAACCCCATGTAGAACTTTCTGCCCGTTTGAATACAAGGACATAAACTTCTCGAACGTCATATCATCCTCCGGTGGCTTGAGGGTGCGAACTTGGTCATGGTTTCCAGCGTAAGGGGCCAACCTGTTGAAATGGACGACCCTTGGTTTCCCTCGGGTGGCTTATGGATTCGGTACACAAGGTCGTTTATCCTTTTCACGATTTTATACGGGCCTTCCCACGAGTTCCGCAACTTTGGTGATAGTCCACGACGACGTTTGGGGTTGTACAGCCAAACCAGGTCATCAACCTTAAATCCTCCAGCGTCGGCCTTGATGTCATAGGTCTTCTTCATTTTATCGCTGGCACTCTGGATGTTCAACCGGACTCGCTCGTGGATGTCGTCCATTCTCTGACGTAGTCCTCTCCCGCAGTGTCTTGTCCTGGCGGTATCCCAAACTTCAGGTCACAAGGCAGTCGCAGTTCTCGGCCCATTATAATACTAGCAGGAGTTTGACCGGTTGACTCGTGTACTGCGGATCGATAGGCCATCAGGAACAAATGAAGATACTGGTCCCAGTCTCTTTGATGGTCAGAGACAACCTTGGACAAGTGGCGGTTGATCGTCCTGTTCATCCGTTCCACCATTCCATCGGACTGTGGATGTAGGGCCGTGGTTCTTGTCTTGCGGATGTTCAGCAGTAGACATATTTCTTGGAAAAGGTTGGATTCGAAATTTCTGCCTTGATCCGAGTGCAGCTCCATTGGAATACCGAATCGACATATCCACTCTTTCACCAAGACGTCGGCGACGGTGATGGCTTCCTGGTTGGGCAGGGCATAGGCTTCCGCCCACTTACTGAAGTAGTCCATTGCCACAAGGATGTATTTATTCCCGTGATCGGATACGGGAAACGGGCCGGCGATGTCAATGGCGATTCTCTCGAACGGGCTGCCTACGTTGTACTGACGCATCGGGGCCTTGGGTCGTATTCGAGGTCCATTGCTAGCAGCGCATACAGCGCACTTCCGCACCAGTCCTGGACGTCGTTCGCGATTCTCTCTAAAACCGTTGCCTCACTTTCTGCAGGGTCTTCGTCACTCCCAGATGTCCTCCGGCGACTCCATCATGGATTTCCGCAGCACTTCCTCTCTTCTGTTCCTGGGAACAATTATTTGGCGTCTGTCTTCCCCACCAATATCGGCCTCCAACACACGTTTCAGGATCCCATTGTCCAGAATAAGAGAGTTCCATTGTGCCCAATAGGACTTAACAGCCGGCGAGTAACCTGCGACTTCCTGCCATGATGGTCTTCGATTGCCCTTCTTCCAGCTGACGACTAAGCCAAGGTCGGGGTCTCTCTCTTGGTCTTTCTGGATCTTGCTGTCATTCCAGTTGTCATCCATTGCCGCGGTTCTACAAAGTGTTGCTTCTTTCTCTTCTGCTCGTCGGCAATGTGAGCAATCATCTGGACATGGTCTTCGCGACAAGGCATCTGCATTCTTATGGCTAGTTCCGGCTCGATGTTCGATCTCGAAATCGAATTCTTGGAGCCTCTCGATCCAACGTGCTACTTGACCCTCAGGATTTTTGAACTGTAAGAGCCATTTGAGAGCTGCATGGTCAGTTCTCAACAGGAATCTTCTTCCATACACGTACTTGTAGAAGTGTTCCACTCCCTTTACAACAGCTAACAGCTCTCGCCTGGTGACACAGTAATTGCGCTCTGGTTTGCTAAGCGTCTTGCTGAAATAACCAATGACCTTCTCCTGTCCCTCCTGGATCTGAGATAGGACAGCTCCAAGTCCCACGTTGCTGGCGTCCGTATCCAAAATGAATTTCCCTTTGGGTAGGGGATAGCTCAGTATAGGTGCGTTGATCAAAGCTCCTTTCAGCTTCCTGAATGAATCTTGACATTCTTCGGACCACTGGAACTTTGTTTGGCCTTCCGTGAGCCTGGTCAGTGGTTTAGCGATGTTGGCGAATCCCAGCACATATCGGCGATAGTATGTGCATAAACCAAGGAAACTTCGAAGTTGGTGAATGTCTTTTGGGATGGGCCAATCCTTAACAGCTTTGATCTTCTGGTCATCCACTGCTACTCCTTCTCCAGAGACAACGTGGCCGAGGTATCGTACTTCTTTTGGAACAGATGGCATTTCTTAGGGCTCAGCTTCAATCCGGAGTTCCTCAGTCGCAGGAATACTTCCTCCAAGTTTTCACGTGGTCCTCAAACGATCTGCCGACCACAATTATGTCGTCGAGATACACTAGACACGTGTTCCATGAGAGTCCTTTCAGCACTGTCTCCATCAATCTTTCGAATGTGGCGGGAGCATTACAGAGCCCGAACGGCATAACGGTGAACTGCCACAATCCTGAGCCGATGGTAAAAGCAGTCTTTTCTCGATCTTCCTGAGTGAGTTCTACTTGCCAGTATCCACTCTTCAGATCAAGGGTCGAGAAAATCGTGGAACCAGCCAACGTGTCTGGGTGTCATCTATTCTCGGGAGAGGGTAACTGTCCTTCTTCGTGACATTATTAAGTTGGCGATAGTCTACACAAAAGCGTGTCGATCCATCCTTTTCTTCACCAGTACGACTGGAAGGACCAGGGACTGTCAGATGGTTCGATAACTCCTTCTTTTCCCATATCGCTGACTATTTTGTCAGCCTCTTCCTTCTTGGCAAGAGGAAGTCTTCTTGCTGATTGCCGGATCGGTCGGGCACCCCCAGTATCAATCTTGTGCTGGACCACATTAGTTCGACCCCTTTTCCTTGTCCGGTATCGAAGATGTCTTGGTACTTTTGACTAAATCTCTTAGTTTGGGCTGTTGAGCTGGTTTTATATCTTTGGAAGAGATGGCAACTAATTTTCTAGTTCTGTGGGCAAGTTGTTGGGTTGGCTAATCGTACCTCGTACCTCCGGATCACTGAGGAAACTGGCGAGCAGTGCCCCAATATTGTTCCTTTCTTCAAGGTCACTGGAAAATAATTGACATTCATGACCCTTACGGGCACAAATTTGTCAGCACGCAACAAGGTCTTCCCTAGTGCAATCCCTCGTCCAATTTTCTCATCATGAAGTTTGGGCTCGAACATCACCACGTTTCCACTGCTCGTACTCCCGTCCAGGCGAGCCTCCAGAATGGTTTCAGCCCTCTCAGGTACGCTTACATCTTCAGCCAACAACACACGGATCAACCCCTCACTTCTCCCATGAAGCACCAGCTCTTCTCCGTTGACACGTAGGACGCCGTCTTTGAAATCCAATTCAAACCCTCTGGAATTCATGATGTCCATTCCGATGATTGCATCGTCTTCGATGTCCGCTACAAGTGCCTGATGTTTCACTTTAGTGCTGCCCAAAATTATTTCAATCGGTAGCTCGCCATATACAGTAGCTGGCTCCCCTGTTGCTGTGCGTAGCTTCCCAAGTTGTCGGTTCAATCCGTTCCGGTGTTCTGGCAAAGGAAGGCCCGAGAATTGTCCTAGTCGCACCTGTATCTAGCAGCATGGTGCAAGGCTCGTTATTGATGAGACCGTCTACGAAGACACCTTTGTTCTGTCGTTGAAGGATAGCGACATATGCGTTGTTAACCGAGGCTTGCCGGACACATGCCGACGATTGCCCCTTCTCGTCGACCTTTTTTAGTTTTCCTGCATCGGAGTCGATGAATGTTGGACATTTGCTACGCACATGTCCAATTTTGCCACAATTCCGGCATCTTATCTGTCTTTTCTCAGGCAACACTTCCTTCATCACTTTTCTTATGGCAGCTTCCAAGTTAGCAGGCTCCGGTGAGTCTTCCTCAATCGTTTGAACTTTACTTTGGGTTTTGCAGCATTGTTTTGCTGCTTCGAATTCCAAAGCTCGTGCCAGTGCGTCTACGAATGTGTTGGACGAGCTAATATCAACGCTTGTCTGGTTTCTTGGTCACGGAGTCCATCCAAGAATGCCTGAACCGCTAATCGCTCCATTACATTTTCCGGTATGGCTGGATATGCGAGACGAACCAAGCGTGCAATGTCAGTTTCAAATTCTTGTAAGGATTCGCCCGATTTCTGACAGCGATTTTTCAGCTGGGAGTGGTATACGTGTTCCAAATGGGCGTGGCCATATCGTAATTCTAGATGTTTAATCAGCTGATCATAGTCCTCCTGTTCTTGGGCGGTGAGAGTTTGTAGAATATTTGTCGCTTCTCCACGTAATGCAAGTGTCAGTGCTACAGCTCTTTCCCCTGCATTCCATCCGTTTGCTTTGGCCGCTGCTTCAAACTGCCGGCGGTAATTTGCCCATGGAGTTTTTCCGTCGAACTGAGGCGGCTTCATGGAAAGCTTCCTATTTCTGAAATGACCTTGACATCTTTTATACCCTCTTGAACTTTATCCACGTTCAAACTCAAGTCCAGCATTGCATTTTCGTTAACCATCTCTGTGGAGGACGCACTATTAATTTGTTTTTCCAGCTTACTGATCGTTTCCTTTATTTTGTCCATTTCTGCCTCGATTCCGTCTTTGATTCCATCGCTGATTATTTCCTTCATCTTGTCCATCCCCCCTTTCTTTCTCTGCCCCGGCCCCTTTCTTCTGGGAAATTAGCCACACCACACAATTCTTTTTTAGGCCTTCTGTGTTTTCCAGGAACTTCTCTTCCAGGCTTCTTGAATTTTCTAGAAGCTTCTCTTCCAGATTTCTAGAATTTTCTTGAAGCTTCTCTTCCAGATTTCTAGAATTTTCTTCAAGCTTCTCTTCCAGATTTCTAGCATTTTCTTCCAGGCTTCTTGAATTTTCTAGAAGCTTCTCTTCCAGATTTCTAGAATTTTCCTGAAGTTTCTCTTCCAGATTTCTAGAATTTTGTTGCAGTTCTTCTTTCACGGATTTAGTAGTTTCTTCGAGTTTATTCATTACCAAACTTAAATCACCTCCGGGAACTTCGAATAAAAATGTTTCGGGGTCCTCACCTTCTTGTATAAGTCCTTCTGCAAGTCTTTCCTGGAGTCCTTGCTTTTTACCTGTTGTTTCCAGTTCCCTTTCCTCCAATTCCTGTTTCAATTCCGCTACCTTCAAATCGCAAGGCGCACTTTTCTTGAACACATTTTGTCTTTGACGAGGTATCAGTCTGTTTTACACGAAAAGTTATCAGTTTGTTAAAAATTCACTTCGCGAATTCTTTTCCACGGGCCACCAGTCTATTGTCTGTTTCACGCGAAGAGTGTATCAGTTTATATTCCCACGCACAATTGTCCACTTCGCGAAAACCGGGCCACTGTCTATTTTCTGTTTCACGCGAACAGCGTATCAGTTTATATTCCCACGCACAATTGTCCACTTCGCGAAAACCGGGCCACTGTCTATTTTGGGCGTACAGAAAGGTCTATCAATTTATTTTTCTGACTATCCACTCCACGATCACTTGTTTATTTTCAAAATCTCACTTCCGACACCAATTGTAACGTAAATAAACTTAACTTGGTTCTACTAATTTATTTCACACTTAATTTACAACTTAATTTATATTACTACTTCACTGTATAGCTCGATCGTATGGGCTCGTTCAGATTGTGTACTCCCTCTTGAGGGCTGTCTATTTATCTCCGATACAGCATTCTCGATGTTTCGAATTCGGACGGTTGGCGACGGCATGTTCCAATTGTTTCCAATATTGACCGTTGTTTTTTCGCGGCAGAGCGACTGGATGGTTCTCGAATATCTCCGGGGATGATCTCATCGCTGTCGATGGCAACACGTGAGGCGACAGGTCCGGCCTAGGTTCGTTACAGTACTATATGGAAAACAAAGAAATCATGTGGGATTCCAAATACCATTGGAAAACACAAATACTAAATACCAAAAATCAAGTATTTAGAATATTCAAGAAATAATGTGATTACATTATTTGGAAAAAAACACATACTTTTCTCATGTATTTAGTATAGCAAATACTTTTAGAAACTTTTTTGCAAAACAAACATACCTCAATATTTTCTCAGATTTTTTACACCTCTGACTCAGGATGACTACTAGCAAACAGTCATTTTGGTCAAATCAAGTCCATTCAATATATTGAAGTCTTACCCCGAATATTACACCCCCCTTTGTGTAGGTGCAGAATAATAGCTGAGCAAGTGTTATTTCTTATTCAGAGTACGGAGATAGCTCGAGGCCCTTTAATATGAAAATTATCATGAGGAACATGTTCAACAAACAGAAAGGATTATGAAAATCTTGTAGCAAGTTAATCCACAGCTTATATCACCTTTGTTTGTTGTTTTCCTTCGAATAATGAGCTCAAGCAATTTCACCAGGATGAATATTAAATAGGGAGTATAATAATTTCGGATTATGTTGGTATCGATTTTCTTATGAAGGAATTATATTCATCAGTCGGATACATGGGAATTTCCTGAAATGATAGATACCGGTATCGGATCACTGTTTTTTTATCCCAACATGAGGTATTAAATGAAAGTTTAACAAGAAAAATGTATACCTTCGTTGCGAGTGTCATTATTGAAAATTCTGAACAACTCCATGAAAGGACTGTACTATTCAATACATTCGACAATATCATATCAGTACTGAAAAATTTCAACAGTAACATTGACCATGCAGACTTAATATTGATGCGAATCCGGATTTTCTAATTTTAAAGTAGCAATACCGGTAAGAGAGGGAATATTGACAATACGTTTGATCGTTTGAAAGATTTTGTATGTATATTATATCTATGGGAGATAACGAAATTTGTGGACAAACTGGAGGCCACATTTTTTAACCGAATGGAATAAAATTTGGCACAAAGATACATTTCATAAATATCTCGACCAATCTTTTATTTTTATATCGATATTGGCGATTTTGTTTGGAATAGCTTCCTGAGTTTAGCAACTTTATCCTGAAAGTTTTTCGTTAATTAAATGTCATTTGATAATAGTTTATATTTCTTTGAGACACTGTAACGTTTGCATTTCTCAATACAAACTATTTCACTCATCTACACAGCAATAACAGAAATATGAAACACCTCACTTCAGGAACTGATGAGATTCTGATATACATATTACATAAATTCCGGATTTTATCAATTCATAAGTCTGTACCGGCAAGTATAATAGCTCAATGTTGCTGCTTGCGTCATGAATATTGAGGTGCCATTATTGTGTCTCAACCATATCCAAATCAAGACAAATGTTATTCTGAAAATGAAACGGTAGATATTGATACCTAGGTTTTTTTTTTATGTTCTGGTTCCCACGAAAAGGGATATCCTGTAATGTTCAGAGAACATCGTGGGAACCAAGGGAAAGAAGGTAGGAGTTGGTGTTCTTCTTAAATTTCTGGAGGTTGTATGCCTCGGGGAACACCTCCCTAGGCAATGAGTTCCAAAGCCTCGCTGTTCGTTGGATGAACGAGTCTTTGGAAAGTGACCACGAAGGGGTGTGATGACTGAACTTGACGGGTTAGTCTCGAAGAGACTGCCAAAGCAGGAACGATTGTTGATATTTCAGAAGAGCATCGCCCATGAAAATATCTATAAAATAGAGACAAATCGCCAACTTTTCTACGGTGTTCCAGACAAGTGAGCGAGTTTGTAAGCGAGGCATCACCGACGAGACGAATTGCCCTTTTTTGGACAGAATCCAATAGCCTCAGGATATGTTTAGGTGCCGCGCTCCAAATATGGGAACAGTATCCCAGGACAGGTCGTGATTTTCCCAGGAAAGGTTATTGCTGACAGTAATACCAAGCATCGATATGGATGACTTCAGTGGTATGGTTACTCCTGACAAAGTTATGTTAGGCACAGTGAGATCGACTTTTCTAGAGAAAAGACATGCTTGTGTTTTGTTTGCATTGAATTCTACCAAGTTATTAGATCCCCACTCGAGAATTGTTGCTAAGTCCATATTTATATTATTAACATTTCATCCTCGTTCATTTCTGGTTTCACGGGCTGATATAGGGGCCCTGGAAGAGAGAGCGGTATGGAGGGTACTATCATCGGCAAAGCTGTGTACTGGACATGAAGTTGCTTTCAACAGGTCGTTGATGTGAAGTAGAAATAGTGTTGGTGCGAGAATAGATCCTTGCGGAACACCAGCATTTATGAGTAGAGTGTCAGATGAAACTCCATCGACCACTACATGGAGAGACCTATTTGAGAGAAAACTAGCAAGCAAAGAACACAGCTGAGGGGGCAAGCCATAAGACGGAAGCTTGGCGAGGAGTCCCTGGTGCCAAACTCGATCGAACGCCTTGGAGATATCTAATGCCACAGCTAAAGTTTCTCCATACTTTTCAATAGATAGCTGCCATATATGTGAGACGTAAGCGAGCAGGTCACCAGTTGATCTCTGATGGCGGAAGCCATATTGCCTATCGTTGACAATTCCTGAGTCTTCCAGATATTTCATGAGCTCGATGTTGATGGCTTTTTCCATGACCTTTGAAATAATAGATAGCAGTGCGATAGGTCTGTAGTTGCTAGGTAGGGCCTTTTTGCCTTTTTTAGGGACTGGCTGTACTCTTGCAATTTTCCAATTGGACGGAAATACCCCAAAATTGTAAGAGTGGTTGAACAACTTGCAAAGAACAGGTGTGAGTTCGGGGGCACATTTCTTGAGAACATTCGGCGGGATTCCGTCAGATCCACAGGCTTTGTTGGTGTTGAGACCCAGCAAAATATTTCTGATAGTACGTTGGCAAAAGGTGATCTCGGGCATGTGACTGTCAATGGGTGTAATGTTCGTGGGTTGTTTTCCCGATGAATCCAGAGTGGAATTTCCAGCAAATGGGTGCGCAAAGATATTGGCTTTTTCCTGGGCAGTCGTTGCTAGTGTTCCATCTTCTTTGGTTAGAGGAGGAAATGAGCTGGAAGTGAAGTTTCTTCCCACAGCTTTGGCGAAAGACCAAAATGAACGGGATCCGTTAGGACATTCAGCAAGTTTTGATCTTATTTTGGCATTGTGGGCATCTTTGAGCATTCCATTGTCTCTTTGCATATGCCTCTAGCCTCGACATATGCTGTTCTGGTCTCAGGGCCCGGATTTTCAGCCATCGATGGTATGCTGCCTGTTTGGAAGCCACAGCTCTAGAGCAGTTTCTGTTAAACCAGGTCTTATCGGATGATGTTCTTCTTTCGGTATTCGGTATGTAGGTTTGCATCCCCAACATGATGATTTCAGAAATTGTCTCAGCACATCGTGTTGGATCTACTGAAGAGAAACAAACTCTCTTCCATGGAAACGCTGAGAAAAACATACGAAGACCTTCCCAGTCGGCCGAATTGTAATGCCACATGAGACGGGGTGGTATTGTGCAGCTCGATGGTAAATGGAAAGAGCATGTTGTGGAGATGAGGGTGTGATCAGAGTTTCCAAGTGGGGCACAAACTTCTATTCTATACGGGTCAGGATTGGTGGTGAGGAAAAGATCTAGTGTATTGGCAGACTGGTTGTTGACATCAGGGATGCGGGTTGGTAGCTCGACCAGTTGTTCTAGACCATGAGTGATGGCGAAGGCCTCGGCTTGACGACCCGCATCATCTGTTTTGTTAGAGAATTTGAGCCAGGCAGCGTTATGTATATTAAAGTCTCCCATGATTATGGTTTCAGCTGTTGGATGGTTCTCCTGAATGTAGTCCAGTTTGAGTGATAAAAACTCAAAGAGGTCGTTATATGAAGGTTCATTAGGTGAAAGGTGAAGGCAGCAGAGGAACTTAGTCAGTTTGGTATCAGATAGCTTGAACCACATCACATCAAAGTCTTTCGGTTCCAAACTCTCTTCACGCTGGCATGAAAGGTTAGCCTTAGCGTAAAGGCAGACTCCACCTTTGAACCTGAATCGAGAATGGAGTTCGTAACCACGACAAAGCATATGGACCTTGTTGGTGGACGAGTTTACTTGTGTTTCTGTTAGAGCCAGAATATCCGGTTTTTTCGTCTGTAGGTGATGGTGGACGTTATTGATGTTCTTGTTGAGTCCGCGGATGTTGCAAAAATTAATCTTTAATGTTGAGTCCCCTCGAGTACCTCTCGCCCGGAAATCCGAATGGAGAGGTATTTTACTTCCGGAGTGTTTTACTCTAGGAGACTTCATCATTATTACTATTAGGATGCACCTGAAAATAAAGGAGGAATTGGGGAAAAGGAAAGAGCGAGACCGGAAAGTATCGACCGAACACTGAAACATGGAATGATCCATTTCACAGCACACAAAGTCGATATGGTGGTATTTCACCGGGCGATGAGACCATCTTCCACCTACGGTTATCCTTTTAGTCGCCTCTTACGACAGGCAGGATTTACCATGGGGCTATTCTAAAGCCGACCCCATACAGCCAGGTAACTCGTGTAACTCAAATTTAGATATGTCATTCTTTTTTAGAGACAAGAGTTCCAATGAATTTGAGTATTTAGCCAAGAGCAACACCTGAACCACTGAAAAATACACTTCGAAGAAATCTTTCGTTCCCTTTGAGAAAAAGTGTTTCAATACAGTAAGTACATCAGAATGTTCAAGGTATCAGAAATAAACTGTCACAATTCGAACTGCTTCTTAATGATATAAATTGTGATATATTTTGTGTTAGTGAACAATGGGTGGAAAAAGACCATTAATGTCTAGTCAAATCTCGGGTTATGAAATTGCAAATTTTTTCTGTAGGATTGAATTTATACATGGGGCGTAGGAATTTATGCGAAACAAGGCATTACATATGATAAAGTCCACACAGTATGACATGAAAAACATTTGGAATGTACAATTTTGAGGCTCAAAGTACATAGGAACCTCGAGATTTTAGTTATTGCGGTATGATGGAAATTTTAAAATATTTTCTTTCATACTAAGGTCTCAAATTGCACGAGTTAAATTTCCTAGAGGCAAAATGTTTGAGGGAAAATAAAAAAAAATTGCGACAAAATCCTAAAACATAATCAATTTTCAACGTGGAAAATTACAACAATTATCGTTCCAAAATCGAAGCAATCGTTTTACAGATTGATTCCTTCATAATGATTAGAAATGAATATAAAATGTAGAGTAACGAGAATAAGAGAGAGACGGAATTATTTCCCCCTGTCCCTGCAGTCAGTTATAAGGTTCGTTCGCTTGTTTTTAGAAAACAACGCATCTTTCTCCATCTCACGTAATTGATGAGTCTTTTAAACTCTGATAAATACCACATTGCAGTTTGTTCGTTTGTGTAGCATTTAGGAAACAATGTATCTTTCTCCAACTCACGTAACTTCTGAGCCGCTTTCTTTTAATATCTCAAATTCAACTTATTTGTGGAATTAGCAATGAACAATCTTTTGAAACGAGTTTTAAGATTTCGCTCCGCGCTTTCACTGATATTTAGTTGATGTATAGAAATGATAATCTGAAATATTGGTTGTTGATACGAATATGTGAAATGTTCGTTGAGTGTAATGTGTTCAACCTCCATGAATTCGTAAAATAGCTGTAACCATAAGTGGATCGTTACATTTTCATAACAGAAAGTTTATGCTGGTGGTAGTTGAATACTGTGTTTAAACAATGAGGAAATGAATAATAGTTTAAAAAACTGAAAAACGCGCTTTTTATAAAAAACCGAACTAAAAAATGAATAAATAATAGTTTAAAAAAACTAAAAAACACGATTTTACAGAAAACCAAACTGAAGAAATAGAAGATGAATTTTAATAAATTTGAATTAAGAATAGTGTAAAAAATGTTGATGAATATAAATTAATAATAATGTGAATAAGAAAAAAAAAATTTTATTTTATAAAAAGCGTGGGGTGGTTTTTGAGATTCAGATTAAGAACCTCACCATTTTTTTTTAAATAAAATAAATTTCTTTCTTATTTACATTATTATTGATTTATATTTATTAAATTTTTTTACACTATTCTTAATTCAAATTTATTAAAATTTATTTTCTATTTTTTCAGTTTGGTTTTCTATAAAATCGTGTTTTTTGTTTTTTTGAACTATTCTTTATTTATTTTTTTAGTTTGTTTTTTTTAAAAAGCGTGTTTTTTAGTTTTTTTAAACTATTATTTATTTTCCACTTTTTAGTTTGGTTTATTTATAAAAGCGTGTTTTAAAAAAAAATATATTATTTGTTCTAATCTACTATTAATTCCGTGATTACTATTAATAACTGTAATTATTTTCCAAATCATTAATGTGTACAGCTGTATTAATAGTCAAATCTCGATTTTAGAAGTCATTCAAAGATTTTAACGTTGTCAATATATACAGTGAGCCGCCATCTTGAATTTTCTAATTTTCACAAAAGAATCATATTATTCGACTTCAAAAACCTCCACATACCAATTTTGAATAGAATCGGACCATAATCACCAAATCCGTCCACCATTTTGGAGCCGCTATCTTGAATTTTTCAATTTTGACAAGAGAATCATTGTCTCCGACCACGAAAACCCTGAGATACCAATTTTGAAGCGAATCGGACCATAATCACAAAACTCGTCCGCCATATTGGAGCCGCCATTTTGTTTTTTTTTTCACACAAACATTTCCTAATGCACCGGAATCATGTACACCTGCCAAATTTCAAATCATTCGGACGTCTGGAAGTGGGTCAAAATCGCGCCCAAAGGAGTCGGTTACAAACATACAAGTGAAGCTAATATAAAGCGTGTAAAAAGGTATTGTTGAATTATATTACCATCTTATTTAAGCATGAAGTGAACCCAAGACGATCCACTTCTTAGTATTACTTCATACCAAATAATTGTGTAGGCATATAACTTTGATAGTATCCGTTTTATCGCGAAACAATATCGAATAGACTGTGCCCAAGTAGCATTTTAAGTGGACGGAACGTAGCGGCCACGATTCTGGAAAACTTTGAAGTGTTTGACCACAACCACTGCCACGTAATATACACGGTTCTATCACGCGGCGGCTACCAAAATGGGGAGCAATTTTTTGGTGGCTGCTACGTTCTGATCCACTTTCCTGGATCTCAGATAGCCACATTCCAACCACGTTGTGGTCACCTGGCAAAAACGTGGATATGTAGTGGCCGACACTAGACACGTTAAACAACTGACTCTGTTTGTGTAAATAATATGTAGCTCGATCTCTGTTCAGCAACATATTTTTGTGATAAATGTTCCTCATTCTTCCATTCTGCCTGATTCATTTCTAACACTCGATCAACTATAAAAATATATAACATATAAACATACAAACGCGTAAGTAAGTATATTGAATTTGGATACTTCTGATCGGGATAAAATTAGCACGATTGTGAGCACGCGCCATCTATGCACTTTATTTAGGAAAAAAATTATAATTTTGGGAATAACTCGCCTCTGAAATTATGTACTTAAATCCCTCAAATATCATTGTTTTATCAATCTTGGTTAGTTGAAACAAATACTTACGTGACAAATTACTACGTTTGATGCAGTGCTGATGACAAATACATCTTTATTGAATATTTCGATCATTTCTCTAATAATGGCGACCCAGCATATTTCTGTAAATTTGGCAGCTTTTGAAGTATATAACTTTAAAGTGGCAGAAAGTGTAAATATACCACTATAAAGCTCCTCCCATCATAAAGTGCCCAGTGAAACTGAATTATTAACTTTTCCTCCACTGAAAAGTGGCACCCACGTCGCAGGCCCATGACTCAGTACTTCAAAGTTATAACCTAAAAATTACAATAGGTCTCATACCCTTGGAAGGGGCGAACACGTTGGGCTATTATAACCTGCCACTTCAAAGTTTTAACCTCGAAATTGCGGATACATGTTCATTGATTGTTAAAAAAGGTATAGGGGATTTATGCAGCTCCAATCAACAATTATCAAGTATCAAGTAACAATTAGCAATTAATAAGTAATGAAAAAATTATATTATGCAAACAGAATAAACAATTAAAGTATAAATATTAAGCAGGAGCACAAGTCAGAGATCCGATCTATTTAACATTTTCATATAAAATCAAGAAAAATTGTCTATTGAAAACGCATAACCCATTTCATTTTGAATGAATGTCATTCACGTTTCACGTAATACGTAAAACGAACTTTTTGTAAGCCACAATAAAATAATTTGAGTAAAGTTAGGTTAGGTTTCGTCATCGCACTGACCTATCCACTGCCACTTCAAAATTAAGGAAAATTGTCTATTGAAAACGCATAACGCATTTCATATTGAATAAAATCATTCATGTTTCACGAAACAGGTTAAACAAACTTTTTGAAGCCACAATGAAGTAATTTGAGAAAACTTGAGTTAGCTTTCGTCATCACGCGGAATGGTGAATTCTGAAGGTTATTGTAATTTGTAGTGACTTTTATCAAATGCGAACTGTGGTTATCACTTATGGAGATAGCAAGAACGTGGCAACCATCACCACATATCACAATCAAGTGCCTGCCACATTGAAGGTTTTATGGAAGTTACCAAAACGTTACCGAAACTATCATACTCACTTGAAAGTGACTGTGACTTCTAAGTGATATTAAAGTGGTACAGGATGGTTACCGCAACGGTTATTTTCCACTTTTAAGTTTGAAAACCTTCAAAGTGATTTGCTCAGTGGCCATAATGTTCCAGACACCTCAAATGACACTAATAAGTTATAAAACTATGGAGTGGCTACCATAGATGGGAATTACGTGACTACAACCATACACATATAACATTTTAGTTATTCTTACCGTATAGTGGTAGATTTAGTGGTGATTACGTGATAACCACCGAGTCGAAGTTGCAGTATCAGTTTCCGTCACTATAATGCTGCTTGGGTGGTTTTATTAGTATAAAACAGCGAGAAGACGTTTTATCACTATAAAACTGATCTGATTGGTTCTCTGTTTGAAATTTCTGCCATTTGATTGGCCCAAAAATATTGAGGAAAATAGGCGTTTGTATTGTATCGACTTATTCAATATCATCATTGATGATCTTACTGAATAAATTTTATTATTATAAGTATTATATCAATGAATCGAGGAAGCTCGTACTCTAGAAAAACGGGCATACTTTCAGCAAACCCCTATTTCAAAACCGCGGCGATTTATTCCAATCCCCTCACACGGTAAACTCGATTTGTCCACCTTGTCCGTACAAACGTGTATGATGGGTACGTGTGCTTGTGCATATATTACATGTGTCACTACCTTGTTTAAGCGGCCATGATTCTGCGTGTGACAAATGACTGCAGCAACGTTATTTATCCTCCTTTTAAATTCGCGACAGGTCGAAATTCAGATGCTATTCATTTGATGCGGAAGTCATCGCTTTTCAGAGCGTTTACATTGTACGCGGGAATATTCCAATATTTCAGATCATAAGAAGATGACTAATAATAATACAGGGTGAGTCAAAAGGATTCCCGTGGTTCATTGCTCCTTAATGTATCACTATTTCGATTTCTTAATTTTTTTTGTCAAAGGGACCATCTAAGACCACCTTCCAAAATAATTTTCATTCATACAGGGTGCATCATTGATGAGTGGCTAACCAAAGTTGTTCTTTTTTAAATTTTCATATATTTCGATCGGCTGTTAGATTGGCTGCTCAAAGATTTTTCCATTTTGAATTGAAATCTATTTTGTAGACTTCTTTTCGAAAAATTACTTATTTCACATTTCGAAATATTTAGTGAAGATAATTGGGGAATCATTGGTCGATATGATGATGTTCATTGAAAATACCAATAATTTGGGATACATTGTAGAGGATGTTTGATACAACAACACAAACTTAGCCATTTTCAAACATCGGTATTTTGATTTTTTCAGATGGAACACCCTGTATATTTTCATTTAAATCAACTCCTTTTTTATAACTCTACACTTTCCATTCTCCGTGTCATGTACCTAAAACAACTCGTTTCCGAGATATTCTACATCCAAAAGATGGATATTTTTCCACAGAAAATATTGACAATGTTCGCCTTTGGTATCATATTTGGAATCAAACTTTGCATAAAAATCACATTTATTCGTATCTAACAGAAAATAACAATATTTATTGCAGCAAATGTTCGATGTGCCTGCCATTTTCACCAATACACACTCTCAATCTGTTTGGGAAATTAGTATCCACATGTGCCAGCATGTCCTCTGAAATTTTCCTGAAAGCAGTACGAATTCTTGCTTTCATATTTTCAGGAGTTCTAGGCGGAGATTGATAGACAACCCATTTAATGTGTCCCCAAAAAAAAAAACAATTTTTGTAAGGTCCGGTGACCTTGGAGGCCACTGAACTGGCCCTCCTCTACTTATCCATTTTTCACGGAATTCATTATCAATGTATCCTCGCACATCAGTGTGGTAATGTGCTGGCGCGCCATCTTGTTGTAGCCACATTCTCTGCCTTATTGCCAATGGAATAAATTTGATAACTGACTTCGCAGAAATCTTAGATATTTTCTTCCATTGAGATGACCGTTGAAAAAAAAGGGCCAATTACACGCCGTCCAATGATACCTTCCCAAGCATTCAGTGACCAACGTTGTTGGTGATTGACATATCTAACAAAATGAGGATTTTAGTTGCATAATAGTGCATATTATGCCGATTCACATGGCCATTGTTGTGAAACGTGGCTTCGTCCGGAAATAGAACATACTCAAAAAAATCAGGTTCTTGGTTGATTTTATCTACACCCCATTGGCAAAACCGCATTCGCTTTGGAAAATCTCTTTCAGTCAGCTCCTGCATTAACTGCATATGATATGGATGGTAATTGAATTTTCTCACCATCCGAGAAACACTACTTTGAGATATTCCCAACTCCCACTCAAAATACGTGTTCTCACATGGGGATTCTCGGTAATATGCAATGCAAAATCAAGAGTTTTCTCATCATTCGTTACAGGACAAGCACGTTCAAACTTTTTGTAGAATACTTTTCCGGTTTTCTCAAATCTTGTTTTGAGGTCTCGAAATGCTCGCTGATCTGGATGTCTTCTCTTAGGAAACTTTTGTTCGTATAATCTAGATGCCAGTAAGCAATTGCCATCACTTTCCCTCAAACCATTTTAACCATGTCCTCTAAACGATAATTCATAATGCCACAATAATTTTTAACACAACTCGATTGTAGTTTGACAGTTACCTCTATATACAAAGTCCGATGGTCATTTTTTCAGCGGTAGTCATGGATAACTAAACTAGAAAAAAAAATACATTTGAAAATTTCTTTTGCTATGCTAGTTATTCATGAGTTGCCAAGAATGCTTTTGAAGATGGAAAAAAATAATTGAAACATCATTCAGTATCAGTATTTTCTATGAACAAACATGTAGATAACAAATTCTATAGAATTGTTGATTTGTTATTGAACAATTCCTTTAACCCAGAATATCTCGGGAACAGGTTGTTTAAGGTACATGACGTTGGCAATGAAAAGTGTAGTCATTAAAAAGGAGTTGAATTAAATGAAAATATATAGGGTGTTCCATTTGAAAAAATCCAAATACCGATGTTTGAAAATGGCTAAGTTTTTGTTGTTGTATCGAGCATCCTGTACAATTTATTCCAAATTATTGGTATTCTCAATGAACATCATCATATCGACCAACGATTCTCCAATTATCTTTATTAAATATTTCAAAATCTAAAATAGGTATTTTTCGAAAAGAAGTCTACAAAATAGATTTCTTTCAAATAACTCGGCAACGCAGCAAAGTAATTCAAAATTGAAAAAATCGTTGAGCAGCCAATGGAACAGCCGATCGGAATATATGAAAATATACCGGATGTTTCATTTGAAAAAGAACAACTTTGGTTAGCCACGCATCAATGATGCACCCCGTATGATTGAAAATTATTTTGGAAGGTGGTCTTAGATGGTCCCTTTGACAAAAAAAAATATAAGAAATCGACATAGTGATACATTAAGGAGCAATGAACCACGGGAATCCTGTTGACTCACCCTGTATATGTTTTGATCAAAAAAAATGAATTTAATGTGAAATAAACCTGCCAAAAGAATTGTATGCAAATACATGAACAAAATACATGAAGATTGAAACAGTTTTATCAACAGAAATTCACCTCATTATTCGTTTCAAAACAAATGAATAGAAGGGGAAAAAACTAGGTGAAGTCTTCATTTGAATGCATTGAAAAATAAAATCATAATTAAAAACACTTTTTAAAGACAAGCTTTTACTCAAATGCGAGAAAAGAAAAAAATTATTGTTTTGGATGTGCGATGTAGGTTATTCCGTGAGTTATAATATTAATAATAATAATAAATACACTTTATTTTCCATCTTGTTGACAAAGCTTCAAATACAGGTATAAAACAACATATTGTACGAAACACAGTGTTTCCGGTCATACAATGACAGGTTTAAAAAGGAAAAAATGATGCCGTAAGTATATAAAAGTGAATAGGTGAATACAATAGAATTAAAAACTAATAGATATACAATACAGATAAATGTACATGAGTATACATTTTCAAGATTCAAGAGCTTGTCGCGCAAAGTTTTCAGTTCGAATACAAAAGCGACAAGCTTTTGAATCTATAACTCACGGAATAACCTACGTGGCACATCCAAAGCAATAATTTTTTACTGATTAGCGCATTTTAAAAAAATTTTTTTTTACAAAATTTTTGTTAATGCATCGTTATTATGAAGCATTTTTCTGAGCTATCTAGTTCTTCAATGAGGAGGCCATCTGAAGATTAACTCGTGCGCCATCCTGGAGCTGCCATCTTCAATTTATGAATTCTGACAAAAAATCAATAATCGTCGACTAAATTCATAATCTCCGACCCCAAAAACCCCGACATACCAATTTTAAATAGAAACGGTCAATTATCACAGAGATCATCCGCCATCTTGGAGCCGCCATTTTGATTTTATAAATTTTGACAAAAAATTCATAATCTTCGACCCCGAAAACCCCCACATACCAATTTTGAATCGAATCGGATCATAATCACAGAGATCGTCCGCGATCTTGGAGCCGCCATTTTTATTTTATGAATTTTGAAAATAAAAACAAAATGTTCGACCTCGAGAACCCCCACATAGGAACCATACACACAAATCTCGTCCGCATCTTAGAGCCGCCATTTTATTTTTTTCTATAATAAAAATTCCATAATGGATTTCATGGGAACTATGAACACCTGCCACATTTCACGTTATTCGGGCAACTAGAAGTGGGTCAAATTTAACTTGCAAGATTTGATTACAGACAGACAGACACCGGGACAGGTGAAACTAAATAAAAGCTTGTAATGAAGAGCATTGGATATGTGACATAATAAATTCTGTTCCTGTACAGGGTCGAGTATTTTGTTCTTACAAACGGAAAACATATAGAAAATTCCTCAGAAAGTGTCAACATCTCTATAAAATCTATTTTCACTTACCCAACTTCTTTCGTATAGAAATGTACCAACATATGAAGTGAAATATCCTTATTTTTAAAAAGACTCCAATACTGACTGGACTCAGTTTCACGACTGAAGGAACCCGGTATTTTCTGGTTATTGGTCCCAATTTTATAAAATGGTAAATATTTGATATAAAAGTAATTTGAGCGATATTACCCAGATAACACATCCAATGGATATCCATTGGACATCCTTCATGAATTTTATGGATGTACTATAGACATCCAATTCATATCCAAAAGATATCTTATGGACATCCGATGGATGTCCAAAGCGGAACAACCTGTACATCCATAGAATATCCTTCAAGGATATCCATAAGATATTCTCCAGAGATGTCCATAAGATATATTTCAAAGATATCCATAAGATATACTTCAAAGATATCTTTCAGGAATATCCATGAGATATTCTTCAGGGATATTCAAAAGATATCTGAAATATTCCTTCAGATATATTCGAAAGATATCCTTCGGGGATATCCATCGAAGATAAAATATAGTAATAGCGATCTGGAGGGAAATGAAATAATGGTATTGAACAAAAAAATATGTATTAATAAACTCTGGTATCAAAAAAAATTCTCATAAACTTTGAGATTATCAACAAATAAAAAGTAAATGTGAACTCTAAAATAAAAACATTTGAATATTAAATGCAGAATAATAAAAAAAATTAAGTTAAAGAAAAAACTGAATCCTAATTTCTTTGTCCAGCAAACATATTAGTGAGCATGGAAGAAAGGCATCGTTCCACAAAGTCATACAGAGTTCCTTCTCCTATTTTTGAAATTTCATTTAGGTACCTAAAAAAAGAGTTCTAGATAAAGGAATAGAAAAACATACATCTTACCTATAGCAGCTTTGAATTTCGATCCAGTTCCCAAATATTTTTCCGAAAGATTCATTTCTTCAGTGCAATCAATAGGAAAATGTTCAAATCTACTGATAAATCATCTTCATCACATGTCCACTGTTGTAGGCATTCACACCATTTTTAAATCTGGGCACTGTGACATTTGTAAAACTTGTGTATTGTGGCAAATGTAACGACGTGCTTTTCAGCATTTCTGAAAATATCGAAACTCAAATAGCAAACACATAAATGCATTGGAAATAATGGATGTTTATAGGTTATGTCCTTTTCAATTGATATTCACCTGTATTCGGCCAATTTCGGCCCTTTGGAAACAATCAATTGCTACAGATGAAAACCATAATGTCCAGACCAACCGGGTATCAAAAACGAAGGAAAATAGAAAGAAACACTACTCAAAAATAACACCAATGCAAAACGCCATAGACCATCTTTTTGTTTGGATTCAGTGCTATGACTATGACCTTCCTCAACAAAATAAAATGACAGACGTCGCCAGTAATTATGCGTATAGTATAGCCAGGCTGTCGCAGAGGGTCCCCGCGACAACCTATGAGTTTTGAAAAGGTACAATTTGTGTATCTACGAGAATGTTTAAATTCATTCATGATTACTTTGGATATATAATGGCCATCCCTAGGATATCTTCTGAAGAATATCATCTATTTCAAATACATCGATGGATATCTATTTCAAATCCATCGATGGATATCCATATCAAATCAAGGGGAAAAACGAAATAAGAGATTTTTCAAAAAAAATTCATCCATATGTACGAGCATGAAAGAAACTCAGAAATTGATACAATAAAAATCAATCTTGCAATTTAAACTTATCCATATTTGCTCCGGATATCTCATGGCCATCCACATGATATCTTCTGAAGGATATCCATTTCAAATCCGTCGACGAATATCTTATGGATGACCATTTCAAATCCAGTAGAAAAACGAAAGATGAGATTTTTTCAAAAAACTCAATCTATATAAGTCCAAGCATGGAAAAACCCCAGAAATTGCTGTGGATAATTATGGATATCCATAGGATATCTTCTTCCATTTCATATCCTTCAATGGATATCTCATGGATGTCCATTTCGAATCAAGGGATATCCCGACCAGAATTGGACATGAAATGGATATCCATAGGATATCCTGTGTTATCTGGGATAAGAAACACCCAATTAACCCAAGCCAAAAAAATTGAATCTGATCGAATCGACCAAATTAAAAACTGGAGTGTCTCTTTGATGACATGAGAACCAACTGGGGAGAATACAACATCAACCTGGAGAAAAACCTGACCCAAATCCAGACCAGAAGTGCTAGACACCATCTGGATCTGGAAAATGATCCCAGGGAAGTGGAGAGGCAATAGAAAACGAAAGATTTAGGGATGCTTCTTGGTGGAAATCATCTGTCAGTATTGAAACCAAGACCAAGAAACGTTCCACCTACAAGGAAGAGACAAGGAAAGGAAAGCTAAGAGAAATAGATTCAGAGCATTTTGCGAGAATATCGACTCTACACCCACGGAGGTAAGACTATACAAAGTCATGGCAAAGAGTAGAGTCTATACAGCAGTGGCACCAATGAAGCCAGATGAAAATAAGAAGGGAAGAGTACTGTTCTAGCTAGAAACTCATTCTCCTGAGAACAAAGACGTTCCTTTGAGGAACACAACAGAGCAATAGAGAAAAACTCACCAGGAAAGTAACTGCAATTGCTCGCTACACATGCAGTAGCGAATGGCTTGAATGGGCACCTTTCAGCCATTCAAAACACCAGTCGATAGGATCTTCACAGCCCTACTTCAGGTGGTAGGAAAATAAAACATCCTACTACACGTAGTCAGCATAAGTCAAAGTAGCTTAGAACTGTGATACATAATGGAAATATAGAGGCTGGCCAGAGTCACCTTCATACCAAAAGCAGCAAAGAAAGATACAACATATCCTAACCCCGTTCAGCATGCTTATCAAGCAGGCAAAGTCATACAGACCGCATTAGTGCAACTGCAAATGAAATACAAGATGCAATGACAAATGAGGAAACCATGGTATGCGCCTTTTTGGATATAGAAGCTATCAAAAAACGTTAGATAACAAGATAACATCCTCCGCGAGTTTAAAGAAGACTCAACCAATAAAAAGCTGGTACCAATCGGTGGTACTCAATATGAATCCACTAAGGCAACCTTAGGAGAATGCTAAGCAATCTCAAGATCATAGAAATAGATGAGCAAATCATCAAGACCGGTAAACCAAACCAAAATAAGAAGTAACCAATAAAGCCAAGAAATTCCTAATGGTGTTCAAAAATTTTGCAGGGAAGAACTGGAGGTGTAGGCCAAAAATTCTTGAGTGAACGTACAGAGCAATAATGAGACCAATAAACACTTATTGGGAGGTGGCATGGGGTGAACTAACTGATCTAACCACCATAAAATTCAATCTCAAGATACAAAGATAATCAATATCTGAGGTAAAAAAATCTGTAAAAAAATATACAAGTGACTGACGCCAACATTGTAGAAAGACATTGTAGAGAGACTATACACGATAAAGTTCAGTATTTCAAAAAACTGAAGCTCAGATGAGGAAGTAGATTGTAGGGTGTTCAATATGGCTCTTCAACCTCTCGCAAGGCATTCTTGGGGGCGATTTCTATAGCATGGAAAATTTGATGGGAATTTGCCTAGGGGTTTTGGGAGCCTATATCTAGGACCAAATCATACTGGATTACGCTTTCATAAAAATTTTTAAGAATTAGGGCTTCCTTTTTGTTATTTTTTGTTCGAAGGTAAAGAATAAAACATCGCAGAAATTGTTATACAGCAATATAACATAAGAATAATACAAACATATTCATCAGTAGAATGAACAGGAAAAACTTAATGAACTCATTGTTTTTCAAAGGTTTTAATGATTTCAACACCCTACCAAAAGAAATTTCGTGTAGCCCAATTCTATCAATATTCAAAGAGAAAATCAGTAAATATTACACCAATAAGAATATTAGGTTAAAAAAATTTTTATTTCATGTTATAGTTTAAAGCCAGAGATTTTGTGTGTTTATTTATAAAAATTTATCATGTATTTTTTTGCTGATATATTTTTAATCTTTTAATTTAGATATATTATTGATTTGTTGAAAATATAAACAGGATGTTCATAAAATCAGATGTGGAATCATCTGCGACTGAAAGATAAACTTTAGTCACTATCTTCCATTGTCAAGATAACCTCTTGTGGGGTATTCATGTTGAAAAGGGAAACATTCTCAATTGAATATTGATTGAAATATTTTTCTGTGAATAGAAAAATCCACGATTAAGATGAAGTTATTTTTTGTGAATGTCTAACAGAAAACAACTACTTCCCCGGCTAAAGCCACGCTGGATATTGAACTACATCTGATAGATATTCTGAAAAGGCCCTAACTTGAAAGAAAAATTCTGAAATTGAAAATTTGCATTTTCATTCAGATAGTTATTCGATTTTCTATTCAATTGAGAATGTTTCCCTTTTCAACATATATTATTATTATATATATGTTGTTGTACATTTCAAATTATTATGTATATTAGGTGAACCTATTTTAAATAAATTTTCTTCTTATGCAGTCCAAAAATGAGCGAGCTCAAAACTAAAAATATATCAATTGCATACGGAGGGAAATGATAAGGAACTGAAAAATCAAAGCGGCAAATAAATATTTTATAATTAAAAGTAAGTTATAATAAAGTAAAAGAAAATTAAATAATGCCACTTATTTAATTTTCTTTTGCTTTCTCTATACATGTATTCCATTTTTTATATTGTGGAAAATCCAATTGGGCCCAACTCTCACTTGCCAACTTCATTTCAACACTGCATAATATGAACAAAGGAACCGTAAATGATAATGCATATATTCGACTACATAGATATGCGGATTTGGAATCCGATAGAGAGGAAAGATCACCTTTTCCCAACGGAATGGAAACAACTCACACATGCGAAATTTCATCTCAACTTTAATCTACTTTCCGCGATTTAAAAATCCAGCACGTATCAAATCGGACACCAGATGGTGCTCGATACAGAGCCGGACTAGCAATTGCGCAAAAGTTATCGCGGAGGTCTGGAATCATAAATGTTATTCCATATTTTTAAGATTATAGATCAATTCAGAAAAAAAATCCTAAAAGAATATAGAGTTTTCTGGTACTGAATGTATAAAAGGATCTGAAAATGATCAATTCATTGGTATTCATTCATTGAGTCCTTGGAGATCAAATACATGATACATCAGGTTGGGCAGATAAATAATTATAAAATAAAAACACATAATACAAATATCCTAATGTCAAAGGACCTCGCACCGCATCAATGGGAAATTGGCTTTCGGTGAATTTGTTCGAATTTTTTATATATTGCAGAACTCGTGATTCTGATCAAATGTCTCCATTGGACCACCGCTCTAAATTCGATAGTCTAGATTATAAAGATAATTTTTCGAAAATTTCAAATGGCCATTGTGAAGAGACTTTTTCGAATATGTAAATCAAATCAAGTATGCATCGATTGTTCATACGGCCGATTTGAATACACTATAGAGAACAATGATTCCTGCACGTACAGACGATATACAGGGTGAGTCCAAAGATAGCAAGTTTTTCAGTGATTTCAAAAAAATTGAGCGGTGGAATTTTATTCATTTTCAGATATTTTGTAGGATACCAATCTCAACTGCGATTGATGACATTAGCATCTCCTGAATTAAACTGACATATCTATTATGTATTTCTTATGAAACTGCACCAGTCCTGCTTATTGATATATCCAAATGTCTGAAATTCCGGAAAAGTCGGTTACAAACTCGATAGTTCACGGTGGAAGTTCACTCTGCAGATACATAAAATATACAGGGTGGATCAAAAACTGGTGTCCTTTACTTATAATTTCCTCGAAGTAGTTATGTGTATTTTATTGAAACATTTCCACACATCTCTTGAAAGATTTTGAACTATTTTCTCTGGAATATTTTGAATGATATGTATAAACCTATATATATACTACTATTTGGTACTACGAAAAATTGCTGAGCAAAAAGAGCTATTTTTGGAATAATATAAAAAAATAACTGACATAATTTTCCAATGAAAATAATGCTTCTTTCAAAGACTCACACTATGACTGAGATTATGATTTTTACAGATATATAAATAAAAATTTACTACCCTAACGTACTTTGTTTCCTTTGTGTGGAATTTTCTCCTGGACCACATATGGTCCGGTCCGAGCCTGGGCTCGATATTACACTTTCGCGAGGGTGGTTTATGAAACATTGCGAGGGGCATTTCACCATTACATACCCGGTTTAGAGTGTTTACAATCTCATAAGAAATCCGTGAACATAATAACTTGACATTTTTTCGCACCCCTGTCAATATTCCTTCCATATTTTGAGTTTTATTCGCAGAAACTTTATTCGTGCCAATAAAAAATTGTGTTTATGAACATATGTAGTGTTAGGAGTAGGAGACGGGAGTTTGATCAACGTAATGATATGTGGTGAGTTTTTATGGTAGTATTAAGGTCGAAAATCCCATCCGTACATAGGCATCAAAATCATGAGCAAATGCCAAAAAAAAAACACAAATCGATGAGCCAGATTGTAGAGGAAAACGAATTCCTATGTTAAGGGTACATTGAGATAATAGCAAAAAAAGTATATCAAGCAACACACAACAAAGAAGAGAGGAAGATGAACACCAAAGCAGACATGATAAGATGGAATATGGGAAGCAGCAGAGGAGGAATAAAATCAGAAGACATCGACAGACTGACAAAAGATAGAATGAATTGGAAGGGAATCTGGAAACGCAGCATTCCTCACACCGCGTAGGGGTAGATAGTAATAATTAACGTTAGGAAGAAAAAATATTCACTTTGTATGAAACGTACTTACCAGCATATAAACAAATTTTCGATATTCAAAATGACAAATTTGTAGGAAGTGTACGATATTTGGGTATCCATATACAGCTCGGACAGGACAATTTTGTATTTTAGTTTTCCACATTTAAAAAAAAACTTCCACCACCTTACAAGATATGACGTCATCGAAACCAGTGTCCTTAACATTTTTCTAATTATTTATTTTGCAATGAAAACCTGAGAATTACTCAGTAGTTAGTACGAGTATGTTGCCAAACTTTAGTAGGCAATGAAAACATCTGAAAACACTCAGCAACCAGACAATAAGTTCTTAGTTACCATTGCATATGCCAGTATTGAATTGATTTGTTGTGTAGCATATCGATTTATAAGTCTTCAATAATACATTTCTGAAAAAAATTACCCTAAAAAAGTTATTTTAAATTACGATGGTGCTGTCAAAAAAACAGCGAATTGAAGTTTCGATGATCTTAGGTTACGGCGATCGTGAAAGAAGTATGGCAGAAGTTTGAGACATCTTTAATGAAAAATATCCTGATCGAGAACCAATAAGCAAATCGACGGTAAGCAAAATATTACATACATTTAATGAGTTTGGCAATGTTAGGGTTACTCCTAAGAGTGCCTATCATTGCCAAAGACACTCAATTGAATGTATTACTCAAAATTGAAGAAAATCCTTTACAACTTTATCTGACAAAAATGAGATCTGTCGTGGTGCTGTGCAGAAAATTCTAAGAAAAGCCATATGAAGTTAAACTCATACATGAACTTAATGAAGACGACTTCGATAGACGCATGGAGTTTTGAGGAATTATGCAAAAAGTGTGTTATCAAAATAATGGCTTTGAATTTAATGTGTCATTTTCCGACGAATCAACTTTATGTATAAACGGTATCGCGAATATCCTTAGGAATACCATTGTAGGACCGATTTTCTTTGACAGTACTATGACGGGTGAAAATTATTTGGAAATGTTACAAACTTATGTAGTTCCATATTTAACTGTAACATTTCCTGACATTAATCAACCTGGTCGAATAGTTTCGATCAGGATGGATCAGGTCCACATTATGCTCGAGTGCTTGGAGATTTTCTCAATGAAACCTTTTCCAATCGCTGGATTGGACGACGCGGTCAGATCAAATGGCCTGCTAGGTCCCCAGATTTATCTCTCAAGGACTTTTTTCTCTGGGGTTACTTGAAACCCCTTGTTGACGGACGGTACTCTGAAGTACCGGATTTATTTCAATTCATATAAATTATATGTTACCATTAAAGCTTTTCCCAGCCGGACAGTACTCTGAAGTATACTTGAATAGTCACTGTGATTGAGTTGCCGCTAGAGAACAGCACTATGCATTGTCCATTTCATCACTTATCGGTTGGGTGGAATTGTTAATGAGTGTAGTTGCACTTGAGCAAACTCTATTGTATTATTGTTATTTTCGGTACCATACTGTGAAGTACTGTCAGGCTGCAATTCGGTGAAATGGATGGAGCATAGGCGGTATGTTTATTTTATTCTTTCAATTGTTTTGCTCATTTATGGCCTTTGAGTCGACATCAAAGAAAATAATTCAGGATAAGTATCAAAAGAATAAACCTCTAACAGATGCAGAACTCCTAAAGATTATTGAGGAAATCACTTATGAGGATTTACCCGATGATGAACAATATGTAGTGCTACGTTTGTAAAGTATTCTGAACTATGCTACCTTATCATTCAATAAAGAACTATTTCTGATTGATTTCAATATCTTTTATAATCATAAGAAGCCTTTTTAATTTATATCAAAAACATATTTTACCATTTGAAGGTACTTCCAGATGCCTGCCGGTACTTCAAGTACCACCTTAATTTTTTTTTAGAAAAAATGTCTCAAATAATTTTAATATACTCATTTTATCTTTTCAATACACTTGGTCACAAGAAAAATTGGAATACTTATATTTTTAATTAGTTAGGCAACAATGGGTTAAAAAGTAAAGTGTATATAAATCGACCTACCAATTTGGAAGACCTTAACGAGTGAATTCGTACTGAAATTCAACGAATTACACCAGATATGTTGTCAAACGTAACCCAAGAATTCATCAGACGTCTTGGATATTGTCAACTAACCCAAGGAGCTCAGTTCGAGCATTTGTTGTGGATTTGTTATTTGTTCATTTTAACTACTTACTTATGATATTTTCATTGCAAAATAAATAATTAAATGAATGTTAAGAAATACGAACACTCGTTTCCTTTATACTCAGTATACTGTAACTTGAAGTGTTATATGACGTATGTGGTATGGTTGAGCTCGGAATAATATTAGCTTTCATTTAAAAAAAAAATATCGATCGATCATTTTTTCAAAGAGTAAGGTGGAAAACTAAAATACAAAGTCGAGATGTCTGAGCTTCACCTCCGAAAATGATCAACTCGATTAAGCTAATGGAGCGTTTTCACACTTTATGAACGCACTGTATATTCATTTTCAAGATGGGATGTTCAGATAGATAACTTGCAAAGAAAGTCCGACATTCATTTGAGTTATATGATAATTGACTAGGGAGGATTGAGAAGAACCAATCCCATTAGAAGTAGTACAAAAATATGTTTGTAGATAATATCTTTCGAGTCCTCTACATTATTATTTTTCACATACGGAGATGAAACATATCTCAAAAAACTGGATCATTCCACACAATCATTCTCTCAGACTAATCAAATCTCATGTGGAAATTCTATTCAGGCCTGTACTGTAGAGTGAATTCAAAAACAGATATTTTTTTTTTTCGAATTTTAATTGAACATATATTAAGGAATAATGATGCACATGTGGTGAACTGGAAGAAAAAAAAAATTTTTAAAAAAAATTAAACCGACGAAATACGGAACTGAGAAGTAAAAAATAAAATAAACCTTCTTAGTCTCAATAACTGAGCTCCTAAACTAATATAAGTAACTAATTTTGAGTCGGTTCCAAACAAACAAGCAAATGAATTAGGTAAGGCGTAAAATGATGGCATCGAGTTGCGCGGTGACGTTCTGATAATTTTTTTGAAGTTATTTAATGATCTTCGTTGATTGTTTTTGTTGTTCTGGTTAGTTTGATTCATTACTTTGTATATCATTCCATCCTCTCATAGAATATAATGCTTGTGACGGATGTAGGAGAACAAATATAATGACAATAGCGATCTGTCATTGTCAACTACATATGTGTGCCAATGTTCACAAGTGGAAAGTCAATTTTCCCCTATTTTTCTACCCGTAAGGGTGGATAATTCCATTCGAAATCCAAATATGATCAACTATGAGGTATACCCTATCAAATAAACAAAGAATCATCCAAATCGAAGAACCCAGTACAAAGTTATGCCTGATAGAATCGGTTAACGGACCAGAATTCAGAGGGGGAGTGATCAATATCCTTCATTTTGCTACCCTTAGGGGTAGATTCCATCTTTTAAATTCAAATGGGACCAACTTCGAAGAACACCCTATCCACTGAAAAGAATTATCAGAATCGGACGTCTCAGTAAAAATGTATGCGTGATCATACATAAAACAAAAAAATATATGCGTCGACTAGAGAACCTTCTCCTTTTTTGTTTCGTCGGTTAACAAAAATTGTCATGATGAGACGGGAAATGGTTAGAACCTTCGTTTACAGTGTTGAATGGAATTACAAACAGCAATTTGTTCTCTCAATATGGACATCAATACTGAATGATTATTTAGATAAAAAAATAATTAATATACGTTTTTAAAACGGACCAAAAAGTATAAAATAATTTCTTCTAGCCTCATAGAGATTTATAACCCCATACAGATTCCTAACCTCATACAGATTGTCCTGAAAGTTTGTGATTGTAAATTTGCAATAGCTATGAAAATACATGTAAGATTCAAAACAAAAAACGTGGGGTGAATGAAATAGATAAATAATGCATGAATACATTATACCTAAGTCACTAACAATTTCCACAGCTATTGAAAATTTACCATCACAAATTTTCAAAACGATCTACATGGGGTTAGGAAACTGTATGGGGTTTTAAATCTGTACAGAGCTAATTTTTTTTTCATCTAAATAATAATTTTCTGTTTTTGAGTCTTGTGTGTGTGAAATTTTGCAATCGATTTCAAGCATCTTGATGAGATGACAGTCATGAAGCAAATTTCAGGTTTATTTCAGTTAGTTTAAATCATTGCTTCTTACTATTATTATTATCATAGACAAACAAACAGACAGACAAGAAAACGAGTTATTATTGCATTGTAATCCAGTTCTGATCTATGCCTGAAGTCAGTTGTAGCTCATCGGGAAGTTAGTTTGAAATCGATTGCTTCTTGATATTATTATGATTACATTCAAAACATATAGACAGATAAGAAAACCAGTTGCTAAATGTAGCATTGTCATCCAGTTCTGAGTTATGTCTGAAGTTCCAAGTCTCTAGCTCGAGAGGAAGTTAGTTTAAAATCGATTGCTCCTTAATGTTATAATTATTATTATTACAGACAAACGAACAAACAAACCGACAAGAAAGTAAGTTAATATTCCATTGTCCTATATTAATACTGCACAATTTTGCTTTGTAGATTGCAGAGGGGTCGATAAGGCTCTTCAGCCTCTCCGTACCTTGACCCGTAAGATCTTTTGTACATATAATTTTGGTTTGTCCATGTTCAGATTTTAACGAGTTGACTCTGAGTCAGTACACAGGGTGACTCAAGAGTACTTTGACAAACTTCAGGAGGTGATTCCCCATAATATTCTAATATTAATTGTCCGAATAAATATATGTCTGGAAACGCTTCGTTTCCAAGATACAAGGTGTTAAAGTTTTATTTGTTTTTTCGTTTTTTTTTTAAATTTCTTTCGAAATACTGACCTTAACACGTTGACGGACAGCGACGTCTATGGACGTTCAGGCCACTGTGCCCGCTGTGGCACTTCAATTTTACGGCGTCTATAGCCACCCTAAAAATACTCGCGTTTTGTAGCCACAACGTTCACAGACGTTGAATTAACATGGAATTCTGTTTATGTGTCACATCATGCGCAATAATTTGAAGCTGTGTAGTTAATAGACGTTGATGTCATGGTGGGGAGTCGGAAAACAAACGATAGTTACCGATTCACTAACAACCCCATTCCTACAACTTTCATAATAGTGTCTCTCTGTCATCAAAGTTGTTCACATATAAAACCCACTCTAATGGAAAATTAAGAGCAAACCGAAAAGGTAATCCTGCGGTTGTTATCACGAAAAAACTCCGAAAAGGTGAACATATATGGAGGAAAAAAACAATTAGCTTGTATGTTACTAAGTGGAAAGATAAGCGGGATATATATGCAATGCAATAACAACTGCGTATCAACCAAATCTGATAACTGTTAGAAATAAGTATGGTGTAGACAAACAAAAACCCTGCGAAATAGATGGATACAACCAGCACATGTCTGGAATCGACAGGAGCGATCAAATGCTGAGTTACTAGAAAGTCTTATTTCATCTTTCAGATATAACAATATGGAACTCTTACTTTCTGTACACAAAAGGAGTAAAAAAAATCAAATTCATTGAGTTCAGGGAAGCTGTAGTACGATCACTTATTGGGATTGAAGAAAATGTTGGCAGACATTTTATAAAATTTCAGGCTTCAATAAAACACCAAAAACAGCAGCTGAGCAGCAACATTTCCTAGAGGAGATTCCCCTGCCGGAAAATTATAGAAAATCACATGTATTCCTCAAATGTAGGCAGTGTAAGAGGAAAAAGAAGAGAAAAGAAACAAGATACAAATGTGAAACCTGTCCAGAAAAAACCGCGTTATGTCCCGCGTTTTGTTTTAAGCTGTGGCATCAATAACTGAATAAATCTATATATATAGTTTTATTTGTTTTATTCAAATAATTGAAGGACGTCTATGGACGTAAGTGTCACAAATTGTATAGAAAAATGTTTATAAAGTGACACTGGCGTCTATGGCCGTGAGTTATTTTCTTCCATAATCAGCTTATTTATGACTCTAAGAATCCGCAGATATAAATTTTTATTTTGTATCTTCAATATTAGTGAAAATACATCTGTGACGCAACAGGCACAACCACTAATCACAGAGTGTCCGTCAACGTGTTATTTAAACGAAAATTGGTATTGAGAGGTTTTGAATTCGAACCTGATGTTATTATTGCTCTTACTCGTAGGGGGCGCCACCTTCACGTTTTTTATTTTTTGAAGATTCATAACTTTTTTGAGCGTACTTCTAGCACATTTTTCAGTGAAAAATCAATTTCTTTATCATATCTACGTAAAAAAGCTACCCTTGTTACAAGTCGTTTTCTAGATATTTGGACTTGAAAATTTCAAGTCGATTATCAAGTTATTACCATTATTTTGCATTTTTCACAAGAATGCTTAGGAAATGAATTTGACGTTTAAGTAAGTAGTTTGGGTAATTACATATTATGTGACAGTTAAACGTTTTGTTGTTTTAAGTTTAAGTTTCTGTAAGTTTTAAAACACAAATTTTGAAAAAATGGATTATTTCAACAATAATGCTCATTTAGCTGATATGCATTTCGTTTATGGCCTTGGGGATGGCAATGCGCGCGAAGCAAGACGTATTTACCAGGAGCGATTTCCTAATCGAGTACTGCCTTCAGTTCCAACATTTACCAGTCTCCACCGTCGTTTGGCAGAAACAGGTAGCTTTAAGAGGGCAGCTGATATTATTGGAAGACCACGAGCAGTCCGAACCCCAGAATTGGAAGGAGCTGTTCTGAACGCTCTCGAGGAGAATCCAGAAACAAGTACAAGAATAATTGCTGATGCTATCAATTCTACTCAGTCCACAGTTTGGAGAATTATCCACGTTCAACAATTGTATACATACCATATTCGAAAGGTACAAGCTCTTTTGCCACGATCTTTTCCCCAACGCATTACTATGTGTCAGTGGTTTTTGAGAAAATTGACTGGAAATCCTCAATTATTAAGATATGTACTCTTCACGGACGAGGCAAACTTCTACCGAAATGCTATCACAAACTTTCATAACAACCATGTTTGGGCTCTGGAAAATCCGCACGCAGTTAGTGAAAGACATTATCAGTATCAATTTTCTGTAAATGTATGGGCGGCAATGATTGATAATTACTTGATAGGTCCTTTCTTTCTTCCGTTCCGACTGAATGGTGCAACTTACAGAGACTTTTTAGAAAATGAATTGACGGGACTACTTCAGAATGTACCATTAGAAATTCGTATCCGCATGTGGTTTATGCTTGATGGGGCTCCGGCCCATTTTAGCGTTGTAGACAGGAAATTCCTTAACACTGTCTATCCGAATCGATGTATCGGTAGGGGTGTAGAAGAACCTAACCAGGCATGGGCGCCAAGGTCCCCAGATCTAAACCCGCAAGATTTTTATTTTTGGGGACATTTGAAGTCACTAGTTTATAAAACTCCAGTAGAGAACGAGGAAGATCTAAGAATCCGAATAGTAGAGGCCTGTGAAACAATAAGAAACACACCAATAATTTTTGAGCGGGTACGAGATTCAATGACTAGAAGACTGAATGCCTGTATCTTTGCTGAAGATGGACACTTTGAACAATTTATTTGAATACAATTTAGTTTCCTTCATTTTATTCTATTCTACATATTCAAAATTTCTTGAAATAAAATGTTGATATTTCTTGTAAATTTTAATAAAACAAATACAGATTTTGCACCCTTGATACAAAAATAACTATTTCAAACGAGTAAAAATAAATAGAATAGACGTGTAGGTGGCGCCCGCTACGAGTAAGAGCAATAATAACATCAGGTTTATAGATAGATAGATAGATAACTCTTTATTCCCCACAGGAAATGTTCAGGAGGTAATATTTAACATAACGAATTACAGAAAAGAGAGAAAAAAATGTATATACACACATATACATATAAATACACACACACGTACATACACACATATATACGAATGCATGAACGTCCAAATGAATAAATTAAAGGTTAAAGGTTTGAATTCGACACCTGAAAAAACCTCTAAATACCAATTTTCGTTTAATCAAGGTCAGTATTTCGGAAGTTATTTAAAAAAAAAACGAAAATAAAAATGAAATTTTTAACACCCTGTATCTTGGAAACGAAGCGTTTCCGGACATATATTTATTCGGACAATTCATATTAGAATATTGTGAGGAATCACCTCCTGAAGTTTGTCAAAGTACTTTTGAATCACCCTGTATAGGAAATTTCGTACAAGGTCTGAATAACATCATTTATTCTCATGCAGGCTCATTTTGCATCAGATTTTCCGAATGTGGCGTATAATTGAGTATCGTCAGCGTAAAAATGTATTTTACAGAAGGGACTGTATTTGTGTAATTGTATTCAGCGTGAATAGAAGAGGTGCCAATATTGATCCCTGTGGTCCACCTGCATCAACCATATCTATCAGAGGTACCCAATCTAACTCAGAACAAGTCTCAGGAGTTGAGAAAAGAAGTTGTATGCGCTCTACCATCGAGAGGATATTTTTATATTCAGCTAGACAAATCGGGATCTGCCATATCTCAAAAATCGGATGGATTTCCCATGATGCCTCGAAGAACAGTTAAATTATAATTTATTTTCTAGAACGAAGCCTAAAGTTGCAGAGGAACCGATCCCACACCAGTCGTTACTATCGATAAAAATCTTCGCGAATTCCCCGCGATAACATTAACCGCCATTCTTTTGTGTCAAGAGTCTAAAGGAAACTCGAAGAACTCAAGCTTATAAAGAGTAAGACATTAAAACTTCTCGGGAATTTGTTGGAGTAATTAGGCATGATATTCTCGCTTGAAAAGTTACAGAGTTTACACCGGGATTCATATCTGAATTTTGCATTCATTTGACTATGGTAGGAATTAAAACGATGAGAAATGTTGTAGAAGCAGGGCCGGTGTGAGACACAGTCGTCGGATATAACGGCAAAAAAGCGGTCGAGTTTGAATGTGACTCACACACTGAGGGTTCCTTACTATTAATTATTTTACTTTTTCATAAATGTCTGGCTATAAGGGCCTGGAAGGGGTTGGTGGCTCTTCCGTAACCATATTAAGCAACTCAACAACAACAAAACAAACATACAACATTTATTCACACAATTAATATATACAACAACAACTATACCTACTTAGACATACAATGCTCGTCTAAAGTCCGCCCCCCCCCTACTTATTTTTGAACCACCTGGTATATCACAACGAAATTTGGAAAGCTTACATAGGAGATAAACATTTTGCTAACTAAATGTTGTTATTAATTTGTAGTTAAATCTCTTAAAGAATTCGACTAATTAGAGGCGTATTAAGGATAAACAGTACCGCTTACCAGAAAATCTCGAATCCTACGAATGTGTTTTGTAAATTTACAATCAAAACAAATTAGGTAGTTAGCTAAAAAATTATAATTTATTTTTGAATAACACTTTAATTTAACCCCAACAATTATTTCAACAAGTGTTCAATGTGGCCCCCTCCTAAATCTTGACAATATTTTTTCAAAATAGCTTCTCTCACGTTGATGAAAGTCTGTTCATCTACTTCTTCACATGTATCTATTATTCTGCCTTCCTACTCTTCTATTGTTTAACATTCAGTGGCGTAGATTTTTGACTTCAGATACCCCCAAAGGAAAAAATCTAGAGGTCTAAGATCCGGAGATCTTGGTGGCCATTCTGTACTTCCCTGCGACCTATCCATCGCCCAGTTAAGTTTGTATCGAGGAACTCTCTAGCCATGCGATCGAAATGGGGAGGTGCCCCATCCTGCTGAAATATGATTCCACGATTTTCAAACTCTTCCTGATTGTTTAATACAATTTGTCTTAATCGAGGTTCAATTTCAGTTTCTAAAAGATTTCTGTAAAGAACTCCTGTAAGATTGCCTCTGATGAAAATCGGTCCAACAACGCGATTGCCCAAAATCTTCGCCCAAACATTCACCTTTTTAGGAAACTGGGTATGTCCTTCTCTAAAAATATGCGGATTAGTATCGCTCCAGTATCGTAATTCTGTTTGTTGACTTTTCCATTAAGAAAAAACATGCATTCGTCTGCGAAACATACACGTTTCAGGAATCCCCGTTCTTCTTCAATTGTTCTTGTTAACCACTCAAAAAATTCAACCCTCCAGTCTGGATCATCCTCCGTGAGCACATGCAGGATTTTCATTTTATAGGGATGAAACTTTTCTTTTTTTGAGACTCTTTGGACATTTTTTGAACTTACTCCACAGGATTCAGCAACTGCAGACGTCAATTGATTACCATTTCAGCAACAATTTCTACCTTTTTTTCTTCTGAAAGAGGGGGTCTTCCTGATCTTGGAGCATCTTTCAGAGTACCAGTTGCTTGGAGCTTATTCAAAAGTTTGCGCAAATATGACCTCGAAATAGGATTCTCGGGAAATCTATCATTAAACATACGGACTGCTAGATGATAATTTCTTCCAGCTTCTCCAAATATCAAAACTGCTTCAAATGTATCGTCTAAACTATGAGCCATGATCACACTTTTCATAAAAAGACTCTTTGACAGTTAGCAGTTCAGTTTGACAGTAAATAAAGATGTTACCGCGTCAACGATATTTTCCAATGCAAACTTGATTGAAAGCAATATTAGTGTTTTTGGTTGGGTTTGAAATGACCAAGATGTCACTTTTCAAACGTTAATATTTCGAAAAGAATTGAATTTAGGAGTAAAGTGTGTTAGAGAAAACTGTTGAGAATTATGAGCAGATTTAAAAAATGGAATAATGAACGGGGTGTTCTATTTTAAAAAATTATTGAAAATGGCGCTCAGCCGCCATTTTAAAACTTTTAGCTGTGATTTTTTTCATGAAAAGTTAGGTTTTCATCTCTTATTTGAGCCCTCCAAATTTCGTTGCGATATACCTGGTGGTTCAAAAATTAGTAGGGGGGAAACGGACTTTAGACGAGCACTGTATAACTATCTAAACTAGTTGGGACTACATTTTATAACCCACAACAATTGAACTTACTGCAAAATTGTATCATTATACATTGTATCAGCACAATTGATATATCATATGTAACTGTTGAATGTGATGCATTTTCATATAACTTAGGGTTCAGAAACATTTGAACGAATTGAATATGACAAAAAAAGTGTGACCAACTCAAAAATTAGAGAACGTTCTCCTGAACCTGAATACTTGACAGATGCCCGTCTCTTTTCTCTTCTGTTTATAGGATTGTGTTTTGTTAATATCTTCCTAGGTCATACCCGTTTTGTTATAAAGCTCTTGCTTAATTCTTAAATCATCGGTTTTCACCAGTTAGTAAAGAATTGGAATTTGGGTGGATTTTTGATAAAAGGTTTTGCTGTTCCAGGTATCCAGTTAGTCTAACCAACATTATTTTTTGAAAAAAATCAATGAAATAAGAAGAAATATAAGAAATTGTGGTCAGAGACACATGAAATATATAAGACACACGATTTGATTGTCCTAAGAAGAATTAAAGTAGAAACTACAAAAAAATTGAAATTTAATGAAACCATATTGGAAGCTACCGAAACATGAAGAATGGTAATTGGGATTCATCCAAAATGGAAGAACCAATGAACGAGTTGAAATGATGGAATGATAAAATACGAAAATATAGGAGTAGATGATATAGGCAGAGAAAAAGACACAAGAAAAATCTAGTGGCAACACAGAGCAGAACGAGGGTTGAGAGAAAGCGGTTACCGATTCAAGAAATATATAGGTACTCATGAAATTCAAGAAACGAAATAGGCGGCAGGTAGGAATTTGATTTGACTCGGCAATAAATCTTTGTTAGTGTGTTATATAGAGAATTCGTAGGAAATTCTAATCGATTTTTGATAAAATCCTTGGTAATTCTCAGTATCTGCATAGTCATGATGTTAAACGTTTTTATTTCGGTTCATAAACGTTCAAAATTGAATTGAATACCCAAAGAATGCCGTACATCCTGTCTCGATTCCAAATTATATTGAGAAGGTTGAAACGGTTCATTGAGCACTTTGTTATATGGTCACCTCGCTGTCTTCAAGGTCACAGAATAGAGAGAGAATTTCTCCATCGAAGATGAATTGATTTGTTGTAATTTTTGATAAATATATATATATATATATATATATATATATATTATTATTATTATTTTTCAATTGTTCCTGTATTTCAATTTGTGATAGCTATACAATCAAAAAATGAAGTATCCATTCAATATTTGGTAACTTTCTTCAACAGAAAAATACAATCATGAAACTAAATTTGTAGCGGTGACACCAAACACAATAACATACGGTAAATATTTTGATTAATTTCAAAAAGTGTCAATATCTCGAAAACTATGATATTTTTCCGGACTAAAATTTAGCTAATTTGGTTGATTATGAAGTGGCCAATCATTTCTAGTACAGTTGACATTGAATTTTCAGAAACCCTATATATATATATATAATAATATATATATATATATATATCCATTATTACAATATATTTAAATAATTTTTTTTTTATCAAAGAACAAAATTTATATAAAACACCCTATGCAGCTCGATAAACTCATCTTCTATTCACATCCGTGCCAACAAAACAATTTTCTCGGAAATACCCCTCTTACGTATCCCTTTACGACGGACGATGAAATTCACTGAACAACATTTGATATGAGGGACAAGTTGGAGCATTATTGAAAAGTGTCTCGTCAAAGATATAAATCTTCTCGAAATGACCAGATTGACCTGAAAGGAAGGTATTTTTCATTTCGAATAAAGAGCACAAAAGTTGCTATGCACGAATATTGCGAATTCTCATTCTCTTTGGTCAATTTTTCAACGTTCCACTTTATTATGGATAGCTGGGACGAGTGCAGGATATCGTTGAGAAAAATATTTTTCCACTGTATGAATGTGTTTTGATTTTTTTGTACAAAAACCTAACATTTATTTTTTGTGTAACAAAGACCGTGAATACCAATATTTATGACCCTTCAAAACTAACGGTACTCCTACACAAACTTCCAACCACCCTTTTTACCCCTTTCAGGGTTGAATTGTAAAAACCCTGAAATTATGATTATATAACCGAAAAAGATGTGACAAATGCCTAAAAGATAATTACCCCTTTAACGTACTTATTCATTTTTTCAAGGATATTTTCCAATGGAATTAAAAAAAGCACTAGTGATACCCCTATTTAATAATCAATAAAAAAACTTTATAAAGGCAAGATTTTATTCAAATGCATTAAAAAGTACAAAATAATTGCTTTGGATGCGTGACGTAGGTTATTCCGTGAGTTTCGATAAATTTTGACAAAAAATTTATAATCTCCGACTCCGAAAATCCCCACATATAAATTTTGAATATAATCGGACCATAATCACAAAACTCCTGCGCCGTTCTGGAGCCGCCATCTTGAACTCATGAATTTTGACGAAACATTCATAATCTTCGACGCCCACATACCAATTTTGAATGGAATCGTACCATAATCACAAAACTCGTCCGCCATCTAGAAGCCGCCATTTAGTTTTGTTCTCTAAAAAAAATGAAAAGGCATTGTCACCGGAATTATGGAACCTGCCAAATTTCAGCTCAATCGGATGTCGGCAAGTGCTCCAAAAATGGATTACAAATTCTGAACCGGAAAGAATGATAGAACGAATGACATAACGATTGACACATGAACAAAGCAAGTTAAATAAAAGCTTGTAAAAACGGAGACTTTTGTGAAGTTAACAATTATAGGTAAATCTCTCTTCTTTCATCGCTATCTAAACTGTATGAACAAGTTCTTTCAATTAGGTTGTTAAATTTTTTGGAAGAATATATATATATATATATATATATATATATATACATATAATATATATATATATATATATATATATATATATATATATATATATATATATTATGATGGGTTGTTCATATGATTTATACTTTGTATGATTTTAAGAATTTATTTCGTAGATTATAATTTCTGAAACCCTATCATAACAACAAAAAAACTCCGGCTATGTTATGTTACCTTTGTCCCTTTTTAAACCTCTTTCACCTTATCCCAGCTCAGTCAGGTACGCCTATGAACATGTATGACTCCTTCAGTAGCAGGTTCCTGTAATCGGTGTTGCCGGCTATGGCACTATCGATTCGATCATAAAAGATGTTCAGTGGAGAAAAATAAAGTTAGAAATTGAAAAATAAACACAGGTTTGCAGATAATAATCAAAGTAGTTGACAATGTCAAAAAAATATAGTGCAGTTTGATGTTTGTGATAATGAAAATTTTATGAATAAAGTTTGAACGTACTATCAGTCTTTTGGGTATGGAATTTTATGGTTGTTCAGCCCAAGACAAATAACCAATGGTTTAGAACACTTAAAGTTATTGGTTTTATGTGAAAGGTTGCACTTAGGTGAGTTCAGTTATTGAATACCTTGTAGCTGCGTTTCAGTTGACGTTTCCAATCCTGTGGACGTATTTCTGGGATGTCAATGACAGCTCACCTGCACTCCTTCCAAGGATTTATTTTCTGGACCAGGTAGGTAGAATTTTTATTTTCTATGTGCTTCCTCCGATCAGCCCTTCAAGAAATCTTTCTCGTTCGGCAATTTTATATCAGGTTTTCTTATATTATGGGTGAAAGCTTCTTTTCAAATTTAGTACGTGGCTTCACTTTCTCGAACTTTTTTCCTTCCCCCCCGAACTTGTTATCTCGTTCCATGGCAAAACTCACCAAAATTTTTATTTTTCACAGATTTACGAGTTTGTATCACTTCCTACCGAATTATTTGCTATTCTAATTAATGTTAATGATTTTATGAATGATATCTAATTCTAACTCTTACATACTATTTACAGATTCATATAAAATATATTTTTTTCAATTTCTGCCCTTACATTTTATTCTATATCAATACTTTTCCCACACAAACTCTTTCGAATCCCATTGGTGGGTTTTCTGTTCATGTGAATTGTCATACAGATGTTCTATACTTTGATCTTGCTTTAATTCAATATTTGGCATAAATTTCAATTTTGATATAGTTTAATTGTGGATTTTTGTTAGATGTATTGTTGGATGTTGGATATATAATTTTCATGCCAGAACTGCTTCAGGGATGTTCTCTTTACAGATATGTATCGACTAGAGCATAGTATAAGGTTCTATAGCAGTGAAAAAGGTAAAGAAAATTGTAAAATAACATAGCAATAACGAAACTAATAAAAATAACTAATAATAATAATGATAATTATAAGTATAATTATTCAATAACATTTCATAACATAACAATATATATATATATATATATATATATACAGTATGTCTCACTAACTTGGAACCATATGGAATACTTTTTTATTATTCATTTTAGGAAAAAAATTATTTTTCATAAAAAGTTTTGCATGTTCAAAAATCTAAAATACAATCATCAGATATGAAAAAAATCAGTCGTATACGCGGTTTGTCAAAAAATATGAATTGCTCAGGAGTAAAGTACCTTTATATTCGACAATATCGAGAACTCTTTTTGAAAAAAGTTGTTCAGAACTAAGAACTACGTTCAAATATGCTATTACATTCATAGACACTGAAAAATTAGGTTATGTTACTTTTTACTGTTTTCAAACAATCGTCTATTTCTTCGCAGTATCGGCACTTATTGGAGTCTGACCTCCTCCTCTCGTACAAGTAGTTCCGAAAACAGCCATGTCCAGAAAGTGCTTGCGTCAGATAGTAGTCAACTTCTCCATGAACTCTATTTATCCAAGTTTCAATTTCCGGTATTAGCCGCCAAGTACATCGTCCGAATGTTACATTTCTCCAAGCCTCCTGCCATTTGGTCATGAGTGATGCTCTGGCTGTGTTTCTCTCCCCACCATCGTATGTCTGCCGTCTTTCTTCAGGAAGTTTCATGAGGCTATGACACCCACTTTTATGCCGATACGGTTCTATGTGCACTGTATATCCTGATGCACATTAGTCTTTGAGTTCTTTGTAGTTTCTTCAGCAGTTTTTTGTTTCCGGTAGCTGAGTGCCATACTGGAGCTGCGTAAAGAATCTGGGAATGTATCACACTTGAAATAGTTCTCCTTTTGGATGATCTGGGTCCTCTAATGTTCGGAAGTAGACTTGTCAAAGCTGCAATGGTCTTTTCGGCTTTTTCTACGGCTTTATTCATATGTTCGGCGAAGGTAAGTTTAGTATCCAACCATACCCCTAGGTACTTGATTGCTTTGCTCAATTTTACTACTGTGCCCTGAACTTCAAACTGTATTGGAGCTATCTTCCTTCTCGTGGTGAGGAGGACTGCCTTAGTTTTCCGGGAGCTAGCTGTAGTCCTCTGCTTCCCATCCAGTTTACAACTCTCATGAGTGTGCGATATTAGCCGTATTCATCAGAGTCTGTTCCCCTCTTGCAACCACTACCATGACCACATCATCCGCAAAGCCTATTGGTGTAATACCATCAGGCAATTCCACTCTCAGCAGATCATCATATAAGATATTCCACAGAGTAGGCCCTAAAACTGATCCCTGTGGAACGCGCTACTTGAAGTCATGGTTTCGTTGGTCCCTTCAGCCTCCATCTATCTATCTATATATACAGTGCTTCTCAACAGTCCGCTCCCCCCCTCTTATTTTTGGAATGATTTTATATAAACAAGTGAAATTTGGAAACTGAATATTAAAGGTTGTAAACTTACCTACTAGTGATGATAGATGACGAAATCGTCAAAGATGACGTCACAAGGCCATTGTGACCAATAATTTAAATGGAACTCTACGGCAAGCGACACCTCTTTTGAAAGGTATCGAAAAAACCTATTCAATGATACTAATTTTGTTTGTGTTCATGGCAGTTTTAATGGCTCATTAGTAAACATTAAAATTTAAATTCCATTCGGTATGATATTAATTACAGATTTGAGAATCAGTATCTACTCGAAAGAATTGTTCGAAGTGACCTCCATTTACTTCCTGGCAGTGAAATATCCTATTTTTAAACTCTTCTCGTACTTTTGCAAATGTGTCTGCGGAAACAGCCTCACATTCTGCAACAATACGTTGTTTTAAAACGTCAATATTGTCAGGTTCAGTGGCGTAAACCTTCGATTCAAGATACCCCCACAGAAAAAAATCCAAAGGTGTGAGGTCCGGTGATCGAGCTGGGTATTCCGTTAAACCTCGTCGTCCAATCCATCTACCACGATACTCCTCATCCAAATACCATCTTACTGCACCGTAATAGCGTGGAGGAGCACCATCCTGTTGGAATGTTATTTCCAAATTGCCGAATTCATCTGGATTATCTTCCAAAATTTCAAGGATCAACGGTTCTATTGCGTTTTGCAACAGCTCCAGATAAACCTCACCAGTTAAATTAGTATTCAAAAAAACAGGCCCATCGATGTGGTTTCCCAGGATACCTGCCCAAACATTCATCTTCTGGGGAAATTGGGTATGTGTTTCACGAAACAGGTGAGGATTTGCGTCACTCCAATACCTCACATTCTGTGTATTTACATTTCCATTCAGATAGAAAGTACTTTCGTCACTAAAACAAATTGTTTTGGCATAGTCTGGCTGTTGGTTAATTTTAGTTTCCATATTTTCACAAAATTCTAGTCTTCGGTCTGGGTCGTCGTCTGAGAGTTGATGAACCATTTTTAATTTATATGGATGAAATTTGTTTTTTTCAACACCCTGTGTACTGTACTTCAACTGACTCCACAGGTAGATGCAACGTGAGTTGTTGAAGAAGTAGGATTAACTATTACTTCTGCCAGTATATCAATTTTTTTCACATAAAGGATTCAATATAAAATTGAACCAGAGAAAGGTAGATCTCAGGTGAAAAACAACTACTTTCCTGGCAAATACCACGCAGAACGTTGAATGATATTCACCTGAAAATCCATGCATACTTCCATAAAATATCAATGGACATTGAATGCAAATGTTTCTTTCTGATAAGCTCGATTATGTTTAATTTAAGTCGTGTTCACCTAACAATCCGCATACCGGTTTCAGGCTTCTTGGCCCTCATCAGTACGGAGTAGTCAACCAGCCAAAAGTCCAAAGAACTCTGGCTGAAGTGAGACACAACGTAAACAAACCATCATCGATCTTGTAACACCTATAGGTACGCCGGAAAAGATAAACTTTAACTGGCGGTACCTAGTGACAGAAAGAAACACTCCAAAAATCTCCCACCTCGATAGGTTTCTAAATAAAGATTCCTTCTCAGTAGGATGGCAAGCCCGTCTAGCATATAGTGAGAGATAAGTGCCATGTGAAGTGGAATGAATAGAAAAATCGAATTTAAACGGTTTTCTTCACATAAAGGATTCAATATAAAATTGAACCAGAGAAAGGTAGATCTCAGGTGAAAAACAACTACTTTCCTGGCAAATACCACGCAGAACGTTGAATGATATTCACCTGAAAATCCATGCATACTTCCATAAAATATCAATGGACATTGAATGCAAATGTTTCTTTCTGATAAGCTCGATTATGTTTAATTTAAGTCGTGTTCACCTAACAATCCGCATACCGGTTTCAGACTTCTTGGCCCTCATCAGTACGGAGTAGTCAACCAGCCAAAAGTCCAAAGAACTCTGGCTGAAGTGAGACACAACGTAAACAAACCATCATCGATCTTGTAACACCTATAGGTACGCCGGAAAAGATAAACTTTAACTGGCGGTACCTAGTGACAGAAAGAAACACTCCAAAATCTCCCACCTCGATAGGTTTCTAAATAAAAGATTCCTTCTCAGTAGGAGTGGCAAGCCCGTCTAGCATATAGTGAGAGATAAGTGCCATGTGAAGTGGAATGAATAGAAAAATCGAATTTGAACGGTTTTCTTCACATAAAGGATTCAATATAAAATTGAACCAGAGAAAGGTAGATCTCAGGTGAAAAACAACTACTTTCCTGGCAAATACCACGCAGAACGTTGAATGATATTCACCTGAAAATCCATGCATACTTCCATAAAATATCAATGGACATTGAATGCAAATGTTTCTTTCTGATAAGCTCGATTATGTTTAATTTAAGTCGTGTTCACCTAACAATCCGCATACCGGTTTCAGACTTCTTGGCCCTCATCAGTACGGAGTAGTCAACCAGCCAAAAGTCCAAAGAACTCTGGCTGAAGTGAGACACAACGTAAACAAACCATCATCGATCTTGTAACACCTATAGGTACGCCGGAAAAGATAAACTTTAACTGGCGGTACCTGGTGACAGAAAGAAACATCCGAAAATCTCCACCTCGATAGGTTTCTAAATAAAGATTCCTTCTCAGTAGGATGGCAAGCCCGTCTAGCATATAGTGAGAGATAAGTGCCATGTGAAGTGGAATGAATAGAAAAATCGAATTTAAACGGTTTCTTCACATAAAGGATTCAATATAAAATTGAACCAAGAAAGGTAGATCTCAGGTGAAAAACAACTACTTTCCTGGCAAATACCACAGAACGTTGAATGATATTCACCTGAAAATCCATGCATACTTCCATAAAATATCAATGGACATTGAATGCAAATGTTTCTTTCTGATAAGCTCGATTATGTTTAATTTAAGTCGTGTTCACCTAACAATCCGCATACCGGTTTCAGGCTTCTTGGCCCTCAACCAGCCAAAAGTCCAAAGAACTCTGGCTGAAGTGAGACACAACGTAAACAAACCATCATCGATCTTGTAACACCTATAGGTACGCCGGAAAAGATAAACTTTAACTGGCGGTACCTAGTGACGAAAGAAACACTCCGAAAATCTCCACCTCGATAGGTTTCTAAATAAAGATTCCTTCTCAGTAGGATGGCAAGCCCGTCTAGCATATAGTGAGAGATAAGTGCCATGTGAAGTGGAATGAATAGAAAAATCGAATTTAAACGGTTTCTTCACATAAAGGATTCAATATAAAATTGAACCAGAGAAAGGTAGATCTCAGGTGAAAAACAACTACTTTCCTGGCAAATACCACGCAGAACGTTGAATGATATTCACCTGAAAATCCATGCATACTTCCATAAAATATCGATGGACATTGAATGCAAATGTTTCTTTCTGATAAGCTCGATTATGTTTAATTTAAGTCGTGTTCACCTAACAATCCGCATACCGGTTTCAGGCTTCTTGGCCCTCATCAGTACGGAGTAGTCAACCAGCCAAAAGTCCAAAGAACTCTGGCTGAAGTGAGACACAACGTAAACAAACCATCATCGATCTTGTAACACCTATAGGTACGCCGGAAAAGATAAACTTTAACTGGCGGTACCTAGTTTTCCACCTGAGATCTACCTTTCTCTGGTTCAATTTTATATTGAATCCTTTATGTGAAGAAAACCGTTTAAATTCGATTTTTCTATTCATTCCACTTCACATGGCACTTATCTCTCACTATATGCTAGACGGGCTTGCCACTCCTACTGAGAAGGAATCTTTTATTTAGAAACCTATCGAGGTGGGAGATTCTCGGGTTTCTTTCTGTCACTAGGTACCGTCAGTTAAAGTTTATCTTTCCGGCGTACCTATAGTGTTACAAGATCGATGATGGTTTGTTTACGTTTGTCTCACTTCAGCCAATTCTTGGACTTTGGTGGTTGACTACCCGTACTGATGAGGGCCAAGAAGCCGAAACCGGTATGAGTAGTGAACCGACTAAATTAACATAATCGAGCTTATCAGAAAGAAACATTTGCATTCAATGTCCATTGATATTTTATGGAAGTATGGATTTCAGGTGAATATCATTCAACGTTCTGGGGTATTTCCAGGAAAGTAGTTGTTTTTCACCTGAGATCTACCTTTTCTGGTTCAATTTTATATTGAATCCTTTATGTGAAGAAACCGTTTAAATTCGATTTTCTATTCATTCCACTTCACATGGCACTTATCTCTCACTATATGCTAGACGGGCTTTCCACTCCTACTGAGAAGGAATCTTTATTTAGAAACCTATCGAGGTGGAGATTTTCGAGATTTCTTTCTGTCACTGGTACCGCCGAAAGTTTATCTTTCCGGCGTACCTATAGGTGTTACAAGATCGATGATGGTTTGTTTACGTTGTGTCTCACTTCAGCAAGAGTTCTTTGGACTTTTGGCTGGTTGACTACTCCGTACTGATGAGGGCCAAGAAGCCTGAAACCGGTATGCGGATTGTTAGGTGAACACGACTACAATTAAACATAATCGAGCTTATCAGAAAGAAACATTTGCATTCAATGTCCATTGATATTTTATGGAAGTATGCATGGATTTTCAGGTGAATATCATTCAACGTTCTGCGTGGTATTTGCCAGGAAAGTAGTTGTTTTTCACCTGAGATCTACCTTTCTCTGGTTCAATTTTATATTGAATCCTTTATGTGAAGAAAACCGTTTAAATTCGATTTTTCTATTCATTCCACTTCACATGGCACTTATCTCTCATTTTTTTCTCATCAGAAATTTGTGGTCTGCCAGATTGTTTCGCATCATTAATACTACCCGTTGTTTCAAACTTATGAAGAAGCTCCCTCAGATAAGTCCTCGAAACGGGGCGTTCGGAAAACCTCTCATTAAAAATGCGTTCTGTTGCATGAATATTTTGTCCAGTTTCACCAAGAATTAGGATCGCTGCTACTTTATCACCTGAAGCACGTACCATTTCGCTTCTTGAAGCACTTAAACGTTCGGCTCACAACAGTTATTAAAATGTACAAAAATATTAAAAGTACCAAAATCTGCTAAAACAGTTGAACGTTCGATCAACAATACACAAATTATTAAATGTACAAAAACTTGGACAATTACAAAAACGTCGAATTAGGGAGACTTACAAAAACGTCAACTATCCAGAGGCGGAGCTTGCATTTTGAATTTTATTATCAACTGATTTAATTTATCACAGCTTTGCGTTTTTTAAAAGCGAGTTGCCAAAACTGCCATAAACACAAACAAAATTAGTATCATTGAATAGGTTTTTTCGATACCTTTTAAAAGAGGTGTCGCTTGCCGTAGGGTTCCATTTAAAATTATTGGTCACAATGGCCTTGTGACGCCATCTTTGACGATTTCGTCATCATTCATCACTAGTAGGGAAGTTTACAACCTTTAATATTCAGTTTCCAAATTTCACTTGTTTATGTATAATCGTTCCAAAAATAAGAGGAGGAGAGGAGACTTTTGAGAAGCACTGTATATATATCTGAGTGTTCATTTGATAAGCGCACGCTGATAAAGCAACCAAGTAGCGAATTTTTTTCTGACTATATTTACAAATATTGAGATTTCCAGCAATTTTTTTTTATCAAAATGAATTATAGCTTATACTACTCAGGGATAGTTTAGCTTTCTACTGGTGAATTTTTTTCAAATAGGTCAATTGGTTCCAGAGATTACCCTCTACAAACAAACAAATTTTCACCTTTTCATAATATTAGTATAGATAATGAATGGAATAATGCACATGATGATAAACATTTATGATCCGTCGGTATGAAAGTATAAATCATCCTTGAACTACCATAATAATAGCCCTAATACCGACCCTTGTAACTCCTCATCTCAGATGCCTATATTATTATTGAGCATTCTCAACATTGTTGATTGCGGATCTTTTTTTCGCCACCTTTTCCAGAATTAAAGCAGAATTTTGCCGATGTCGCTTGCGTCTTGTTGGGAATTCCACCGAGTTTTTTGAATTATAAATGAAGCATGAAAACTGTTTGATTGGCGCATACGTGTTGGCAATATTTCCAACGATCAAATATGTTCGGAATATTGATGACAGAAATCTCCTTAAATTATTCCGCGGATGGAGTGGTATGAATTTTACATGACACGGGATTTGGATATATTGTACGGCTGTTATATTGAGATTAATGATGGCTGATCCAATCCATAGAATAGCAATGATGCTCCGGAATGTGAATGGAAATTTACTTTCTGACGATAAAAAACTAAAGGGTATGAAACCAGTATAGAAATGAGGGATGAGACTTGCGGCGAAAGTTAAATTCCACATAATGGTATTTTCCAAACTAAGAATCCAAAGGGGTTAAAACTACTCCCTGAGTATGTATTAAAAAAATGATTGAATTTTGATTGCGGTTTGCTTACTGATGAATAATTTTCCAAAATTCGAAGACTACTCCCAAATTATTTGAATAGTTTTCATCTTGATTGTTTGTGTAAAAAATTACAGAGTAGCTGTTATAGTCTGAAATTTATGAAGAACCACTGTAGGGAGTACACACTACTGTCATTGTACTATGCAAATTTTCATACCCATATAAAGTATGGAGTTTTGATTTGGGGAAATTGTGCACATGTGAATAGAGTATTGGTACTTCAGAAATATGCGATTAGAATTCTTGCTAGTATCGATACTAGAACGAGCTGCAGATATTATTTAAAAAAATTCAAAAGCCCAACTGTTGTAAGCTTATTCATACTGGGAGTTTGTACATACGTCTATAAAAATAAAAACAAGTTTTTGAATACTGTCGAGAAGCATAACCATAATACACGTTTCAAAGGCCAACTACAACCTGAGAATCACCGGACTACGATGTACCAAAAAAGTTTTTATTTTACTGGGTGTGAATTATACAACTCTCTTGATGAGCATATTAAAAGCTCCCTCAATTTAAATATTTTCAAAACAAGACTGAAACAGCAGCTAGTTCAGAAGGCCTGCTACAATATAGATGAGTACTTAGTATAATTTTGTGTTATGTTCGCGATATATGCAATTGATTTGATTTGTATTCAATATAGCATACTTATATATATGACTGTCTCTCTTGTTGTCTCTTGTGTATTCACGTCTTCTACCTTTTTATGATATATGGTCTGAAAAGCATGTTCCTGCGAAGATGAATTTCTCAATTTTTATCATGTATTTTAATCTAATGGTATGTATCTTATTTTATTTTGTTTTGATGTTTATTTGTGACTTGTCATAAACATGCATCTGTCTTTGGTCCTTGTGATTGAATTTATATGTATATTTTGTGATAAATAAATTGATTGATTGATTTTCCAAACTGTAAATCGAAAACATGGCAAAACAGTTCAGGTTTATTTCATCTTAAGAATATATTATCTCAATTCCCAAGTTTTGTAAAAACTATCCTATTATAAAAAAAAACTATGGCTCGGCAAGTTGGAAAGGTAGATTTAACAGTTCTTTTATTTAATTTGATATTATCGTTGCTCAAGTTAATATTTCACGGGGCATATATGGGTTATATAACTTTGAAAGTTCCACACCAGTGATTTTTAACCAATCAAATTGTTTTTTTTTGACTGATCACCATGGCAACGTATGTATTTTAGTGGAATTTTTTTCCTCTTGGTTACCCAACAGCGAATTAAATCAGAAATCATTTGACGTTTTAATGACAGAAAAAACTTGAGAGGTGTCAAGGGACACCCGGATAGAACGAAGTTCCTTTCGATTAATTAGTGAAGGAATTGTAATTTTTTTTTTAAGTTATAATAATATTTTTTTTATTATTAACAAATATAATGTAATATAAACTTAATCAGTAGGCTCAATTTTAGTACATACGCATTGATATTGTAATATTAAAATATTTATTTGCTTTTGAATTTATTAAAGTTATGACGCGTACACTTGCTAAACACACAATAATGGAGAGATTATAACGCGTATGACTTGGTTAGCACAATAGGAAAGAGAGGTTATAATGCGTACTTGCTAAAAATACATAAGCATTTATTATTGTCTGTATAAAATCTCTACTCACCTAACTCCATCAGCAATATTTTTTTTTTTTTAAAAACCTGTATACACTCAACAAAAATAATCGTCGCGACACCACACTGTTCAATGCAATATCCCGAACTTGTGCAGAAAAACTATCAGGATTCATTTTTGTTATTATTTTTTATTATTTATTATGTACAAAAAACCTGTATACACTCAACAAAAATAATCGTCGCGACACCACACTGTTCAAGCGAAATAGAAAGACGAAACGAAAATAACTGGCTTGCTTTCTATGAGAGAGAGAGAGAGAGAGAGAGAGAGAGAGAGAGAGAGAGAGAGAGAGAGAGAGAGAGAGAGAGAGAGAGCCAGACAGAGAAACACGCGCACGCCGTACGGCTTACAACTATAGCGAAAAGTCTCGTTACAACTTTTGGTCTTAATTTATTCCGTCTAGCCCTCTTTCGCAACGCGCGATAAGGAACTACGTTCCAATAATATTTTTTGACGGAATACTAGTTTTTCTTTCTTTATTTGATTTTGATACATTTCAACTACATAGTTAGAATGTTTTTCTACGACTGTCACAAAATACCTTCATTGTATGTTCAATGATGATTTCTAAATGTAGTATATTGTAATACTCCTTTTCATTATGCACTAGTTGCTGGGCAACTAGTGCACAATGTCTGAAAAACGCACGGGTAAATTTTCGCAATCTTCGTCACGACAAAAGAGGCGTGGTGTAAATAAATCAAAAGACGCCGTAACCAGGTAACATTGCCGTAACCATACAGACAATATAATCACAAACGTAAGTGACAATTCAATATTTCTTTGACAGAACGATATTATAAAGGTATTTCGAAATTAGTTCAGCATGGAAAGTAGTGACAGTGAAAGAAGTTTAACACCGCCAAGTGTTATGGAGGCAGAAAATAACGCTTCATTAAATTTAGTGATTGAAAAATCTAAAGAAAAATACACAGTTTCGTATACCCTATTCATGGACTGGTGCAAAGAGCAGAAAACTAGTTCTCGTTCAGAGAATGTTCTGATGGCTTACTTTGGAAATATATCAAATAAATTTAAATCTTCCACTTTATGGGCACACTATAGCATGTTAAAAACGATGCTTAGTATCAATAATGGCGTGGATATCAGTGAATATTCCAAATTGAGAGCATTTCTAAAGCGGAAATCAGATGGACACAAAGCAAAAATATCTAAAGTTTTCACAACGAAGAAGCCCCAGACAACGAATACCTTGTAGCAAAAGTAAGTTCCACAACAATCAGTTAATTAATAATAATTTGTTTATATTTTTTCATTGCAGGTTGTACTTATCATGGGAATTATGGGTGCTTGTAGGAGAGATGAGATGTACAAAATGAAAATTCACGATTTTGAAGATTTAGGTGCCGCAGTTTTGGTCCACATTCCGAACACTAAAACAAAAACTTCTCGAAAATTTACTGTAACGGGAGAATATGCTAACAATGTGAAAAAATATTGGAATCTGCGACCAAGTAATGTCAACGATGCTTATTTTTTTCTAAATTATCAGAAAGGAAAATGCACTGTCCAAAAAATGGAATAAATAAAATAGGAACTATGGGAAAACAAATTGCTTCATACTTAAAACTTCCGAATCCTGAGTTATACACCGGCCACTGTTTCCGCCGATCTTCAGCTACAATATTGATAGATAGTGGCGAAGATATAACGACATTAAACCGGCATGGTGGCTGGCGCTCTACAACAGTAGCTGAGGGTTACATCGAAGAGTCCCTGACTAGTCGAAATAACATAGCCAATAAAATATTAGGGTCGATCAATAAGTTGTCAGACCTTCCATCGACATCAGTTACAGAAAATGTTAATAATGTCAACTTTTTCCTCAAAAAAACGGATTCTATTTCCCCAAAAATTTGTTTTTAATAATTGTACCGATGTGACATTGAATATTGTTGATAACAAATGAGAATATATTTTTTCGCGATTATTGTAGTATGTGCTCAACACATTTACCTGGTACGTTATTTTTTTCAATTAATTAATAAAAGTACATTTCTCATGTTTGTTGTTTTTTACTTACACTGTATATTATAACAGTCGTAGTAAAAGTATAGTGTAAAACTCGCACGGAATGACCATTTCCTACTCGTATGATTCGCAGCACTCGCTTGCAGCTCGTGCTGCAAACTTTCATACTCGTAGGAAATGTATGTCATTCCGTGCTCGTTGTACAATATACTATTTCTATATTCTTCGGACACCTCCTTTCTTCTTAAAGGCGAAAAAGCTGGACTTGAATGAATCAAACATCTATGTCTAATAAAATATATATAATATTTCGACACTATTTTATTCACCATTTTTCCAATTAGCACTTTCAATTTTGAGTAGTTTAGAAGCAAATATTCCTGAACAACTCGAAACAAATGTTTTTCCTTCAAATAGAAACCACAATCTTCTATCAATGCGGGTAAATAAGATATAGTACCTACTATGATTCATCTTTACATCAGACAATTTTATGCGTATTTTACATACAGCATGATTTTCAAATCGATACAGTTTGCGTTAATAATAATAATCAATTATTCATATCATTTTGATTATTGTAATTATTGTTTATATGAAAAACGCAATTATTATAAACTATGGCAGGAGGTTGATTGAAAGCGGTGGCTCGTTCTTGCTTTAGAGCTTCATGACTTGACTTTACAGAAGTTGAAACAGACCTCATTGCATCAATTATTTCCTGATGATGACTCGAATCTATCTGCAGATATGATTTTATTGAGTGACTACTTCCATGTCCTGTGATTTTAATTATATGCTGTTCATCAATTCCTGTTTTGGCTTAAGTTGAAACAGCAGTGGCACTTGCATAGTGATTTGTTATTTTGACCTTTTTGACGTCAATTCCAATTGATGATGCCGCCGATTTGAACAAGGAAGAGACCGTATTTTGTCCAGCCGGATTGTTCTTGTACCAACCTTTGGAGTTAGGGTGCTGCCAGTTTGGATTGGGAGTTGAAAATAAACGGTTGGTTTTGATGAGGCGATCCCGCTTGCTTGTTAACTTTTTGAAAAGTCTAACTGGGCATATTTCTTCATTGAGTATATTTGGTACTAACCAATTATTGTCAGCAATTTTTTTCAACCGCCTTGGTTAGTTTTAGAGAAAACTGAATTATATTCAATGCGACCTATTGGTTTTCCTTGATTATCAATTTCCTCCACGAAATATTCTATGCATGCTGCAGCTCCTTCATTCCCTCTCCAGGCCAATTCATGAGCAGCGATGTAGAAAAACTTTTTTTGCAATCCCTCCGGGGTGTTTTCATCACAAAGCTCAATAATTTTTTTGTTTCTTTTTTCCGTTGATAACGCGGATGGATTTGTTTTTCTCTTGGCTGGGTCCTTTTGTAACTTCCGACGCTTAGCATTTTTTGCAGCTCTTGCGTTTTCAAATTCTATATAAGAAAATGGATTAAATTTGCGATTGTACCTTTTAAAATTTTTTTATTGGAACTGCTTGGCTGTGGAATTCCATAAAACTTTTACTACACTCTCCTTGAATGTGGTGAGCGGGATAGTTGAGGGTCTTAAGCAGGGGAACCATACAGCTATTACGCAAAGGCTCTTGACTGTGTCGATCATCACATTCTACTACAAAAGCTGCACTACTACGGCGTTAGGGGAGTTGCCCTTTCTCTCCTGGAGGTATCTCACAGATCGTTTCCAGGCTGTCTATTACAAAAATAATACATCAGACATTAAAGGAATAAACCATGGAGTGCCTCAGGGCTCTGTATTGGGACCGCTTTCATTCAATGTTTGTGTAAACAGTCTTGCCAATTTTATGTCACCGTACAAATGTGTTCTTTTTGCTGATGACACATCATTCATCTTCTCAAACCCTTACTACGATTTATTGTTAGATCAATCCAGAGAAATTGAAAAAAAAGCAGAAACATGGTTTATAGCACATAATCTCAAACTGATTAACGATAAATCTCAGAGATTAACCATTACTACACATCAAAACAGACATCACGAAGAGAAAGTTAAGTTACTAGATCACAGGTTAAACTGGAATGCTCACACGGAGCAACTAAAGCACAAGCTATCTAGTGTATTGTTTCTCTTACGACAGATTGAGTATATTTCCAATAGTGATGCTCAAAGAACAATATATCTTTCCCTGTTCGAGTCTAATATGAGCTATGCCATTCCTCTTTGGGGTAATTCATCTGCAGCAAGTACCATATTTACTCTGCAAAAAAAGCAATAAAAATTTTGGCTAATGTAGGCCTGAGAGAATCTTGCCGACCATTATTTTTGAGATTAAAAATTATGACTCTTCCGTCCTTATACATTCACGAAGTTCTTATTGAAACTCATGAGAGAGCAGGTAGCCTCATTGTTCAGAGTGATATTCACAATTATAACACTAGAAATGCTGAAAATATCAGAATTTCTCGACATAGGCTCTCTATATCACAGAAAAATTCTATGGATTATAAGCTATACAATGTGCTTCCTCATCATCTCAAAATATTAGATCTTACGAAATTCCAACAAATTATGAAAACATACTTTTTAAATAACTGTTTCTACTCTGTCAGTGAATACGCTGAGAACATTTCAGAAACTTCTTTTGTTGATGGGAACAGACTCACCGAATTTCAAATTTTGAATTTTAGATTTTAAATTTTTAATTTCAAATTTTTAAATTAATTAAAAAAAAAATTTTGAATATGAAATTTTTGAATTTTGAACTTCGATTTGAAATGTGACAGGGATTTGTGTTGTTTGTGTTTCTTCACATATTCTATTTCATTCAGTTTTGTTAACTGCAGTGTAAACCCTTGACCTGCTATAAATATGCATCTGTATATAACATAGATAAATAAAGTATTCTATTCTTGTAGTCTTCGGAGTTATTTTTCCTGTTCAACATGAATCCATAGTCTCCACCAATGAGCGCCAGTTCCTCCACAGGTATATCCGCTATATCAAAATCATACGATTTTTCTTCGCAAAGGTTTGTAACCTGCCTCTATATGCTTGACTTGGATTTCTTAGTAACTGCTGAATCTCCTGACGAATACTTTCTTTACTTTTTTGACCGAAGCGAAACATTTTTTTTCACAGATTCGGAACTCAAGTACATTTTAGATTAAGGTTTTACCTAGTTGCCATGGCAACTAAACAATTGAGTCAATCAAAACATTTTATGTTTTACTAGTGTATTGTCGAAGAGAAAAAATTGGTATTGTTAAGAGTCAAAGAATAAATTCCAAAATTATTTAATTTTCACAATGTGGTGTGAAAATATCTTACCGAATACCACACGAGGTTAAATTATTTCCGCAAATTTTTTTTCGCTCATGAATATTTTTAGAGAATTATCCCTCTAGTGGTATTACAAGTGGAAATTTGAGAATAAAACTGAATTAAAATAGGCTATCCTTATTCTCCTTCAACCTAAATGAATAAATAAATAACTCATCAAATACTTCTTCAAGAATTTGTGCCTTGACATACCCGATACTTTCTGCAACTCCTGAATAAAAACTGATTCCATTGAGTGTATATTGTTCGAACTTTCCGAGAGGCATTATGTTTGTAGGTAAAAGAAAAATATAGAGATGTTTTATTCAAGCTCTTAATTACTTTTGAATGTTCCTTACTATAAAGAGTTGGTAAACTGCGAGAGCAGTTCCCAAGTAGAGACAGCAGCGTTAATTTTTATGCGATTGTAAGTCTCTCGAGAAGTTGGAAACAAACTTCACAAATAACGAGAGGAATGAAATTGGAGAGCCAACGTGGTTTGATTGTGTCTTCGGAATACAGGGTTGGTGGGAAAAAAAGTTCGAATGAATCTGAAAATATTACAATTATTTATTAAAAAATCTACAGGGTAGTTTTCAGAATTCTTGTTCATACCAAAAATTCTAATTATTTTCCCATAAATTTTGGAAACAGGGAGATTTGGGTATTTTTTCCAAAGCCGGAAAATATTTATTTTGGGGCTGGTAGTCACTTATCGGGAAAGATTGAATGGTTTTTCTTGATCAATTTAAATTTTTCCAGATTCTAGAAAGTTATTATATCCAGGAAAACAAGTCTTTGAAAAAATATATTATCAGTTCTACACATTTTCTGGTTAATGTCACAATATTTTTGAATTTAAATAATTAATAAGGTAACAGTCATAGATTGATACACATACACACATATACACTATACATATTTACTAATACACATTTCTTAGACAACTATATAAAAAAAATACATTGATTGATGATTTTATCAAATAAGTTTCTGTCAAGACTTCTTATCAAGTTTAAGTTTGGTTTTTAAAGTTTCTGTAGGATGGAATTGTTTTAACATTTTCTGGTAGTGAGTCCCAAGTTTTCGGGCCCAGCTAGGTGCAGTTTCTCTGACCCACTAGTTTGAAGCTCTTGGGATCACAACACCTTGCTCTCGTCTCCTGGGTGATCGCTATATGTTATTTTAATTCAATTTTTGTATACTTTGATAATAGTTTTCGGCAATATAGTTCCCTAATATCGTTTATGCTGCTTTCTTCGTATAGTTTGTCACTTGCGTTGTTTGTTTCAAGCAATTCGAATGCGATTCATTAACTCCTCTCCATCCTATAATACCGTATGTAAGCTGAGATAGTATTAGTCCATAATATATTGTTTTCAAATTGGATATATCTAGATATTCTTCAAGACATTTGAATCTTGACAAAAATCCTCTCAGTTTTTTGGCATTCGGCAATTGCCAAAGTATTCCTCTGAGTAGGTCACTTGAAATTAGGCGGATGGCGCCAAAATTCTGTCAAATTTTACTGATAACAAAACATGTTTTCAAATATTTTTTTCAGAATTTTAACCACTGTAATTTGTTATAAAATGGCATTATAACTCGTATATCTGTCGCAGCATTACTGGATTTTTAGCCTCCATTAGCTCCCTTGCAGTAAAATGAATCAAAGAGTTACAAACCCCACAACAATGTAAATACTCTCATAGAATTCGTGCACTATGTTAGTATTGATAAATACATTCCGAGAAACGATAAATTATATCGTGACTAAAAGGATGATGAATGTCGATAAATTCTGCAGGTGATATTATACTCTTTCCTCATTTCAGTACGATCTCTACCAACTGAAGAGTTCATATTTCCTTTTATTGTGTGTATTATGTTGATATCATTGTGAGTACTTTTTGAACTTCAATATTGATATTCGAGAAAAAATCCACGAATTACATTAACTATCTAAACCTGAAAAGAGCACAGAGCTCTTCAGCGGGAACATAGCACAAACATTCGGAATAGAATTACTGTACCAAAAATATGAAAATAAATTACGTTTGACTTGACTTGACATGAACTATGCCATCATTACAATATAAATATCAGTGTGGTATTGTCATCAGAAGGCTAATCGGTATCTTCAACTTCAGAAAGCGGTATTTCCACGAGACACTAGACTCCGGAAATGGTTTTCAAAAATAGAAGCTTGGGAAACGCTTGAATCCAAATTTCACAAAATATCGTTAGTTGAATAACGCTCACTGATATTGAAAAGGGAAACATTCTCAATTGAATATTGAATAGAAAGATATTTCTGTGAATTGAAAAATCCTCGATAAAAATGAAGTTTTTGTGAATGTCTAACAGAAAACAACTACTTCCCCGGCTAAAGCCACGGTGGACATTGAACTACATCTGCTAGATATTCTGAAAAGACCCTAACAAAAAAGAAAAAAACTGAACTTGAAAATATGCATTTTTATTCAGATAGTTAATTGATTTTCTATTCCAGTCTTAATTAAGAACTCATTAAGATGAATGAGGCAAAGAAGAATGTTTTCCAAAAGAGAGTAATCACCAAAAATTATTGACGCGAGAGACGCATCGCATTCACTAGGTCTTCAATACATTTTTGTCGACAAAAATCTATTTCACGCTTCCACGATCATCAGGAAGACCGGAAGAAATGGGAAACACATTTTCAAGAAGCAATCTCATTTTGCAAAGATGAAAAAAGTTGGAATCATTTCTTTTGAAGAGACTTTGAAATTCGTGTTTTCTGACATTGAAACCTGTCATGGGGTATGATAGATTGATTTTTTGAGAATAACGGGATGTTCATAACATTTTTCATGGCTGTTTTTAAAGTGTATTTTCAAATTTGATGATTTTACTCAACTAGACCACATTGAATTATGGGAAAAAACGGTATCGCGAAACGCAGTTGTGTCTTCGATAGCTCAGTTGGTAGAGCATGAGACTAGCAATCTAGAGATCGCGGGTTGGATTTCTGCTCGAAGACGGTTTTTTCTGGATTTTTTTTTTCTGCAATGCCACAATTTACTTCCTACATCTTTATGTATATATTTATATATATATATATATATATATACATAGAATATTGTCGATATTTGTTTGCGTTAAACGCATGAGGAGTACGACTATTGGTATCGTGGGTAGGCCTATCTGACACATTTGTTGGTGACCTGTTAATATGCACGAAATTTCGTGCTATTAAAATTCCACAATATTAGGTTTATGCTTCACCGCACAGATTATAGGTGTCACTATCAATAATCTGATGCAGTTCACATATATATATATATATATATATATATTCAGATTCAAGAACACATCTACTATATATATATATATATATATATATATATATATATATATATATATATGTATATATATGTATGTATGTACTCTGTCACACATAGAGTTCGCAACATATGGATGTTTTTTTATTGATAGATATAATGTAAATTCGACTTCGCAGTTAGTTTGTGCTTGAGAAATGAGTAAAAAACAGCCTCTTTCCTTCTGTCATGTGCTACTCTAAACTTGTTTTGGAAATTTAAAAAATGCCAAAGAAAAAACATGCTCAGTTTCCAATTTTTTTAATTTTTCGAATCTTTCGCTCTACCAATTCGAACGGAACCTGATTCAAATTTCATAAGTTTGATGAATACGAGACTTTAATGTCATATCTTTCCCAAAAAATACCCACATTGGCCCGTTACCAGAAAAAAAAATTAATGCACCTCCAGAAATTTGTCTTTGTTGTTACAACGTTCATCTAGTTTTTTCATTTCATTGTGAAACTGATTCGGATTTTCAATGTATGGACGTTAATATGTCAGTCATCAAATGAACGAATTTCTCTTCATTCTTATTACACTCGTATTTCTTTTTTTAACATATTTTTATCCAGTTTGATTATTTTCCAGACCAATAATTCAGTTACAAACAAACCCGAAATATCATACATTTTTCTTTTAACTAAACAATGACCTACAGTTTCATAACTACTCAAAAGTCTTTCGTTCTAGCGATTTGTACTAAAAATGATATAACATTTCGTGATTTTAAACAATACAAGACTAATGCAACATCTCGGGAAGAAAATAGTACAACGAATCGAATCGAAATAAAGTTTTCCCTCAGTAGGCTTTTGCAACAAACTTTTTGTTTTGGTTAATGTTAAAATATTGCGTTTGATAAATCGAGTTGTTTTGTATACATATTTTCGTACATTTATAATTCACAAATAAGTTTTATGTACAATATTATCCACACAAGACAAAGTAGAAATCGTTCTTTTATGTGGTGATAATGTGCCATTTCGAGAGGTTGCTTTTATTTTCAATCACCGGCATCCAGGAAGAAATATTCACTTTAGTATCGTGGGAAGGATATTGAAAACAAGCAAAGAAACTGGCTCTGTGGACAATCGTTTCAAGAAACCTCATAATCCAATAAGGTATAATGAGGAAGAACAACTCAATGTTTGTTTGAGCATTGTTGTTGAAAACGGAAAAACTAATACTAGGAGTCTCTGTGAAAATACAGGGGTTGGCAGAGAAACTGTGAGAAGAATTTGGCACAAACATAATTTCCATTCCTATAAGCCAAAGTTCGTACACACTTTTGAAGAAAGAGATTTCGATATTCGAGTAGGATTTTCATTTTGGTTCAAAGGTGAGAAAGAAAATGATTTCCCTACAGGATTTTATGAACAGACGAGGCAACTTTCACGTCGAACGGAACAGTTAGTTCCCAAAATTGTCGCTGGTGGTCCAACAATAATCCAAATATCGTAATAGAATGCCGTGACCAATATTCATTCAAGACAAACGTCTGGTGTGATATTACATAACCAAATAATTGGACCATATTTTTTTAGACAAAATTTGAACGCAGACATGTACAAAAATTCCATTATGAATCAGTTGTCTGAAGTTTTGGATAATCTGCCTCTGAGTGTTGGAAGAAATTTATGGTATCAGCTTGACGGGGCACCGCAGCATCCAACGGTAGAAGTGAAACAGTGTATCAGTCAGATGTTTAGGGGCAAAGTGATAGGACGAGATTGGGAAAATTATTGGCCACCAAGATCACCAGACTCATCTCCAATGGACTTTTTTCTATGGGTTTATCTGAAACAAAAAGTGTATAAGCACAGACCATTTGTAAACAAAGATAATACTATTCGAGAGTGTTGTGAACATAAATCCCCTATTTATTAAAAATGCCACAAAGTCTGTGATTGAAAGGACTATAATTTGTATAGAACGGGAAGGACGGCATACTGAATGATGAATTTGGGTTCATTATAAGATTATTGAGATAAATCAATGAATGTTACGATGTTTTGTTGTGAATTTGGTTATAGTTATTTTGGTTTAATGTTTTTTACACATCTAATGTGAAAATGAAGAATATGAGATTTATGAAATTAATTCAAAAAACGTTGCGAAAAATTATTATTTGTTCGAAAATTACATCTAACAGTTTACATCCAACAGTCACACTGTTGGGTGTAAACTACATCAAAATATTTCGAACGCATCTGCAGCTAACGGGATACAAATCTGTTAAAAAAAAAATACGAGTGTAATAAGAATGAAACCAAATTCGTTCATTCGATTACTGACATATTAACGTCCATACATTGAAAATCCGAATCAATTTCACAATGAAATGAAAAAACTAGATGAACTTTGCAACAACAAAGACGAATGTCTGGAGGTGCATTTTTTTTTCTGGTAACAGGCCAATGTGGGTATTTTATGGGCGAGATATGACATCGAAGTCTCGTATTCATCAAAATTATGGAATTCGAATCGTGTTTCGTTGGAATCGGTAGAGCGAAAGAGTAGAAAAATAAAAATAAAATGGAAAAAAGTCGAAGTGACAGTAGAGAGTCCAAATTTGTAGCAAAGATATGAAATTGGAAACGGAGCAACTTTTTTCTTTGGCATTTTTAGAAATTTCCAAAAAACTGATTTTTTGAGGATTTTCGAAAAAAATTTAAAATTTTACAGATTTTGGGTAGCACATGACAAAAGGAAAGAGGCTGTTTTTAACTCATTTTTCAAGCACAAGCTAACTGCGGAGTCAAATTTTCATTATATCTATTAATAAAAAAACTTCCATATGTTGCAAACTTTATGTATGACACTGTATATATATATATATACAGTGCTTCTCAAAAGTCCCCTCCCCCCTCTTATTTTTGGAACGATTATACATAAACAAGTAAAATTTGGAAACTGAATATTAAAGGTTGTAAACTTCCCTATTAGTGATGATAGATGATGAAATCGTCAAAGATGACGTCACAAGGCCATTGTGACCAATAATTTTTAATGGAACCCTACGGCAAGCGATACCTCTTTCAAAAGGTATCGAAAAAACCTATTCAATTATACTAATTTTGTTTGTGTTTTTGGCAGTTTTAATGGCTCATTAGTAAACATAAACATTCAAATTCCATTCAGTATGATATTAATTACAGATTCAGGAATCAGTATCTACTTGAAGAAATTGCTCGAAGTGACCTCCATTTACTTCCTGACAGTGAAATATCCTATTTTTGAACTCTTCTCGTACTTTTGCAAATGTGTCTGCGGAAACAGCCTCACATTCTGCAACAATACGTTGTTTTGAAACGTCAATATTGTCAGGTTCAGTGGCGTAAACCTTCGATTCAAGAAGAAAATCCAAAGGTGTGAGGTCCGGTGATCGAGCTGGCCATTCCGTTGAACCTCGTCGTCCAATCCATCTACCACGATACTCCTCATCCAAATACCGTCTTACTGCACCGTAATAGTGTGGAAGAGCACCATCCTGTTGGAATATTATTTCCGAATTGCCGAATTCATCTGGATTATCTTCCAAAATTTCAAGGATTAACGGTTCTATTGGTTTTGCAACAGCTCCAGATAAACCTCACCAGTTAAATTAGTATTTAAAAAATGAGGCCCAACGATGTGGTTTCCCAGGATACCTGCCCAAACATTCACCTTCTGGGGAAATTGGGTATGTGTTTCACGAAACAGGTGAGGATTTGCGTCACTCCAATACCTCACATTCTGTGTATTTACATTTCCATTTTAATAGAAAGTACTTTCGTCACTGAAACAAATTGTTTTGACATAGTCTGGCTGTTGGTTAATCTTAGTTTCCATATTTTCATAAAATTCTAGTCTTCGGTCTGGGTCGTCGTCTGAGAGTTGATGAACCATTTTTAATTTGTATGGATGAAATTTGTTTTTTTTTCCAACACCCTGTGTACTGTACTTCGACTGACTTCACAGGTAGATGCATTAATACTACCCGTTGTTCCAAACTTACGAAGAAGCTCTCTTAAATAAGTCCTCGAAACGGGGCGATCGGGAAACCTCTCATTAAAAATGCGTTCTGCTGCATGAATATTTTGTCTAGTTTCACCAAGAATTAGGATCGCTGCTACTTTATCACCTAAAGTACGTACCATTTCGCTTCTTGAAGCACTTAAATGTTCGGCTCACAACAGTTCAACAAATTATTAGAATGTACAAAAATATTAAAAGTTCCAAAAGCTGCTAAAACAGTTAAACGTTCGATCAACAATACACAAATTATTAAATGTACAAAAACTTGGACAATTACAAGAACGTCGAATTAGGGAGACTAACAAAAACCTCAGCTTATTTGACAAACTATCCAGAGGCAGAGCTTGAATTTTCAATTTTAGTATTAACTGATTTTTTTCATCAAATCTTTGCGTTTTTCAAAAGCGAGTTGCCAAAACTGCTATAAACACAAACAAAATTAGTATCATTGAATAGGTTTTTTCGATACCTTTTAAAAGAGGTGTCGCTTGCCGTAGGGTTCCATTTAAAATTATTGGTCACAATGGCCTTGTGACGTCATCTTTGACGATTTCGTCATCTATCATCACTAGTAGGTAGTTTACAACCTTTAATATTCAGTTTCCAAATTTCACTTGTTTATGTATAATCGTTCCAAAAAATAAATAAAAATATATATATATATATATATATATATATGTGAATTGCATCAGATTATTGATAGTGACATCTATAATCTGTGCGGTGAAGCTTAAACCTGACATCGTGGAATTTTAAAATCACGAGATTTCGTGCACTTTAATAGGTCACTAACAATTTGTTAGATAGGCCTACCCACGATATCAATAGTCGTACTTCTCATGCGTTTAACGCAAACATCGATATCGAGAATGAGAGAAATCTGTTACGAATCCAAAAAGACACACCATCCGTCTACAGCCTGTTTCATGGTTTCCCAATCATCAGGACGGCTTGTGGTCTCTCTCAAATTCGCATCAGATTTCTCGTTGGTTCATACCTTAGGCAATACAAACATGTGAATTGCATCAGATTATTGATAGTGACATCTATAATCTGTGCGGTGAAGCTTAAACCTGACATCGTGGAATTTTAAAATCACGAGATTTCGTGCACTTTAACAGGTCACTAACAATTTGTTAGATATGAACCAACGAGAAATCTGATGCGAATTTGAGAGAGACCACAAGCCGTCCTGATGATTGGGAAACCATGAAACAGGCTGTAGACGGATGGTGTGTCTTTTTGGATTCGTAACAGATTTCTCTCATTCTCGATATCGATGTTTGCGTTATATATATATATATATATATATATATATATATATATATATATATATGATTAGCAGGTCGTAAGAAGCTGTTTGGATTTGTTTATTTTTCTGAATCCGTGCTGAGATTTACACAGAAGAGTATTTGTTTCCAGATGATCGATAATTCTGAGTACAACAACTTCCAATAGTTTTTTTTATACACAGGGATAATAACTGCTTTTTAAGAATATCGGGAAAGTAGCCTAGGGTGAATGTTTTGAAGTGGGTAGGTGGTTCAATAATGACAGGGATTAATTTCTTTATTATGACAATTGAGAGTAATATATTGGGAATGGTTTTTCGTTAATCCCTTTCTACTGGTGGCTGAAGTACAACAATTTCCCCAACAAAATGGTCCAAGGAAATCACGAACTGAGGTCTGAAGGAGCTTGTATTCCTGTCCTGTCATTCTTCCTGCGACGTGATAATCAGGAGAAAATAATAGCGATATACTATTTATACAAGAATTCTAGAAGTTCCTTTGTATTTTTTTGCCTTTGTACTATTGAAAATTGTTTTTGTTGTTTCTTGGGTGTGCAAAAAGTAATAATTTTTCCAGATATCCTGCATGAAATCTACCTCTTCAAAATGTACAGTATTTCAAGATCTTGGATATTTTTGTGCTTCATCTTCATTGAAACTTCTGCCCAGGAATTCAGAGTATCACCATTAAACGCCAGCTCCGGTCTCTATTATGAAAAAATTGGTGAAGTATTACTGTCGAACAACAACTGGGAATTCGTGACTTCCGTCGACTATGCCGGATATCTTCTATTTTATCAGTACCTACAAATTCAAGCTGAAAAACTACACGAGTTCTGCATGGAATATAAGTCGAATCACTGCGAAGAAAGGTACGTAATTGATATAAGTGAGTCAGAATAAGATCAACCAACTGCACGAAAGAGTTGAAGAAATCTATATTTTCAAACAGAATACGTTGCGAACTTATGCAATCATCACTTTCACTTGGCCCAAAGTTCTATGCTTCATCCTCATGACCACTTGTACAGAATGTGAACTTACTTGTTGCTCCACTGCTATTTTCAAAAAGTAAACTTTTACTCAAATAAATTTATTTTATCATTAAGTTGATGAGTGAAATTTAAAAATTATTTCCCATAAAAATTTATTTCTTAACGCTGCTAGGTCAATGACCAATATGTTGTTTTATTCTCCATACCAAGGTGAAAATTTGATGTAATAACTTTTTTTGTTTTAAGTCTAATTTGCGGATTCTGCTTCTATCATTCAAATATTCAATGTATTGAGTTTCCAAACACTTGTTCCAGAGGCACAAGAAACACATGAAAAACTTGAGAACAAAAAGAGGTCCATAAGTACCTACATTTTAAAATGGGAAAAAAGCTATTTTGAATGTGCGACTCACAAATAGTCAATCCATTCGGTATAGACTAGAAAACAAGCAAATAAGATTGTGACAACTCAATGTTGCTGCTGCACTATCGTTTGGGATCCAGTGGCTGTTTTCGATTTCAGCCTTTCGGCTCTTCATCTTTCAACTCATAAATCAGTGTTTTATGGCCAATTCATGGAATCCGAATGCAATCCTCTTTGATGGTGGTCTCCACATTACAGATACTGGGATTTGAGATTTTGAATGAGACCTTTAATTGCGTATCGTGACATTCAAGCGAATGGGTAGTACCCATCATTCTAGAAAGTGTCTGGGTTGTTTGAATCTATAGCATAATCTACAGCTTCCCTTGAAAGTGGATTTTCATGTGCTTCCGCATACTCGAATATCGCATGCAGTAGTCAGATTCAGGTCTTTAATGATTCGAATATTACGAACCTACCATGGCGCATTCGTCATCTTGGTGATTCCTGAAAAGTTTCATCTGAACCCGCTCCAGGATCTGCAGGTTTGTCTTTTGGGCTTGTCCCCAGGCAGCTGAGGCATATAAAATGACAAGTAGGAAAACCGTCTTATACAACGTAACTTTATTCGCCAAAGATAATTTGCTTCGCCTATTTACAAGATGATATAATTTTGAGGTCCTGGATAGAATTTAAGATCTTATTGTTTGGATATGAGGCTTCCAAGTGAGCCTAAGTACTTGACTGCGGTGACCAATCGATCTCCCGTCCTGCAACAATCACTCTCCTGAGAAGATCACTGCGTTTATGTTCCAGACAAATCGCTTGTGTCTTATTAAGACTTCACCCTTATCTTCCACTTCAAGTACCATCCCTGGAGCTCATCAATTGCATTTTGCAAATGAATTGTCATCATTTGAGGGTTCATTGAATTAGACAATATCGTCAGCGAACATGGATATTTTCACATTCTCGCTTCGTAGTATGTCACTAGTATATAAACCATTTAGCATAGGAGACAAGATTGCGCCGGCTTCAATTTCCCTGACATCTGACAGGGTCCTTTCCCCACGAATCTGAAATGTCCTCTGGAACAGAGATGATCTTATCCATTCAATTAGACCCACAGGCAGGTCAAAAATGTGCATTTTATGCAGCAAACCATTGTGCCAGACCCGATCGAATGCCTTGGCAATGTCCATCAGCAGAACAAGCGGACAGCTGCCATTGTTCGAAGCATTGATCTCATCCTGCACTATCGTCTTTTCTCATCTTTAGTACGCGGCACAGGCTTGTGGAATAATAGGCCAGTAGATATAGACAATCAATTAACATTAATTCCAAAAGTTTTCAAACTTCAATGGTATGTTAGTGCATTAATGAAAACAAACTATAAAATTTTGCAGAAGTCTGTGATGAACGGAACATTGTTTTGATTGCAAAAAGCGTTTTCATGCTTTATCATTGCACTGAAAATTGCAAAAGTTCTGCAAACCAGGCATACCTATAGTACTGGTGTTTTACAACATGCATTAATTTTGCAACCGTGTAAAAGTTACGCTACCTTGCTTTTTGTCATTTGTTTAAGTTTTTCATTGTAATTTGTTTAAAAAAATTACAAAAGTTCTGCAAATTGGATAAGTGAACGGAAACAATATTTAAAATATTCACGTACATTTGCAACCATTTCTGAAAAACGCATAATTTATTTATCAAATTCTTTTATCGACGCTCCCATTTTCAATACACATAAGCATTGAAATAATTACAAAAGTTTTTCATTGTGGTTGCAAATGAAGAGAATATCGGTTTCAGAGGATATCTAGCTTTAAAAAGGAACCATTATCCACCAATATATTTTTTTTGCATTTTTACCACTTCTGAAATAATTGCAAAAGTTCTGCGAATTGCAATTAAAATTACGACTGATATTTTACGTGACACAAGAGATTTGCCACCGTCATTGTTCAACGGAACTTTTTTTTTGTGTAATTGATTTGTTTTTTTTTAATTTGGCCATAAATTGCAAACATTGTGCAAATAGGTTTAAGATATATATTAGACCGACATATGTCTACAGTGGTCCAGTTTAATAATTGATTATTCATCGCTTATATCTGTAATATTTTGTACTGGTTGATTGAAATTGCATCCGAAGAATGATACGGTTACGTAGGTACCCATTAAAAATTTGAAACTAATTATTAATCTCTGAAGCAATCACTGTTTTCGATTGATCAGCGACTTAAATTTAATCTAATATTTTCGAATGCAACAATCGAAAGAGTACAAAATTCTGCTAAAAGACTATTGGAAGACATTAATTTTCCATCGCATTAGAAACGAAATGCAATCATTCTTCATTTAAAATTTTTACTTGTCACAACATGACTTTATAGCAATCGGCGATATTTTAAAATGAATAATCGATGCTCTATGGAAGTAAGGATATCAAAACGTTAATGATTGTATATCTCGAAAGTATATATTTTTCATCATTAAACAGAAACGTTGCTGAAAAATAAAAATTTGTGGCATCGATATCACGTCTCAAATTTAATGTTTACAGGTAGGTATGTTTTTCTTGAATTAAATAAAATTATAATTTTCCTTTCCACTCGACTTTCTTACCCCAATTTTGGTTTCGCATGAAAATTCTATTGAATCCGAATGGAGGACTGAAATGTAATCGACACGTGAACATCATTTTCGTGATTTATAAAAAAAATTTGGTTGGTAATTCTATTTCAGTTGTAGCTCCAGGACTATTTGATGAATGTGCATTTTTTTGGTTAGTTATATAGTTGTCTGTCATAAAAATACAATTGACAGTCTTCTTGTCATTCTAGTAATAAATTATGCTGTGCATTCATTAATCTGTAAACAAAACACTGACGTAACACAGTTGTAGGTTAATCGTACTAATGTACAACTGTACGAGTGTTTTTTTAATCTCAATATTTCCTGATTTTTTAATGAATCAAGAAAATTATGAATACGTGTCGAGAAATTCTCTTTTATGCAAATTCCTAACTGTAATATGATGTTTTGAATTCATATCGGAAACATTAGCTTTCAACATTGAATGATTTCACCCACCGTTGACGAGCTTCTTCTTGGTCGATAGTTAACTTGGTAACACAATGAATGTCATTTATAAGGTATATGAAAATCTTTATTATTCATAGTTTGCAAATTATTATATTGCCACCAATTGCTGAAATGAGTTTTCTGTTCGATTCGCAAAACTTTTGCTTTTTTTGGTAGAGTATAAATATTTTTCTTTTGATTTAACCTTCATTTCCGTGTAGACTAGGTTGAACATTAATGAAAACATTGTACGTCAGGACATCTCCACTTGCAACCATAATTGGAAACTTTTGTAATAATTTCGATACTTATTTCAATAAAAAAATCAATTTAATGAAAAAATATGTTTTCCATTTGACGCAAGAGATGGCAAATTGAAAGTCTTGCCAAGAACATTATTTCAGTAATTTTTTCGAACTTTTGGAATTTTTATTGAAAAATTGGGACTAAAATCAATTTTTTTCCGCTAAAACAGTCATTTCCATTTTGTTTGAGTGGTTGCAAATTAATCAGAGGATGTAAATTGCTATTTATCAAAACTTCGAAAGTTTGCAGAACTTTTGCAAATTTTTCCGCGCTAATAATATGAAAATTCATATAATCCTGATTTAAACATCTTTCTTTCAGAAAAAAGGGTTGCAAAATCAGACTGCATATCATATGAAAGTCCTCTTCACTATACTGAAGTTTTGAAACTTTTGTAATTATTATTAAATTTTGGAAAAATCATGTCTTTCTCTACTGGCCTATAAGTGGTTCTCCAGAATTTCAGAAGAGTTGAGGTGAATTTTGGAACATTTCATTCTTCGAAAATGTTAATTTCGTAATAAAATTTGGAATCTGGAAAGCACAACAAATCATTGTAATTATTTTAAAACTCGTTTGTTACGTCTATGCTTACAATATTTAGGAAATATTTTTTTTGTATAATTGATTCAGATTCATGAATTTAATTGTTTCTATTACGAAACCGGCCCAAAAAAAATCATTGAAGCTTCGTGGCGCATTTTCCAAGATAGTTTATTATCTTTCTATATGCTCTTGATATCTACCTGTATTTTTGAAGGCGAATTGGGTAGATATCATGAAGGGCACAACAGTTTGCTGGTCTCGTTCTGATCAAATACCAAATGTTTTTGTATATGATTGCAGGAAAATGATTTGAAAATATTTCCTATGTTTGTAGGATTACTATAAATCGTTGAAAGTATAGGAACACGGTTTTATTTGAACTATCCCTTATAAACACGAGAAAGTATGCCGAGAAATCCTGCCAATAGTTGAAATCAGTCGAATATTTCTATACAGGGTGTTTCTTAATAAAATGCTAATATTGAAGGAGGTTATTCTTGGGACCATTTTGAGAAAAAGTTGTGAAAAAGTTTTGAGTAAAAAATATTTGTTTATGATAATTTCGGTATGACTCTGGATATTTTTGTGAAACGTAGTACAACATGTAATTAAATACAAGTTAATTGTTGGAATAGAATGCCCAGACTATTCAGTGAAGAGCGGTGTTACATGGAGTTTCTTAATCTTATTCTGACTCAATCTAGTAGTCTAATCAACAAGTTCAAAAACGTGTTAAATAGATATAAAGCTCCTAAAAATATGAGAGATAAATGACGTCTGGAAAAATGTTTTTTAAGGGTTTATTAGCACGTAGAAAATTGCGATTGTTACTAACAAAATAAGATTGAAAAAAGAAGGTATTTCGTTTTTCGTTAATGATTTCTAAAATAATGATATTTAAGGAATTATGAAAAAAGATCCTGAAAGAGGAGGAAATTTCACAATGAAAAACCCAAAGTATTAAATAACAATTAAAAAATTTGAATAAATGATGGTGTAATCTAGACACTTGGACGAAAAAAACCTCGGTAAAAAAAATTTTCATGTCGATTTTTCAAAAAGTTACACCATTGTTAGTTAACAAATTTTTTTCCAATCTCTGTTTTTATAAATTACGACATAAAAGTTTAAATAATTGGTCTATAAAATTTTCGCTTCGTCGAGCTCTTTTCATTCAGGTACTCAATAAAGCAATGCAAAAAAATTATTAAAGTTTATTATTTTGTTAATTTTAATTTTTTTAAATTAACAAAAAATGAAATTTCAAAAAAATGTTATCAAAAAAAAGTTTTTTTAGTAATATTTTATCATTGCTGTCTTTGCATCTAATATAGGTATTGATTAACATTGGAAAAAAAATGTTTACGTCATTTGTTAAGAAATTGTTTATAAACAAACACAGACTATTTTGGGATTTTAGAAAAAAAAAATTCACCATCTTATTGCATAGGTAAGATTATGATTTTAAAAAAAATTTTTTTCTTAAATAAATTTTTTTATTGTTTATAATCGTTTTTTCATATTTCAATTGTTTAAATAGTTAGTTAAGGAATTATTTTATTCTTGAAAATCATATTGACCTTTTTCAATGAAATAACAGTTTTTTTTTTATGAATAATTTCATTGTTTATTAACTTAACAATTTGTTATAAACAAATAATATTAACCGTTATATTTTTTTTCGAAAACATCAAAAAATAACTAAAACAACTATGTATAACAAATTATAGAAAAAATTTTTTTTGAATTTTTTACAGGATTGTTAGAGAATATTTAGAGAACTCGTAAAATTTAGAAACTACTGTATTGTTCATGAAAATATATTTTGAAATGTTCTTTGATGTGTAATTAATAATTTCCTTTTATCCGTACGTTATAGTTGTTAAGTTTCTAACAATAAAAATAATTTAGAAAATATACTTGAAAAAAATATAAAAATTAGAAAATAAATTCAATTATTATTCTAGTAAATATTATTTTAGTAAATGAATAATTAAACTTTAGCTGAATAATAATAATTCTAGTGATAAATGAATGAAAATGATAATAGAGAATTAAATTCTATATTGCTATAATTTATACGTAATTAGAAAAATATTTTATCATAGAACAAAACATTCCTTGAGTCCGTAGCTGTATCTATATTATTTAACAAGTTATAAGCTATGAAATTTCAAAAAATATAAAAAAAATCAAAAATTTTTATAAACAAATGCTTATAACAACTGATAAACAATGGTTACAGAATCGATTTTGAATTCATTTTGAAGATAAATAAATCTTCCAAAAAAATGACTTCGATGTCCTTTACCGTATCTCTTATAGTTCAAAAGTTATAACAATTTATAACTTGACGAATTATGGAACGGCTGTAATTTCATTATCATATAATATGTAACAATACCGTAAAAAATACAAAAAAATTTTTTCTATACTTCGTTATACATAGTTGTTTTTGTTATTTTTTGAAGTTTTCGAAAAAAAATATAACGGTTAATATTATTTGTTTATAACAAGTTGTTAAGTTAATAAACAATGAAATTGTTTATAAAAAATTATTTCTCTGTTAATCCATTGAAAGAGGTCAATGATGATTTTTAAGAATGAAATAATTTCTTAACTAATTATTTAAACAATTGAAATATAAAAAAAACGATTATAAACAATAAAAAAATGTATTTAGAAAAACATTTTTTTTTAAATCAAAATTTTACCTATGCAATAGGATGGTAAAAAAAAAATATTTAAAAATCCCAAAATAGTCTGTTTATAAACAATTTCTTAACAAATGACGTAAAATTTTTTTTTCAATGTTAATTAATACCTATATTAGATGCAAAAACAGCAATAATAAGATATTACTGAAAACACATTTTTTTATAACATTTTTTAAAAAAAAATTAAAAAATAATAAACTTTAATAAATTTTTTTTGCATTGCTTATTTAGTACCTAGATGGAAAGAGCTCCACGAAGCGACAATTTTATAGACCAATTATTTAAACTTTTATGTCATAATTTATAAAAACAGAGATTGGAAAAAAAATTAGTTAATTAACAATGGTGTAACTTTTTGAAAAATCGACATGAAATTTTTTTTTACCCACGTTTTTTTCCGTTCAAGTGTCTAGATTACACCATGATTTATTCAAATTTTCAAATTGTTATTTAATACTATAAAAAAATTATTTTAGGTGATATAACGGCTTTTTAGACGGTGCGCCTATGCCGTAACGACCTCGCGGAGCCCCATATCATTATTTTAGAAATTTATATGAAAAACGAAATACCTTCTTTTTTTAATCTTATTTTGTTAATAACAATCGCAATTTTTTACGTGCTAAAAAACCCTTGAAAAACATTTTTCTAGACGTCATTCCGAATCGAATGAGCTATCGCTCATATTTTTAGGAGCTTTATATCTATTTAACACGTTTTTGAACTTGTTGATTAGACTATAGAAAGATATAGACCAGGTAGATATTATGAGAAACACGTATTCTGAAAAGCGTTCCCGGAGTTTTCTGACTAACCCTGTATATAAAGTAGGGCCACACTCCGACTTACCGTGTATGAAGACATCTTGAATTTCGAACTCAAACACTAAACGACTGACGCTAAGTATTTTTGTCAGGTTCTCCCTAGTCAACACTGCGCTGAACAGAATAGCAGAAACCGATGATAATATGGCGAACTTTCTTGGAATCAAGGCGGGAAGAAGAGTGAAACGATTCTGGGCCGCAATTGGAATCTTCTTCATGGGCGTTGGTAATTTTCTTTTAGAAGGAGCTAAACTCATTTTTGGGGGAGGCGGCGGCCAAGTAGATTTGTCCGCCTACGATCGCGATATCGCAGATCTGCAAAGCGGCCAAAGAGATCTGGAAAACAAACTCAACGAACAATACACAGTTTTCGCGATAGATGCAGAAAGGAAAGCATCCCAAATACAGTGGCTGCAGAAAACCCAGGGAGAAATTCAAAACAAAATTGGATCGCTTGAAAGCGATTTCCAAAAAGATTCCGAAGAAAAAGCGAAACAAATTAAGGAACTGAATGGTATGCTGAATGAAACTAATGAGAAACTGGAGAAGCAGGGAGAGGTACAGAAGGAGTTGGTTACTGCTGTGGAAGAGATCAAAAAAAAAATGTTGAAAGTCGATGAGGACCTCAAGGATATAAGAGCTGACGTTGCGGAAAATAAAAATAGTATAAACGAGTTAGAACTGAAAGTTAAACTAAACTCACTGTCAATAGATTTCAATTTTCTGATGACACAGTTCGAAGTTGAACAGAAAAAACTCTTCGATGTGATAAAAAACGCGAAACGGGGAAATCTAGATCCGTATATTTTAACTCCTTTGAATCTGATACAGATGCTCCAAGATATCCAACCAAACTTATCCGAAGGTCACCAGTTTCCTTTCTACCCCAGTATCGAAAACGCGGGGAATTTGTATAATGTTATCAAACCTGATGTTTACCTCTACAATAACAAAATTATATTCATTATGAAGATACCCTTGGTAAACTACAAAAAATTCGATTTACATAAAATGACGAGCATACCGATTTCCATCTCGCCGAAAAAATTCGCATTCATTCTACCACAGGAAGCACTATTTCTCGTGGATAAGGATTATCAAGAATTCATGTTGATGTCTTATGACGACTTCAGCAGTTTTTGCAAAGAAATCCATGGAAACAGGTATCTTTGTAAACAAATTAGGAGGTTATCCAACGCTCGTACCAGTCCTGATTGTGAAATCAAGCTTTTTGCAACTGCTACAGAGGTTCCAAAATCTTGTGACGTGAGAGCCTTGGATCTGGAACAGCCAATGTTTCTTCAGCTACAGAAAAGAAAGTCATGGATTTACGTGGTACCGGAGCGAATACTGTTGATCATTTCTTGTGATGCTCAAAGAACAACGGAACCTATAGAGGGTACTGGATTTATCAGTTTGCCAGATAACTGTGTCGCACGAACAAGCGCCTTCGCATTGGAATCCATAGTGGAATTCACCAAACCAGTATTCTCTAATTATACAGCCCATGTGGATCTGGCGCATTCCGTGGATTTGTCTGCTATCGATACTCCCGAAGTTATAAAAACTCATAGAGATATAAGTACGATTTTACCATACGATCTCAAACAATTGGATAAGATCAGTGTGAAGTTAATTGAGAAAGCAAGCAATTTGACTTGGCTCTACATTTTTCTCGTATTACTGTTCATTTCTCTAGCGGGTACATTTGGGTTTTTGATTTTGAAAAATAAAAAACGAATCAATGGTGTCTCGGCGACCAGGCTGTTGGAGTTCATCGGCCAATTCTATCCTCATGACCAAGAGGATAATTTAAACAGAACACACGATGAGATAGGTCATGATGCAGTGGTACCAACAAATAGTGCAGCAGATGACAGATTGAAGCTCAAAGTGAAACTGAATAGGAAAGACGAAAAAATCTCCGATATATCGATTCAAGAGGAGCAGAGTTCCAATGATCCAGAAGTCGAATATTTGACGGTCAGATTCAAAGTTAAAAAGGAGAGGGATACACGTATATCTGAACAAATTAATGAGAATGGAAATGATTCGGATAACTCGAAAATGAAAGGAGAAAATCCTGAGGAAGACGCTTATTTGAGGCAACTACGGAAATTGAAGCCAAGCTTCTGAACTATAATGGACTGGAGATATAAACTTCCTCAATATGCATCTCTTTCGATCTTAATATATTCACATTTCTTCTTATAATTTTTATAGGAATAAAATAGTGGAAATATCAAACATTGGCTTATCATTAATTCCCCTTCAAACAGATCTGAGAAGATCCCTCTCGATAAGCATCTAATCTTCAAATACAGACGAACATATCACATAATTTCACTGTAACTGAAATAGTCCTTGTATGACCAAAAATTAATATAATGGAAGGAAAATTATGAATACTTGAGGAATTCAATGAACATTGAGCAAATCATGTTGGCAAAAAGTTTACTCTGCTCCAAAACTTGCGGAAGAATTCCTGATCAATGGAAAAATCCTCCATCATGAAATCATAATTGGAAAAGTGTTCAGTACGAATTGAAACACAAGACAAAGTGTAAAATAAAAATATAAAATGGTGAAAATGTAAAAAATCTTCCGAGTCTATGTATCGAAATTCCGAAACCTCTAACAAAAATATATTTTGGTGATGTAGAGAAATAAAAAATGGACTTTTATATCAAAATAAGTGATGGTTTATGGAAAATCCTAGAAAACCTATGTTCTGAAAAAGTTCAAAATCAACAGTTTTAGAACTTAATTTAGCGCTGTTATGATTCAATTTATCAGGAGTGGAAATTCTTCCTTTCAGTTGGTGTTGGAGTGAAGAGTTTCAAACAAAAAAGAAAGTTGAAATTCCGACTACTTGTAAGTTCCAAAAACTAGTAAGATACTCTCAATAATAAATACGTCAAGTTGATAAGAGTAGTGTTTGTGGAAATATCAAAGTTTATATTTTATCTGAAACACCCGAATTGAAAATGGAGATTGATTCATTCGTAATGAGTTAATTGTTTCAGAGTGTTTCGAAAATAATTATCGATTTCGTACATGTACTGCAGTCACTATTCAAAAGTTTCCCATTATTTTATTTCCTAATGCATTCGACTGTGTGAAATAGGGAAAGCGAGTGATGCACTACGAAAAGTAAGTTATTTTTCAAAGAACATCTATAATCAAAATACATATGAGTTTAGGTTCTCAAACTGTCTGACAATGAAAAAAAAATTACACTTGATCAATACTTATAAAAATGATATTATTCATATGGCAATAGTTCTCAGAGGCTCAAATCTCATCTTCTCAATTACCTGAAACTGTAAAAAGTACCAAATAAAATATGGAACTTCAGAGTATTGACTCAATATTCTACCTGAAAGTCATTATTCAAAAATATCTTAATTTTCCATTTCCTTCTGCTTTTTTCAGTGTAAAATAAAGAAAGCGAGTATTGAACTGAAAAAAGTCATATCTGGAAAATAACCGAAATCAAAATACATTTTTTAAAATTATTATATGAATGTCCAAAAAGGTCGTTTTACATCAGAATGTGAAAAATACTACAAGTATAGCACTACATTAAACCCAATTGTCACTAACTAGATATAAGTGATCCAAATTATCAATGTGGAACACATAAACTAATAAATTTCATTATATTATATCTATAACGCAATCGTTTTTTTGGAAAAATGTTTAGCCTGGAAGTTAGAACAACTGGCCATCGAAAAACGCATTCAAAAGAAGAAATGTCATTATCCAAAAGTGTCGTATTTTCTATTCCCTTATAACGATGGAAATGTATGAATCAATTCTGGAAGAAACTCTGTGAACACAGGAATATTCAACAAGTTGTAGTTAAATGATATTTGAATTTATTGAGATGTCACATATAAAATGTGATTATGCGGTGAATTTTTATTCACGCCATGTTATTCATAAGAAATAATGGTTCTTGTACATTTAAATCTAACGTGGTCATTCATGACCGATTGAATAAAGAGTCAAATTTCTAACTATTGATAAAGTATGCAAACTACATACAAAACATGGAATTCCATCTTTGTCGATATACATGTTATATCTCACTTTTCACTAAAGACTTTTTAAAAACAATTGCTACTTCAAAAAGGAGTATAGTAGACTCCTTTGGACTTTATTTGGAAAATATAATGATACAATTAAAACTACTCGACTGAGTGTCTGAAAAACAACTAGTAACTAATGATGCCTCGCAGGGCTATTTATAATGTTAGATAAATGGTGACGCTGCTTAGACCAGCGAAATATTATATGTAGTCAGTTCCTGAGAGCGGACGTGATGACCCTGGGAAGATAGCAAGTCAGCAGTTTCCTGGAAGGTAACCTGATACTCCTGGGATAGCCACTAGTTATCTTGCATATAACAGCTCCCTCCATAAAGAAAAAGTTGATGCCATGCAGCAACTTTTAGGGTTTGAGGTGATCATGCATCTCCTTCCAGATGGATGGATTCTTCCTGCATTTCTTCATGAAAACTTGGTCTTTTCTTGGGAACATGCTGGAGATTCTTCTCAACGGTTTGAGTGGTCTGTGCGGTGGATGCGGTGAATCGTCAGGTCCTGTCAGAGCCAGTCCTGTCGTTCTCTTTCTACACTTGCAGAATAGGTAGAGTGCCAACAGGGATAAGACGAGTGAGATGGTGAAGAAGGTGAACCATGATATGTTCTTCTCGACGAAAGGTTGTTGAATCAGGTCATCTAGGCTTTTTGAATATGAGTCAAGCTTGTGTTTGGCAACGTCCAAGTCATCTACATTCAGATCGTTCAATTTGAGGGGCTTCAGTTTCGGCAGTTTCGATTTTTCTGGAATATCCACACAACACTCGTATGGTATTACAACTGGATGGGTGCCGTGGGTGACGTTCGATGTTTTCGATCCTTGAGAATTTGCCTGGATCTTTGTTATTCCAATAAACGCACTACATTCAATCTGGAGTTTCACGATTGAATTTTTATAAATAATTTCAGTCTTAGTGTTCATATTGGGACAATTCACGGTCACTTGTAAAGGTTCAGAAAGGATCACTAGCCATAGATTGGTTTCGAGTTTTTGAATGTTATAACCTTGGCTAAAAATCAAAGAACTTTGACAGTTTCGCGGAATGTTTTTGAAACTTTTGAAAATTTGGGCTTCACAAATGGAGTTATAGTCTATTGGATATGCGAACATATCGGAGCACAATTCAGTTCTATGAAAAAGCGGTTTACACGTTTTCAAGTCTGTCACAGGTATGAACATTAAAGAATCATCATCTTTCGCGATGAACTTTTGAGAAATCGAGAGAATGTGATGGAGGCCAGTTCTATTATCATATATTGGAATTGGGTACAGTTGGTACAGGGTGTAAATTTGTGGTTCTGTAAGAGGAATTTTAGGATAAAGACTAGGTTCGAGTTGGTTTGGAACGCTTCTAATTCTATGATTTCAAGGTATTGTGCTATTTTGGAAAGTTTTGGTTGGAGTGGGAGATTGTTTTCCGTAGGTTTTGAGAAATTTCCTGTAAGGCGGTAATCAAATGATCGGGTGTAATGATTGAAGAATGAATTATATTCAAACGTGCAAAGGTAATTGAATCTAACATATCATCAATATTTTCTTCGAGGAATAGAAAGCTTTCCATTAGTTTTCGCAGATATTGATAAATTTCAGTTTGTTTCAACGTGACTAATTCTATCGCTCCATCGATTGATAGTATTTTCTATAATTTTAATATCCTCATTGAAAGTCTTTTCATCGACTTGCAATTTGCGAATGGTGGTATTGAAATTTTGGATAACTGATGTGGTTACTGAAATTTGGTTCTTTAATAAGTTCTCCAATTGGTGTTCATCGTTATTCAACCTATTTATACAGTTGGTATAGTATTCGCCGTCAGCGGCATCTAAATTGCCGGTGATTGTTTTGAATATACTTCCTATACCGTCGATCAGGCCTCTTTTATATCGTTTAGTATCTGAAATAGTTTCTCCCAATTTCTGTTCAATAGAATTTGAAATTTGGGTGAGAAGGCTGATATGGGTTTTTACCTCGGATCGAAATTCGTTCATTCTATATCCTGCGAATTGTATTGTGTTTACGAGAGTTTCTAGAATTCTACGGTTATTTTCGTAAGCATTTTTGAATACGGAAATGTCTTCATTTACAAGTATAGTCCATTTATCGTTAGTGAGTACGATATTTCCATTTTCATGGTAATATACGCCGATTGTATTATTTATTGGTTTGATTTGGTATTGAGACTCTACTGATCCGACCAGCAGCAGCAACCTGAAAATAAATTAATCTTCAGTATACGGCTTCATGCGATCGAAGTTAACTTTTGATCTTTGATTGGTTCGAGGATTCAGAAGTATCGCGGAATTTAGAAGAATTTGTTCTATTATGAAAGGACCATTGAATTTGTTGTGTAATTTATTCTTTATTTGGGATTCCTTGACATATACTTTGTCCATTACTTTATATTCTGGGGTTTCCTTTTTTATGTTGCGATCAAAACGGACTTTGGCTTTTTCTTTTTGTTTTAGGGTACGTTCGCGGGCAATTTTATAGAAGTGAGAAATTTTATTATTTAGGTCTCGTATATACTTGGTGATTAACTGTTCTTGATTGTAGAGAGTTTCGGGTGGTCTACTGGCTGTGTGACCAAAGACTAGTTCGTGGGAGTAAACCCATGTGTTTTATTCACAGAGTTATTATAGCAAATAACTGCGTATGGGAGGATATTGAATGGATGTTCGTTGGGATGTTCGGCCATATGTATCCGAATCATTTCGAGAAGGGTTGCGTGAAATCGTTCGACTGAACCGTTTGATTGTGGGTGATGCACACTGGAATATGTGAGTTTAATGTCATAGAGAACACAAAGGTCTCTAAGGGTGGCATTGTCAAATTCTCTGCCGTAGTCGCAGTGAATTCTCAGAGGTGTTCCAAAATGTTGAAAATATAGGAGTAGGGTATTAACTATACTTCGTGCGGTTTTGTCGTCTAATGTGTAAACTTGCGTGAATTTCGTTAGTTCGTCTCGTATGCTCAGTGCGTAATTTTTCGTTGGAATTTCTACTATGTCTATGTTGATTCTTTCGAATGGTGTTCTAGGGGTTTCGGTTATGACGAGGGGGTTGTCGAGGTTTTTTCTATATATTTTAGTTCTTTGGCAAATTTGGCATGTTTTTATATAATTCTCAATACTTTTCGTGAGTCCGGCCAATTGTATTTTTCTTTAATTCTTCTAATGGTTTCATTGATTCCTCTATGGAGGTTGTTTTTTCCATTGTGGTATTGGTCGATTATTATTGGAATTTGGTCTGGGTTTGGATTAGTTATCAAATTTTGGCATACCTTGAATTTAATTTCTTTTTCTGAGAAAATGAAACAAAGTATCTCAAGAATCGGGAGTTCTAAGTTATTCTCAACGCAATAGGTGTTCGAGAGATCGATTTCGTTTTGATGTCTATACAGGGTTAGAAATAAATGTTCTACTACTGTATCAACGTCAAATGGTAGAGGGACAATATAGTATTTTCGATTTTTGATCGTTTTACTCGATACGATATTGATTTTTAAATTCCTAAAGTCATAATTCTGTTCGAATATATCGTCGAAGATTTTGTAATGAAAATCTTGAGGTTCTTTGTTGTGGGAATATTAAAATGTGTTTGTTTTCTTTGTCAAGTAATTGGCAGTTCGAGTATTGAACTTTCGAGTAGTCAAGGAGTGATTTCGTTTGATATAAATTTATGAATGTTCGGAATTCTTGTTCGATATGTTCAGCAGAAAATGTTTCTTGTTGATTTTCCGGGGTTTCCTCTGTTTCAGAAATATTTTCTGTGTCAGGTGGTTCTTCTTTCAGTTCTGGTTTAGGTTCGTGCTGTTCTTCTTCACTGTCGCTAATTGTTTGTATGTCAGAGTCTTCGTTTGCGGGTAATATCAATGTACAGGTTCTTCTTCACTGTCGCTAATTGTTACAGGAGAGAAAATTTTGAATTTAGAATGAAACATCTTTTCGGTGGGTCAATCTTGATCCTGGAAAGTGCATCGGCATTTTGTTTATCTTGCCTGGTTTATAAATTATTTCGTAATCGTATTCCCCCAAGTTTGAGGCGCCATCTGGCAAGTCTGCTACCAGGGTCCTTGATAGAAAATAGCCACGTGAGGGGCCGATGATCAGTGATTAGCTTGAACTTTCTACCAAACAGGTATGGCCTGAAATGTTTGACAGCCCATACTATGGCTAAAAGTTCCCGTTCTATTGTGGAATATTTGGATTCGGCAGAACAGAGCGTCCTTGAGGCATATGCGATTGGTAAGTCTTTACCAATCGGGCCTTGGGAGAGCACCGCACCAATGGCAAATGCACTCGCATCTGTCGTAAGCAGAAATATCTCTTCGAAATTAGGGTATATGAGAATGGGTGTCGAAATGAGTGTTTGTTTCAATTCTTGGAAGGAATTTTGGCATTCGTTTCCAAAAAATGAATGGGGTATCTTTTGGAGTAATTTCGTGAGTGCTTTTGAAATCTTAGCGAAATTTGGGATAAAGCGTCTATAATATCCAGCCAATCCAAGAAAGGATTTAATCTCTTTCTGATTTTTTTGGTTCAGGAAATTCATTATACAGTCGACTTTGCTCGGATTTGGTTTCACTCCATCTTTGGTAATGAGATGACCAAGATAGGCTACTTCCTTCCTGAGAAATTCACACTTGTCCGGCTGTATCTTTAGATTTGCTTGTCTGAGTCTTTTGAAGACTTCTGTTCAAACGAGATATATGTTCATGAATCGTGGGGGAATAAATGATGATGTCGTCCATGTAGACTAGACATCGCTCATTCTGGATTCCGAGTAAGATATTATCCATTACTCTTTGGAAGGTAGATGGAGCGTTCTTCAGCCCGAATGGCATACGAATAAATTCATAGTGACCATTCTCGACTGTGAAAGCAGTTTTCGAAATGTCTTTGGTATCTATTTCTATCTGGTGAAAACCAGAGGCTAGATCCAAAGTCGTGAAATATTGGCATTTGCCAAGTTGGTCAAGGAGGTCAGCTATCATCGGTAGTGGGTATTTGTCGTCTATGGTGAGTTCATTCAACTTCCGGTAATCGACAACAACTCGCCATTTCTGTTTACCAGAAGCGTCGATTTTTTTGGGGACGACCCACACAGGGGACGACCATGGGGAGATAGAAGGGCGTATGATGCCATCTTCTAGCATTTTGCTCATCTGTCTTTTCACCTCCTCTTTATGAATCTGAGGATAGCGATACGATTTCGTGAACACGGGTTTTGCGTCTTTAGTATCAATAGAATGTTTTATTTCATTGGTGAACGTCAATCGATCACCTTCTAAATAAAATATATCCGAATATTCAAGGCAAACGTTTGTAATGAGTTCAGTTTCTTCTTCGTTCAGATGTTCCAAACGAAGTTGATTTTGAATTTCAAAATTTCTGTCTGTCTGTGTGTCAGAATTTTCATTTTCGTTGAAATTATTAATAGAGTAATTTTGAATTGGTTCGATTTTTATATCGGAAAAATTGATAGTTTTTGACATTGCATTAGCATTAATCACAGAGGTGAGAAATTCTCCTTTATGATTGATTTTCACTAATGCATTGGGTAATCTAACATTTTCTTTCACTTGGGCTAACAGTATAGCTTCGGTGTTCAGTAGGTTACATTTTAGTCTGAAAATCTGTTCCATACGGGGTTCAATAGAAATTGTATTCGGTATGTTGTTCATGGACGTTTCAACTACATTTTCAGAGGGGTTCTCAGAGTCCGTTACTTTGATCAGGGGAATCGTTTTGAAGTCGGTTATAAGTTGCTTATTTTCAAATCGACAATACAATGATAGTGTCAGAAATCGATCCTAGGAGACATGAAATCTATATCTAAATTGTAATGATACTTATGAGGATTACCTATACAAAAGGGTATCATTACTGATTCAGAAATGATAATTTTTTGATCTGTGATACCTTGTATTACCACATTTTCATGGGATCTATTAGAATAATTTTGAACTGTTTTTGGCTTGAAGATTGATAGACCAGCTCCGGTATCGATAAGTATTTTATAGGTATTGTTTGCGTCCATGATATAATACAAGTTTTGGAATTGATTGTGAGTGATTTAGTTATAGGAACATTTGTTCGGGAAGTTCAAGTTTGGGATGAGATTGTCTGATATATTCAGGGCTTGCACTTGGGCTTGGAGCTCTGAAGTGGGATCTATCGATTGATTGATCGGTGGATCGAAAGATATTGGGCCTATTGGAAAATCCTGAAAATTTTCGTATTGATTCAGTTGGGTTTCCGAATACCCAAAATCATACTGATCATTAGTATGATCGGAAATATTTGACTGGTGTTCCTGATAATTATCGGTATAACTTTCAGCACCAAAATTTTGGGAATCTTGATAATCATCTGTGTAATTATCGTTTGTGGAATATTGGTATTCTTGATAATTATCGGTATAATTATCAGCACTGGGGTTTCGTGTATTCAGGTGGTGAGTTCGCTGAGAACTGAATTTGTTAAAATTCGGGTTTTGTTGGATGGCTGAAGGCCTTTGTTGATTGAAATTAGGATTTGGCCTAATTATTGGTGGTCTGAATTGGGATTGATTCTGATTGTTCGATTGATTTGGTTGATTTGATTATTGGTTTAATTTTGTTGCGGTTGTTGAGATTGTTTTGTACGACATTCATTTAATACATGGCCTTGACGTTTACTGTTAGGAGCAAAATTTCTGTTGATTGGGATTTGAATTCATTTTTCTCGGTTGGTTAGAATGCGTATTTGGGTTTCTATTCAATATAGATTTCTGCTGTTGAAAATAATTCAATTGCATTTCCTTCGTACTCTCTGTGTTGCAGTTAGTATGTCCGTAGGGTTACTTGCTCTAATAAGTTGTCCAATTTGAGGTTCTAAACCAGCCAAAAGACTATTCAATGTCATGGTTTCAATGAGTGAACTTTGAGATGTTTTTGATCGGGAGTGAGATTTTGTTTCTGAATTGTAGCGTGCATTTTGCATTATGTGTTTGTAATCTATTTATGAAAGTCAGAGGTGATTCGCCAGGTAGTTGGTGAATTCTTTGGAGATCTTGTATCAATGAAGTTAAATCACGAGTATCACCAAAATATTGATTCAAAAGTAACTTAATTTCATCCCAGGTTTGGGGATTTCGAGAATTTATTAATTCTGCCGCTTTCCCTTTTAATTTATTTTTGTTGTGCAAGATTAGCAATGTTCTTTGATCTTGTATGGCCATGCGGTATGCAGTGTTACACGCATTGATGAAAGTATTTAAAATATTTGATCACCGTCATACTCGGAATTATTGAAAATATTTCATTTAATCTATAGGGTTCAACTTCAGTTGTGGTATTTGGAGGCGTTGTAGGCATAGTGGATGAGTTGATAATAGAACTGGTTCAAATTGAAATCAATTGAATATTGAAAATAAACGAGATGATTCTTATATTTTCTTACCAAAGAATGTCCATGCGGAGGATGCAATCCGGCTTCACAAGCGTTGCTCCGAAGGAAGTTAGCGTTCGCGTGTTCTTCTTTCGTTGAAGAGACCGTCCTTCCGTGGTCCTTTGGTGTTGTTTGTTGCTTGAAGTGTCCAATGAGCTTCGTGCAGGTTCTTTTTCCTTTGAAGGATTGGGATCCACCTCCTTCGGTTAGGTTTTCCGTGTTCCGCAGGAGTTGAAGGATCCTACAGCGACTGCGCCAATTGTTATATCTCACTTTTCACTAAAGACTTTTTAAAAACAATTGCTACTTCAAAAAGGAGTATAGTAGACTCCTTTGGACTTTATTTGGAAAATATAATGATACAATTAAAACTACTCGACTGAGTGTCTGAAAAACAACTAGTAACTAATGATGCCTCGCAGGGCTATTTATAATGTTAGATAAATGGTGACGCTGCTTAGACCAGCGAAATATTATATGTAGTCAGTTCCTGAGAGCGGACGTGATGACCCTGGGAAGATAGCAAGTCAGCAGTTTCCTGGAAGGTAACCTGATACTCCTGGGATAGCCACTAGTTATCTTGCATATAACATACATATAAAGATTATTGTTATAAAAGTCCTAAAATATAATTGTCATACACCAGATGGAATAAAAAAATCAAAAAGTACACAAAACACGAAACTCTACTATATTTAATTCATTTTACGATCATGGGATCGAACACTCTTCACCTAATGAATTCAAATGTGGATGACTCCATTGTAAATAGAACTTAAATTATTCCAAGTATGAGATAGATGAGTATAATTCTAAAATACACTCGTAGCCGTCTTATTCCTTCAACTCTCATCCTGATATCACATTTCTTGTATGAGTTTCCACCTATTCTTTATCTGAGGTGCTGTTTGGACAGCATCCAGCTTCAAAAAGGGTGTGGAAAGGGAAAGTAGCAAGGACCCAATGCTAATCTAAGTGCAGATATTCGTAAGACTACACCCACTCATTAATTCATTTACTGTACATAACGACTCAGTTCACAGCGTTCATACTAGCAATTATTTTTTGATCAGTGATGGTTTCTCCTTTTTCGTTTTTAATGTTATTTATCCGTTTTTTTGTTTCGATTTTTAAAATTTTATTAACAGTTTTCCATAATTTTTTGCTCGTATTATGTTCATTTTCCATTAACTTTTTATAATATTTTTTTTTTTTTTTCTCTATTTTTTTTGGTTGTTAGGTATTATTTTTTGCATCTCATTATTTGGATCTTGTTTCCATTCGCGATATAATTGTTTTTTTTGGTTTTTTTTTAATGACTTCTTATCCAGGTTTTTCTGCTGCGTCACATTTTTATTTTTATGTATCTTGTTGATTTACTAATACAGGTATTCATTATGTTAATGAATTTCTCGGTTGCAGATTCGAGATTACACATTGGGTACAATTCATCCTCCCAATTTATGTAGCTGATGGATTCAAGCGGTGATATTTTGCCTAGTCTTTGGAAGTATTTTTTTGAATTTTTATTCATTCCATGTATTTTTTTATTATTTAGTACGTTATGTAGTGGTCTGTGATTGTGGTGGAGAAAGTAATGGGCAATATATTGTTATAATTTTGATGTTTCATTTTAATAAATATATGGTCTAGACATGATTCCGTTCCATTTCTTGCTCTTGTAGTAGTATTTATGGTTGAGTGGAACCCATATTCACTCATTAAGTCGAGATAGGTTCTGAGTCTTCAGTTTCTTTCAATAAATCAATGTTTATATCTCCAGCAAATAACTGCAGTGTGGGTTATCATTTTTTTGTCAGTATATCTTAAGTTGGTCTAAAAAGTCATCAATTTTACTTGCTGGAGATCTATAGAATGCATAGATGCAGATGGTCTGTTCGTCTACAATCATTTTAATTTTCAGTAACACACTTCCGTTTAATTCGATATGATTATGGGAATGGTATAGATTTGCCTTAACAAAAACAATGACACCATCATTTTGATTGTAGTTGCTTTCATTGAACAGAGTAAGATAATCATTCATATTGAGGGGAGAAGTATCAGGCACGTGCCAAGTTTCTATTAGGTTCCAAGTTCTGCAAGATTGATTCTCAGTTCATCTATATTTTTTGAAACACTACAAATATAAGTATTGAGGATCTTTAGATTATTCAATTTATTATTTATCGATAGGACTTTTTTCAGGGGGTATGTTCTTATTTTCTCTATTTTGAAGTCTTTTATGTAAGGGTCCATGTCGATAAAATTTAACAATAATATTATATAAAGGCGGATTAGTTTAAAAAATTTGGGGTACTGGTGGAGATATGCAAATATATTTAGGAAAAAGGTCGTAAGAAAATATTTATGTAATAAGTTTACAAAGTTGCCCTTGTTGGTAATATAGTTATTCATTTATTTGCGGATCGTAGTCTGTTTTTTCCGTTTGAGACTGGTGCTCCTGTTTTTTTCTTGATTATATCAGAGTTCGCAGCGATAATTGCCTCCTCGGTAGCCTTGTTTTGTTTGTGGAATGCTGCTTCTTGTGTGACTGGGTGTTGGCTGGTTGTATCGTTGAGAACTTCTGGTTGATCGGTTTTTATTTCAAAAGTATATTGTTTATTCCTAATGGTTGGCGTGGGGGGGCACTATTGAATTTTTCGTAGAGGGGATCTTCTTCAGTGTTTCCAAGTTGTTCTGCTGTGTATGCTTCATTGTTAATATATAGTCTATTTCCTTTTATATACGTTATATTATTTTTGTTTAGTCTGGCTCTATTCAGATTTTCACGTAAAATTCTATTTTCTACCCTCTGTTTAAATGTCAAGTCCTGCAGGATTGATATTTTTGTTCCCTTTAGTTTCTTGCAGTTTCTTAGGATCTCCTGTTTTTTCACATAGGATACTTATTCCACTTTCAGTGGTTCATTCCTGATATTTCCATTGAAGCCCAACATATCCCACTATAATGCCTATCTAGGCTTTTTTTCTCATATGTTTGAAACATCATTTTAGTTCATACAGTTTTATCCATGCCGCATAACCAGATACATTGTTCATTTTTATCCATGATGGGTTAGGTCATGCCGCATATACATCTAGTTATGCGGCATGCCGTGCTGGGTTAGATATCTAACCCAGCATGGCATGCATTTAACTTAATTTCAAAGCATCATTAGAAAAATGGGTTCACCTGACTCTCCAATCATTCATCGTTCCAAATAATATTTTAGCTGCGAGTTTTCTAATATTCTTCATGAAATGAGATGAAATATATTGATTCTACTCTTCATTGCGATGTGAGAACGTGAAAATATGTCTTCACCTGACACATATCTATTTTAAAGTAATTAGACACGTTCCGCAATTTTCTTGATAAACCCAAAATTAAAAATTAGTGGATTTAATTACCCTTATTTCCATCTACCTGCACATATTCGTTAATAGGCAATTAGACACGTTCGTCTTTTTTACGAGTTCTGCGTATTTTCATTCATGAATGAGGTACGGATATTTTTATTCTACTACTTATTTTCATCTACGGTAGTGGGATTATCTTCCAAGTTATTATTCACCTGACATATATCCGTTTAAATGCACGTTCGAAATTTTTACGAGTTTGTCGTGTGTTTTCATTCAGATGTAGGGTATATATTAGTGGCAGTTCCTCATTCCTTGTGTTTGAATGTAAATTTGCCGACTTTGTATATTCTGGATTTAATTTCGATTGATTTGGTGTATTTTATTTCATCGATACTTTTATGACACTATTTATAATGTCTAAATTAGGAAATTCCTGTACTTTTATTTTGAATTATTTCGCATACCGGTAGGGTACGTAGGTTATCAAAAAATATTATTTGTATTTTGATTTCGGTTGTTTTCCAGATATTACTTAATTTTTTTTCAGTTCATTATTCGCTTTTCCCCATTTCACACTCTAACAAACAGTGGGTAATGGAAAAATAAGGTACTTCTGAATAACGACTTCAATACACATGAGGAATTGAAAATTATTTTCAAGACACAAGCGATGAATTCATTACAAATCAATAAATTACCATTTTCATGAATCTGTAATCTGAAGATCCATATGTATTTGGTACTTTTTAGTCTTTCAGGTAGTCGAGAAGATGAGATTCGAGCCACTGAGAACCATTTCCATATAAATATTTTTATCCGTACAAGTACTCGTCAAGGGTTTTTTTGTGTCAGACTTAACACAAAAAAACATTTATTTTGATTATGAATGTTTTTGAGATATTACTTAATTTTCTTTAGTTCAGTATTTACTTCCCCAATTTCACACTGTCACAAGCATTAGGAAATAAAATAATGGGGAACTTTCAAATACTGACTTTGATACATATGTGAAATCGATGATTATTTTCAAGACACTCTTGACGAATGAATCAATCACTATTATTTGGGGTGTTTCGGTTCTTTCATATTTCCACCACCACTACTATTATTCTCTTGACGTATTCATTATTGAGAGTATACTACCATTTTCCTTAAACTCACAAATATTCCTATACGTCAGAATTTAATCTTTTTGTATTTGAAACACTTCACTCAAACACCAACTGAAATGAAAATTTCCACTCTTGATTTCACTAAATGTCTTCATACTGAACCATAACAGCTCTCAATGTAATTCTGAAACTATAGATGTTGAGTTATTTCAGGATAGATTACTTCTAGGATTTTCCATAAACCCAATCACTCATTTGGTTCTAGGCAATTAAATATTAATTTCACCACATCACCGAAATATATTTTTGATATTTCAATATTTTCCACTCGAATGTTTTTCACCATTTTCACCATTTTACATTTTATTTTACACTATTTTATGATTTCATGAAATGTTCTCACATATAATTATAAATTTGATCACCCTGGTACTGCTAGTGATTTCGAACAACCTAACATTCAGAATACCATCGTTTGAAACCTTCTTTTAAGGAGATTTTTTCAACTTGCTTCAAGATTTGGAATGAGAATTTCACATACGTCTGAAAACCAGAAAATGAATATGATAATTATAGTTATATTTATAATTAGTCTCTAATATTCTTGAACTTTCACATTTTTCCCAAAACTATTTTATATTTATTCCACGAATCAATTCAGGATACACTATAACATTATTTTTTTGAACTAATATTTTTTCTTTATTTAAACCACTTTACTCCATACCAGGTGAAATAAATGATTTTCTTTCCTGATTTTACAGAATGTTTTCAAACTGAATCATAATGGATTTTCGTAAACCACATTACTTATTCTGTTTCAACAGTTCATTTTAATTCCTCTACTTCACCGAAATATATTTTGGCTATAGGTTTTGGAATTTTCAATTTATTCACTATGTGTTATGTTACAATAATCCACACTGTACACTTCTCCGCTCATAAAGTGTTTTACATGAAGAATAATGATTTTGAACTGTCTGGTACTGCTAGTTTTTTTTTATGAAACTAACCATGATTTCGTAGAACACCTGGAACTCTGAGGACCATATTATTCGTGCCACTATAGGGAAGAAAATCCACTGGACCCAAATATCTTACAACCGAGCAATTTCTACCGGTTTGGAAGTAGATAATAGTCACAGGGTGCCAAATCTGGAGAATATGGTGGATGAGGAACCAAAGTAATGTAAAAAATTCCAATTTATTCATAGTTACAGTTTATAGGTCACCTGTAACGCACAATATTGATGAGATTAGTCCTAAATAAGCAAGAAGAAAAAAAAAAGTTTTCCCACCAAAACGTCTCTGCTTCACGGTTCCCAAAATTAGGACGAAATTGACAAAAAAAAAATTTTTTTGAATAATTTTTATTTATTTTTTTACCTTGTAAGGGTAAAAACTGCTGACCGTGGAAACAAATATTAGAAAATAAACCTTATAATAAACAATTCAGTCTCATTATTAATATACTTATAAAAAACATGACTCCTTGTGTTACATATGTAACAGTTCAGTTCACCATTATTTTATTTGAACTACTCTTTATATAAATATAACAATAATGATAAATGCATTTCCGTATAATGGTCGCCGTTTTGCCTCGATGGATTTCGAAGTGATACTACTTTATAAGTACGCTTTTTTTATTCGAAGCAAGAAATTTGCGGAATACAATTTTGAAAAATATGCCGTTGACATTTTTCGTTGATAGAAATAATACACATAATTTTGAATGGAATTTTGAGAAAACTTCTTCCCTCAATTTTGTTATTCCTTTTAGCTGATTTTAGGCTATTAATTGGCCGACAGGGCCATTATTATGGCTGTTGGGCAAAATGTCTTGATCCCAATTCTCGACTTCCAAATTGCCTTAGTTTTTTCCAATACTAGTGATTCTGACGAAAATTCAGCGCCGACCTATTCGAAAATCAAAATGACGTCAATTTTGCCAACCATAATTTTATTTGGGATAATATATACTTTCGACTTATAACTTCGGAGATTTTCAGGTTTCAACCCCTTAGGATTCAAATTTTGGATAAACCTACCTTATTACGTAGCTCTGGAATTTAACCTCCATACAAAATTGAATTATCCTATAACCGATATTTTCTTAAATATAACCTGTTTGATAATTGGGGATGTTTTTACCGGATGGGGTGTAATATTCAGACATAAAAAAAATTCCAAGCAAAAAATATTTTTAAAATTTCTTCTCAGTAGGTCTTTTCGTGGTAAAATGAAACTACTAATATATACAGGGTGTAATCTAATCTTTTGCAGACCTTTGAATGACGATTGTATTTTATAACAAAATGCAATGGTTAAAAATTCGAGAAAAATAAAAATTGAAAAATTTCAAACAAAAACTTGGCAAATCTGTCCTTGTCCAAATTTTAGGAACCACGGAACATCAAAGTTCTGGTAGTTTTTTTTTTTTCATATTTTCGTTTCTGATCCACTGATGATAAAAAAATTCAATTGTTTTTTTATGGACCATCTACTGTTGGCGTGAATGACGCGTGTATAATTGTCACTTTATAACGCAGCACAGTGGTGAAAAGTCTGGAAAAAAATAAGAAAACCTGTTTTGTTCTTTGTAAAATTCGACAAAATTTCAAGTAACCTGTTCAGAGGAAAACTTCGGCAATTGCCGAATGCAATGAACATTCAACTCGACATTTGGATAAGGTAGAATGTTGAACTGATTGTGTGGTAACTGTAAACATTGCAGGCTGCCTGCAATTTCAAAGTGAAGAAAACAACTAACCTTGTTATATCCAAACTGGTATTGAAGTCAGTCCTAGTTGACTGCATACTCTGCTTTGAGGCTTTATTATAATTATCACTTGTGAGAAACACTATTGAAAAGGGAAACATTCGCAATTGAATATTATTTTTATAAATAATATCACAACCATTGTGGTGATTCAGACATTCAGATCACGTGGACTGAACACTATTATCAAGCAAGATTCTCACAGGCACGGTTCCCAAAGCTGTCTACTAACGAAAGTTTATTTTCTGATTGGCTGGTGAATGAAATATCTTAAGATTGTAACTCCCTTCATTTTTGAACCCCAAATTTGAAGTATCTGACTCAAATTCAAGAAGGTGAAATCACTTTGCCGATAGGCTGTTCAGATGGATACGGTGGCCGTGAGTAAGGTTCAATTAATGACTTTCCTTAGTTTATCAAATTGGCCACTAAAAAAATTATACATTAATTAACTTGACTAGTTGAAGAGTTGGGCGCCAGGCTTGCTAAAGACAAAAGCCAAAGATAAACAAAAATTTACTAGATAAATGTCACCTAGTTCGTATGGGAAGGCAAATAAATATGCAGGAAATCAACTTAACAAATTTATTCCAGACAATTAGAAGAGTGACTGGTTATTATAAAAAAACTTTAACAATATTACTTGAAGAGTTTAAAAAATTCAATGGAAGAATTGAATTATTACATGTGTATTAAATTTTTTTTGACTCCAATAAAATTTGAAAATTTACAAATGTCAAGATTCCTCTAGACGTTGGTGATACGGATACGGAATACCTGCAGAGATCTTCAATGGGGGGATATGAAGAAGGCTGGTTTATACGAAGATGGTCTCAGCGGTGCGACGACGGAACTGGTCTCAGCGGTACGACGACGAATCTGGTCGTGGGTGGTTATCTATTGATTTTTAGACCCCCTTGTTGGCGTGAATTGGTTTGATCTTCACGGACCAGGCTGAATTTGATGTGCTGTATGACCTCCTAGGGTACCAGTCCTTCTGTCTCAGTAGGTGGCTTCACTCCGTGGTATATATCATGCGAAGAAGATGATAGGAATCAAAATTTGTACAAAATGGGGGAGAACGAAGGATATCCTTTGAACCTCAAGTTTTTACGATTCAAATTTAAATCTAGAGTCAAAAGATAGATGCAAATGATAGCATACAAAAAAAATATGCTTCAGTCCATATATAAGACTGGAAGATAACAGTGAAAGAAAAACTTAAGTAGCAATAAAATATGCTATTCTGGTTTTAAATTTCCAAGTTAATTTTAATCATTTGAAAAAATCAACAATGAGAAAAATTCAAAACAGAACTAAACAAACCTTACCCGAAACGTTATGTTAAAATTCGGGTGAATTTTGAAACAAAGAAGCTTTGATAAGGTGATTAAATGTAACAGAAGAGTAAAAAAAAATTGAATGAGTAATTGTATTCAAAAAGAAATATAAAAATTTCCTTAGGACTTCACCAGAGAAAAAATATAGTATTTCAAAGCAAAATACTCTAAAGTTGCCAGAGAAAAAATACACTATTTTAAAGCAAGTACCATAGGGAAATATAACGTTATGAACCAAAATATTAATCATGCCCTAGGGCAAAAGTATACTATTCAGTTAAGATAAGAAGAGAGAGACCACACGTCTTTCAGGTGCACAACTCTCTTAGATAAAGATAGAGGTGAATAATTCTTTTTATTGAAGAATTTTCAGAGATAAACCGAAGAGGGAGACCGCACGTCTTTCAGTGGGCACAACTCTCTTAAATAAAGATAATTTCGAAATGGGACAGCAATTCCCTTTTCGAATCGATAAGCCAGGTAATTCTCAAAAAAAATTGAATGAATTTGCCTGCTCTTGGCGACAAGGTAGTAACTGAAATGAATTGATTCTACAGCGATCAAAAATGAAATAACCATCATTGTGGATTGAATGAAGTAAATCGATAAAAGGAACTTATTAAATGTGAATAAAATTTTATGCTTGAGGAATATATGAAATCGAGTGTTCTGAGACAAGTTAAGCAGAGGTACAATCCTCTCCAGAAAAAATTCTTTCTCAAGAGAAAACAAAATTAATTTCATAAACGTCTAGCTATGAAATAAAGAAAATTGCTTACCAGAGAGCTGTCCTATAAGGTACTGCAGAACTGTCCCAGAAAAGTCGAATACACTCTTCGCAATCGGAATCCTTGGAATAATCCCCTGGTAGTGTGAGGTAAGCACTAGTCCACTCGAAATTACCAATTATCTGGTACCCGAAAAAGGAAAAAGCGTAGAACTGATTTCCAAAAAAAATTAGTCCCCAATGGTCTGAACGGATACTACGTCAGCCACATAGACATGTGCAATGAAATGCTTGACAAAATGGCCGAAATATATTTTTTTTAGTTTTTCTTTTACTTAAATCCAAACCACAAATCAACCCTCATAGGAATTAGCCAAAGGAAGTATCATGTACGATATGTTGGATATAAAATAGTATGTAGATTATTTAATCGGAAATTCATTGATAATACAAAGGTGACAAAAATCTGACAGTATAGAAGTTATACTTGACCTACAATTACCATGCAATTAACATCCAAGAATTCGAATATGACAAGCATATAAAAAGCGGAAAATTAATGTTAATCAACTACAACATTGATTACAAAATAAGGAAAATGATTATACTCCACCAATATCAACTATGATAGCCATTCAATTTAAAAATCGTAACGTACCAAAATCAATTCACTCACCACACCTGCCTATGTCGAGGTTCAATCGAAAAAAGAGCACGATCATCCTTTCGGTTGGAGCAAATCACCAATTTTCCCTGTTTTTTCACAAACTAACCTCGGTTTTTTCTCTATTCAAAAACACTTATGGAAAAAACAAGCGCTCACTTGACATGAATACAACTGTCATGATCCCGTTTTCAAGGGCCGATAATAAAGAGAGCATTTTCGCAGTTCACGATCTGAGCAGTGACTACTGACTCGTACCACCGTAAAGTAACCAGAAAAATTATTAGAAATTGATTATGTATAAGGAAGTAACGAAAAATTCGTTACAAGATCTTAATTTACAACTGATCAGAAAACAGTACGCGATTTGCACGTTAATTAATTAGAACATTATTGTCTATGTCTTCCAAAAAATTTGCCATTCTATCAAAAAATAATTAATTTTTTTCCGTTGTCATAAAAAAATTAATTTCATTCACTTGCACGTTGTTATGAAATTGGGAATTATCGAGGATAAAAACGTATCTAGTAGGTAAGAAGTGGATTTTGTTTTGTAAACATAAACAATAACTTCATCGTCAGTGAAGAAGAAGAAGTAGACGTGTTGGCCTATGTTGAAGTGAATTGAACGGCATCAATTCGCCAAATCGTCTCTGAGTGTGATATAAGTTATTCGTCCGTTTGGAGAATTCTTCACAAATATAATTATCTATCATTCAAGTACCAACTACACCAACATCTTTACGATAACGACCACAACCGAAAATTAACTATTGCAACTGGTTTTTGACTAAATACAGAGAAGATGTACGTTTTCCATTTGAAATGATTTATTCAGATGAAACTCGATTCACCAACTTGGGTCTGTTCAATCGGAATAATAAAAGGTACTGGTCTCAAACAAATTTACATCTGATACAAGAAGGAAATTTTCAAGAGCGATTTGGTTTCAATTGCTGGATGGGTATTATCGGAGGAAAACTTTTGGGGCCAATCATTTTCGACGGACAACTTACTGCGGAAAGATATCTACAGTTCCTTAGGAATCAAATTGATGATTTCATTGAAGATTTGCCACTGGCTAACCAAGTTGATATCTATTTTCAATAAGATGGAGCGCCATCTCACAATTCTCAAGTCGTAACAGAACATCTGAAAGACACCTTCCCAGAAAAGTGGATTGACACTCATGGACCTATTCAGTGGACTGCGAGGTACATTCTTGAGTTGTCATATTTTTTCATGATGTATTTTTTTTTTCATATTCTAGATCACCAGATCTTACTCCGCTCATTTTGAAAATTTAGAACCTTAATGGACTAATTTGCGACGTTAAAATAATTTTCAAAACGACTGTCAAGTCATAAGCCTCAAAGTCGTATTTTTCCCATGTTACTTGGTCAAGAATGAAGCGATTTACACGATCCATGGCATTCTAGATCGAAAAATAAAAATTGAAATAAAAATGATTTTATTTGTCAAATATTGACAAGTGGGTTGTTGTTGTATTCAGAATGTCATTCTCGATCGAAATATGTGAAAATATATAGGATGTCCCATTTAAAAATCGGAAGTCGGGGTCATTTCCGGACAAACCGGAAGTACACCAAAGCAAGTAAATATGTCAAAAAAATTGAACTATAATACACAACGCCCAAATTTCGTTTTTCTATCTTCAATAATAAAAAAGTTATAGGGCGAGCCACCTTAGAGAATCACCCGGAATATGTTCATCTTTGATATACTTGTGATATATAACAGTAATACGTTTATTGCACATCACATTTACAAAACATTTCAGAAAGGAAAAAAAAATCAGCGTTGCCACATTTATTTTGGCGAGTCTACTTTACAAAAAAATCTGAAAATAAGAAGGGAGTTGAAGGTTGGGGATTAATGAAGTGCCATGGTTAATTGGTCTTATTATTTATTTATTGACTAAACCTAAACATATTAATCTTAAAACTAACACAACAAAGAAAACAAAAGTGACTCTTATTCTAATTTTTAAACAAATATTTTTTTTCTGAAAACTAGAATTTAAGAAAAAAGATCTTAAATTTCGTCACCTTTATAACTCAAATCAATGATCACTGAAAAGGTTGAAAGTCCCGACTTTAGATCTTGTAACATTTTCTCTTCAAATTGGCCGCCCAAAACATTATAGGCTATTGCAGATGATTTTGTTCTCTTACAGGAAAATTTTCTTGCAATTTCTGAGTCAGGAAAAGTATCTTTGATGACATCGCTTAGATGATCCATCACAAGAAATGGTACATTATGCTCCACAAGCACAGACACTATTTTAATTTCTGCTTTTCTCATTCCATCTGAAACTGAGTTATTTTTGAATAATTTATCAATCTAAAAAATAAAACATTATTCTACTACATATTTTAATTAGACATAAATAAAAATGACAAACCTTACAGCTTCCAGTGAATCCAATCATATTCTTCTTTTGTTTCGCGCAAGCATTATGTTCTTTTAGAGAAGCCATTCTGGATAAAATTCTAACATGGATTGCTTTGCAATGGGTACCACATCCATCCTGTTCTTTACAAAGCCAAGTGGAAAATAATTGGTTCTGTTCCCATTCTGTTCGATAGGATTGCTCATAGCTTGCTTCATAATTTTCACATTGAAAGCAATTATACACTGCGTATTCACTATTCAGTATAAACCGAAAACGGTGTAGCGAATAAATGCTTGATTAAAATAATGTTTACAATAATTATATTGTTAATGACATTATTGAAAGTTATATATCAAAATCTACCAAAATCTACTAAAGAAAATGTGCCTACTAAAATTTTCTGAAAAAGGGTGAAAATCTATCAAAAAAGTAGAAATTTACTAGATGTGGCAACGCTGGTCAGGAGAGTGCACATCTTCACATCAGATTCTCGATGCGAAAGCTTCATTTGTGTCACTTTAGTCGTACTGAGCGTGAAATAAGTGTTTCTTTGAATGTTTTTTGGGGGTACTGGTCGTTAGATTCCAGGTATTTATGAAACTAATAGTATCAGATATATCATATGAGAACGAGCGCTTATACAATTCTATATATTCGTCTTTTATCAGATTGTCGAGCAAACATCTGGTATTTGATAAACATCGTATTATGCTATTCATGGAGCAGGTGTATGTTGCCATGGTTTTCATTCCATTAAGTCAGAAAGGTTTGGCGTTTCCATGCACAAGTGGTCTGATGGTGTTGTAGTTATAACTGCCCACACCGCTATTGCTGGCTTCATATAAATAATCTCTATCACTGTAGGCGCTGTGGGCTGCTTGATATCGACTCATTTGAACCCTTCTTCATTATTTATTTCGGATTTATAGGGTTAATCTTGCCTTTGATTCGATGGTTCTCAAGGGTATAAGAAAAAGAAGCCACCAGACACATTAAAAGAAATCTAAAATACTCAGTAGGTATGCAATGGAATATTTTGTAGAAGGAATACTCACTGGCGATGGTTGTACGGATCATTGGGTCATTTGGACCATCTCTCCATTTCCCCACATTCGTTAATGACATATGTGTTTTGTTACAGATATACAATTATAAGGACCAACATGAACAGCATAGCACAGACTGATGAAATAATGGCCAATTTCCTGGGAATAGAAAGCAAGAAGCGAGTGAAACGATCTTTTTGGGAGAATTTTGCACCCAGTGTATTTGGACCGATTGCCGAAGCGTTTTTGGGAACATTTTTTGGAGATAAAGTCGACCAACAACAACTGCAGAGGTACAATGAAGAAATATGGCATTTGAAGGGCACCCAACAGGAGATAATCAACGAAGTGAATGTACAGAGGACCATATTCATGATTGATTCGGAGAGGAAAAGTAACCAAATTGAATATCTCAAAACGACACAGGATGGTATCAAGAACGAGCTCAACATACTCCAGAGTACCTTCAGTCAAGACTCCGAAGAGAAGGAAAACAAAATCAAAGACTTGAATGACATGCTCAGTGAAACTCAGCGCAAGTTAAAGTCGCAAGAAGAAAAACAACAAAGACTTATAAGCGACGTGGAAATGATTGAGGACGGTGTTAAACGTATTAATGATGATTTAGATGATATCAGAAGAGAAATTACTGTGAATAAAATCAACATAGAAGCTAATAAAATTGAAACGCGACTCAATTCAATATCAGTAAATTTCAACTTTTTGTTGTCGCGCTTTGTGTCTGAGCAGAAAACACTACTTGACGTAATCAAGAATGCGAATAGAGGTTTTTTGGACCCATACATCATAACGCCCTTGAATTTGATTGAAATGTTGCAAGAGGTTCAACACATATTACCTGAAGACAGTAGATTTCCATTTTATCCTACTTTCAGATATGCGAAGAATCTCTATAATATCATAAAACCTACAGTTTCTTTTTATAATAACACGATTCTGTTCATCTTGCGCATTCCCTTAGTGCATGCCAGAACCTTTGAGTTCTTCAAGATGACGAGCTTACCGATGGCAGTGGGAGATAATAAATTCGTCTTCGTTTTACCCAAGAAAGAATATCTGTTGATTAACGATAAGCTTGATCATCTGTTGGAGTATGTCCTGACATCTGCCATGGATTTTGGGGAGGTTTGTGAGGATCTTGGCGACAATAAATATATTTGCGACCATATCCAACAAATCAACGGAGCATCGTCAAATTCAGAATGCGAAGTTCAATTGTACTTGAACAAAAAAGAGCTATCTACAAGTTGCAATATAAGAGTGATGAAATTGGATAAACCTATTTTCCTTCAACTGCAGCGGTATGGATCATGGATCTTCATGGCACCAGAATCGGAAAACGTTATAATATCTTGTGGAAACTCTAGAAAGAACGTACGTACGTACGAACGTCATTATTGTTGGGAGCATCACGTTGATACTGCTAATACTGATATTCAGAAAAAACATATGTATTTGTTGCTACAGTAGCTCGAAGAAGGGGGGAGAACGTGAAACTGACGCAAAATGTCAGGATGCTAACCTATGGACCATACATGATTCATAAAATATAGAGGTAGATTTTTAAGAATTTTATTCACTTACAGATTGAAATACCAGGCCAGTGATTATAGACAATCAATTTATAATTTACAATAATTCCATACATTTTCGAGTTCAATATGAATACAAACTACAATTAATCAACCTTTTCTCCAAACAATGTCAAAGTGAAAAAAAAATAGTGTTATTTCAGCAAAAAAACGAATTTTAAATTTCTGCCAATTTAAAATGGAGTTGAATGAGTAATTTTCCATTTGGTATTGATATCGTAATCGATCTATTGATACGAAGTTTTTTATTCGATGTTGATTGATATGGAAGTTAATTTTTCCATAACTTTTATGATAAATCCTTAAAAGTTTTGCAAACTGGAATCACGCACCCGAATAGAGCATCTCATAGATTTGCATATATATATATATATATACATATATATATACTTCTATACTTTTTGAATAAAGTTATTTAGAAATAATTTTATTGTTTTATTTCTGTTGCAATTGTGATAGCCGACAGAGATAGAGCTTTGAGGTGCTACAAAAATAAATCCAAGGAGGACGTTGAGTCGGAAAAATATTTGAGAAACTAGATTATATGCTAGAAGAAATGCATTTGAATTTTGTTGTCCAAACCTATTGGCTCTTGAAACTCAGATACACGATTGCTACTCTCGATATATCTGATAGCTTGGAAAATAAATTAATAATACTACATTCGATACCATTGGCGTATATCTAATACAACTTCAGCCTATCTAGACACAAACGTCATTAAAACCCCAAGTAATGTCTTGAAAGTAGATTGGTATCATAAACCAACTTTTTCAGAGATATTTCTCAATTATCGCTCACAACACAATTTCCAACAAAAAATAAATATAAGAAATCTAAAAACTAGAGCACTCAAAATCTCAAACCCGGAATATCACCAAAAAAATATTGAACAAATTGAAAAAATTATATTGAAGAATAATTCCATCTTTGACTAATAACATTTTTCAAAATAATAAACCATCTAACAAAACTAAAAATCAAATGATAAAATATAACAAAATACCATATGTAAGAAATCTCTCTGAGAGAAAGATTTTGGATGATGAACAATCGGGAATTATTGTTATGAATTATTTTGAAGAAATGTTACACATTATTTGTGAATGTAAATTGAAAATAAAACTAACAAAAATATTTTTTTAAATTTCATCTAAAACAAACAAGATGATGTGAAAATATGTCGTAATCACCTAGATATACATATATAGTCACTCTTTTTCCATATTGTATGAATAATCTTCGGTATGTTGAATAACAATCTTTTATTCTCTTCTTAACTCTCTTTGTTTTCTTCTCAACTCTCTTTGAAGGTTTTTTTTAACTTTTTTTCTTGGTCACACACGATACAGGAACATTTTGGGAAGGAACTGTATTCTTCTTCAAGATCCCAAGAGCCCGTCGTCTGTCTATAGACTCACTCAATCCTAGAATAGTCTGCACCAGTATGTTACATTCATTTTCTCACGGAAAATGATCAAAACTTATTCGAGTACAAGGGGATCGTTTTGCCCAAGAGTCACATTGAGGTACACAACAATAATGATTTGAACTAGAATCACTCATTTTTTCACTCGAGGACGTACAATAGTCAACAGAATATTCCCAGGTAAACCAGAATTTCACTGAATGTCTACAATCACAAGATATTCGGCAATTTTTAAGTGTACAACGGCTAAAATCATATGAGCATTCATGTTTCAAGAAGTAAACAATTGTCCTGGATATACATATACCGGGTGTCCCAGATTTTTTCATACAGCCAATATCTCAGTTATGCTGCTTAGAATTGAAAAAAAAATGCACTTATATCAAACCCGTATGACTTTGAAGCTGTTGTGTCAAAGTCAACTTTTGTCAAACTACCCCTGAGAAACCACCCCCAACCTCAACTTTTCAAGCAGCACCCTATAATTTTTTTTTTAATTGTGAACTGCAGTCAATTCTAACTTCAACGATGTATCACACTTAATATTTTGACAGATGTCAAAGTGTCAGAATAAGCGATTTTGAACAATAATGTACAAAATTCCATAACAGAGAATTTATTGATAACAAAAATTATAAAAGCTGCTCAAAATATCTACCATCATTATTCATGCATGCTTCAAATCGCCTTATCAGTTCTCTCGTACAAGATTTCCTAATCATTTCCTCCGTTACTGTGGTGCAGGCGTGTACAATCTTCTCTTGTAAGTCGTTTAAGTCTATTGGTCTAGTTTCGTACACGATTGTCTTCAAATACTCCCACAAGAAAAAATCTAACGGTGTCAGATCTGGCGAACGTGCAGGTCACCTGATAGGACCTCTGTTTTCTATCCATGTATCTGGAAAATATTGATCGAGGTATTCGGTTACAATGTGGTGGAGCACCATCTTGTTGCCACCACATAAGTTGTCTTTCTTGTTGAGGAATAACATGTAGCAATCCCTGAAGTTCATTTTGTAAGAATTCCTGATATTTACGTCCAGTCAGAGTGTGTTGATAAAAATAAGGGCCTATCAAATGTCCATTGAACAACGCACACCATACTTTCACACCCCACATGGTTTGGAAATTTGTTTTTGTTGATTCGTCACTCCACATGATATGATCCAATAAACTGTCATTATTTTCAATCAAAACTTGAATAGTGGCAATAAAATTTTGTCTCCTTTCAAAATCATCAGGTCGAAGCTCCTGGTGCATGTGTATTTTGAAAGGATGATAACTATGCGTTTTTATAATTCTATGCACAGACGACTTACTTATTCCAACTTCCTCAGCTAGTGCTCGAAGAGAAATACGAGGGTGAGTCTCCATATAGGCCAATACATTAATACACATTTCCTCAGTTCGCACTGGTGCAGCATGTTGAACATGCTTACCTTTTTCTGGAAATTCTCCTGTTCTCATTTTGTTCTCAACATAAGAAAATGTGGTATGATTTGGTAGTCGTCGATCGGGAAAACGCTGTTGGTATAATTCAGCGGCACCACGGGAATTTTTCCGGCATTCACCAAAAATTAATAACCCTGATATATATATAATAATAATAATAATAATAATAATAATAAAGTACATTTACACTTCATACACATTAATATTTGTCTGAACGTACATACTAGTGTGTACACCTAGGTCCAAGGACCTGTATGTGTACAGTTCAAATTTTATTATTGCATCAATATACTATTTGTGACAAAGTAATTATAATAACATTAAACAAATCCAATTTTGTCTCAGACAGGTACAAAATGAGAATAAAAATAAGAAAAAAAATATATATATAAAATAAAACTTGGTGAGTAGCTATACATCAGTAATAACATATCAACATACTCACTTGAGTGAATGTGAAGGCATTTTCTTGATTGGAATATCAAACTGACAAAAGTCAAAAAAGAAAATAAAAAAGAAATAATCTACAACATTGACAGTTTTTATTACTCGATTCGAATGAAGTACTCTGTGAGCCAAAAATGTATACTTACCATAAATTATTTATTATCAAATGCTGTTGACATCGAAGTTACTACGTTTGGGGGTTTGACGTCTGTCCAAATATCAAGTGTGATACATAGTTATTGAAGTTAGAATTGATGACACTTCACAAGTCATAAAAACAATGTATAGGGTGCCACTTGAATAATTGAGGTTGGGGGTGGTTTCTCAGGGGTACTTTGACAAAAGTTGACTTTGGCATAACTCCTCCAAAATTATATGGGTTTGACATAAGTGTAGTTTTTTTAAAGAATATTCCTCAGAAGTATAACTGAGATATTGACTGTATGAAGTGATCTGTGGGGGTATTTAAAGAAAATCGTATATGAACTATACCAATCGACTTGAACGACTTACAAGAGAAGATTGTACACGACTGCACCACAGTAACGGAGGAAATGATTTTGAGCATGCATGAATTATTAGACATTTTGAGCAGCTTTAATAATTTTTGTTATCAATAAATTCTCTGTTATGGAATTTTGTACATTATTGTTCAAAATCGCTTATTCTGACACTTTGACATCTGTCAAAATATCAAGTGCGATACAGAAATTAGAATTGACTGCAATTCACAATTCAAAAAAAAATTATAGGGTGCTACTTGAAAAGTTGAGGTTGGGGGTGGTTTCTCAGGGGTAGTTTGACAAAAGTTGACTTTAACACAACAGCTTCAAAGTCATACGGGTTTGATATAAGTGCATTTTTTTTTAATTTCTAAGCAGCATAATTGAGATATTGGCTGTATGAAAAAATCTGGGACACTCGGTATAGTCACTCTTTTTCCATACTCTATGAATGATTTTCGGTCTGTTGGATAAAATCCCTTTGTTCTCTTCTTAACTCTCTTTTCATTTCTCTTAACTCTCTTTTCTTTCCTCTCAACTCTCCTTGAAGGTTCTTTTTCACTTATTTTTTCGGCCACAGGCGATACAGGAATATTTTGGGAGAGACCATCGTCTGCCTATAGACTCCCTCAATCCTAGATTAGTCTGCATCAGACGTTACGATAATTTTATCACGGAAAATGATGAAAACTCATTCCACTACAACGGTATCGTTTTACCAAGAGATTGAGGTACACAAAAATAATAATTTGAACTTGAATCACTAATTCTTTCATTCGAGGACGTACAATAGTCAACCAGGTAAACAATAATTTCATTATATGTCAACAATCACAAGAGATTCGACAAGTTTTAGGTATACAATGAATGAAATCATATAAACATCAATGTTTCAAACAGTAAACAATGTACTCATGTATAGTTCCAGAAATCGACACCAGAGGGAGTATACGGTTATTTTGAATTCCCAATAGTGTACCGCAATTCTGTTTTGTTGCTACTTATTTACCCGATTCCATGGCAACGAGAGAATGTACTCGTAGAATGAACGTACCATGTATCTCAGATGGATGAACTTGAATTTGCTACTGCCAACCAATTTAAAAAGTTATACGCCACAGTTGAAGAATATAGGAAGTCCACTAAATCTTTGGACCAATATGATTCGAACGATCAAAATGAAATTTGCAGAAACACACGCATATTTCTTTTTGAGCTCAGTTTATTTGACATTTTGCTTCCATGCTTCCATCAGACTATTGCAGTGTCATTCAAATATCTCCTTATGAGCAATACAAGTGGACTACAATGGTTTCACCGAAAAAAGAAATTGCCTAAGAACTTGAGTACCACCGTTTTGTGATCAAACGAGGAGTCCCACATACAGTGACGTGATATGGAAACAAAATATGCATATTCGTTTGAATCATTCTGAGTATTTTGAAATCGTACGGAAAAGTACTTTTTCTCTGACCATTGAAAAAGCGTCATTTATATGACCATTTCTTGATAAGTAATGAACTCTAGTTTCGTCTCCGAGTAGGTAATGATCCATTACTCACAGTTGAACCAGATTCATTACTCAACACTTTGAAGCCAATCACAGATGAGCATATTCATTACTGTGCAGTTGTGTTTGAATTGTTTCCATTCATCATTCATCATCATGTTGGGGATGCAAACTTACATACCGAATACTGAAAGAAGAACATCATCCGATAAGACCTGGTTTAACAGAAACTGCTCTAGAGCTGTGGCTTCCAAACAGGCAGCATACCATCGATGGCTAAAAAATCCGGGCCCTGAGACCAGAGCAGCATATGTCGAGGCTAGAGGCATATGCAAAGAGACAATAGAATGCTCAAAAGATGCCCACAATGCCAAAATAAGATCAAAATTTGCTGAATGTCCAACGGATCCCGTTCATTTTGGTCTTTCGCCAAAGCTGTGGGAAGAAACTTCACTTCCAGCTCATTTCCTCCTCTAACCAAAGAAGATGGAACACTAGCAACGACTGCCTAGGAAAAAGCCAATATCTTTGCGCACCTATTTGCTGGAAATTCCACTCTGGATTCATCGGGAAAACGACCCCCGAACATTACACCTATCGACAGTCACATGCCCGAGATCACCTTTCGCCAACGTACTATCAGAAAGATTTTGCTGGGTCTCAACACCAACAAAGCCTGTGGATCTGACGGAATCCCGCCGATTGTTCTCAAGAAATGTGCCCCCGAACTAACACCTGTTCTTTGCAAGTTGTTCAACCACTCTTACAATTTGGGGGTATTTCCGTCCAATTGGAAAATTGCAAGAGTACAGCCAGTCCTAAAAAGGCAAAAGACCCCACCTAGCAACTACAGACCTATCGCACTGCTATCTATTATTTCAAAGGTCATGGAAAAAGCCATCAACATCGAGCTCATGAAATATCTGGAAGACTCAGGAATTGTCAACGATAGGCAATATGGCTTCCGCCATCAGAGATCAACTGGTGACCTGCTCGCTTACGTCTCACATATATGGCAGCTATCTATTGAAAAGTATGGAGGAACTTTAGCTGTGGCATTAGATATATCCAAGGCGTTCGATCGAGTTTGGCACCAGGGACTCCTCGCCAAGCTTCCGTCTTATGGCTTGCCCCCTCAGCTGTGTTCTCTGCTTGCTAGTTTCCTCTCGAAAAGGGCTCTCCATGTAGTGGTCGATGGAGTTTCATCTGACACTCTACTCATAAATGCTGGTGTTCCGCAAGGATCTATTCTCGCACCAACACTATTTCTACTTCACATCAACGACCTGTTGAAAGCAACTTCATGTCCAGTACACAGCTTTGCCGATGATAGTACCCTCCATACCGCTTTCTCTTCCAGGGCCCCTATATCAGCCCGTGAAACCAGAAATGAACGAGGAAGAAATGTTAATAATATAAATATGGACTTAGCAACAATTCTCGAGTGGGGATCTAATAACTTGGTAGAATTCAATGCAAACAAAACACGCTAGTCTTTTCTCTAGAAAAGCCGATCTCACTTGCCTAACATAACTTTGTCAGGAGTAACCATACCACTGAAGTCATCCATATCGATGCTTGGTATTACTATCAGCAATAACCTTTCCTGGGAAAATCACGTGAGGTCCATTGCCAAAAATGCATCCCAAAACTTGGTTTTTGTTTCGTGCCAGAGCTATTTCACCCCACCCAGCTGCTTATGATCTATAAGGCACAGATCCGACCTGTCCTGGAATACTGTTCCCTATATTTGGAGCGCGGCACCTAAACATATCCTGAGGCTATTGGATTCTGTCCAAAAAAGGGCAATTCGTCTCGTCGGTGATGCCTTGCTTACAAACTCGCTCACTTGTCTGGAACACCGTAGGAAAGTTGGCGATTTGTCTCTATTTTATAGATATTTTCATGGGCGATGCTCTTCTGAAATATCAACAATCGTTCCTGCTTTGGCAGTCTCTTCGAGACTAACCCGTCAAGTTCAGTCATCACACCCCTTCGTGGTCACTTTGGAGACCTGCAGAACATCACTTTCCAAAGACTCGTTCATCCAACGAACAGCGAGGCTTTGGAACTCATTGCCTAGGGAGGTGTTCCCCGAGGCATACAACCTCCAGAAATTTAAGAAGAACACCAACTCCTACCTTCTTTCCCTTGGTTCCCACGATGTTCTCTGAACATCACAGGATATCCCTTTTCGTGGGAACCAGAACATAAAAAAAAAAAATTCGCAAGTATGCCTTGAGAATTTAACAACTTCAAACTTGTTCTCAAACGTCATAATCATTGAATTGATAGTTCGTTTTGTAAAATATTATAGTTTCTAACGAGAAACAAGAAGAAAAAGATGGATTCTGAAAGTGACAACGAGTGTACCCCACCAGAAATTTGTAGTGCGGAGAAAATATCATTTTCAAATCAAATTGGCGAAAGAAAAATAATGTGAATTCGTTTTCGGAAAATGTACTTCTAGCATATTTTTCCCAATTAGCTGAGAAATATAAATCGTCCTCGCTTTGGACACAATATTCAATGTTGAGAAGTACCATTCTAATCAACCACGACGTCAACATAGACCGTTATTCAAAATTACGTGCGTTTTTGAAACGCAAATCCGATGGGTCAAACATTCACCCCAGATGAAATAAATTCATTCATAAACAAAGCACCTGACGAAATATATCTTGCGACCAAGGTAAGTGTAATGTATGTCAATATTCTATATCCATATTCTATTATAAGATACATTTGGCAACCCTGCCTAGAATCCTCAGTATATATTAGACAACGGTCATGCACGTTACGTTGCAACGCGATCAACCTGTATTCATATATATATCTATATATATTATAACCTATTCGTTATATCTAAATTACCAGTGTTTTATTATAAGCAATCAAGTATTTAAAATAGTCAACAACAAAAGTATTTTGTTGTGAGAAATTGATATTTTTTCAAAAGTTCACTCAACAAAATGAGAGAACCTAGTTAGGAACTTGAATAGCTTCATATCACTTTAATTTGCAAGCACCTCGGTAGCACATAGCTTAAGCTCTGGACTTTCAATCCAGTGATCGTGAGTTCGAATCACGCCGGTGAGGTTTTTTTTCTTTTCCAACCACTGATTTAACAATTATCAAACTGTTTGGAATTGAATAAAATAACGAAAATTGGAAATATTTTTTATGTATCTTTTTTTTAGGTTGCACTGAACATGGAAATCATGGGAGCCTGTCGTGCAAATGGAATGCACTCTATGAAAATAGGGGACTCGGAAGATCTTGGATCGGCTATATTAGTCACCAAAACGAACATTATTCGAAAGTTCACCATAACTGAGCCTTTTCGCCATATTTGTATCAAATATATCACGCTACGGCAACAAATTAATTTTTTTTGAATTATCAGAAAGGTAAATGCACCAATCAAAGAATTGGAATAAATGAATTCGGAGCCATGGGAAAACAAATCGCAACATTTTTGAAACTTCCAAATCCAGAACTATATACTGGGCATACCTTCCGTAGATCATCTGCCACCCTGCTAGTGGATGCGGGTGGAGGCATCACTTCTTTGAAGAGGCATGGAGGGTGGAAGTAAACATCTGTGACGGAAGGATACATAGATGATTCGATGAAAAATAAAATGAATACTGCAGAAAAAATCTTGGGTAAATGAAACCGTCTATCAGTACCGGCAACATCTCACAAACATTTATTGCGCAGAACACTTCTGAAATGAAAAATGAAAATGTCAATTTGGATATAGAATCCTCGATACCTTCAGTTATGATTTCCAACTGTTCCATTGATTGATTGATTGATTTCATTAACAAAAAATGGTTTAGTTAATGTTATGAAATTTTTCGAAATATAATTATAAATTTTTTTCATTCTATGAAAACTTCCTATTATGCAATTAAATGAATTACACTCTTTCAGGATATCCTTCACAAATGAATCTTATTTTCAAATAGTCCTGATATAAGTCACAGAAAAAGTATATTATTCTGCTCGCGAGAAATAGCCATTACTCGCTCGAATGATTTACGACGCTCGCCTTCGGCTCGCATCGTCAAACTTCATTCTCACGAGTGATGGCCACATTTCTCGCTCGTTGAATAATATACTATAGTTCAACACATTTTCTGGTTAATGTCACCGTTCGAATTTAAATAATTATTGGGGTAACAGTCATACATTAATACACATACACACATATACATATTCACTAATAGACATTTCTTCAGCATTTATATAAAAAAAATACATTGATTGATGATTTCCTCAAATAAGTTTCTGTCAAAACTTCTTATCATGTTTTAATTTTATTTTTGAAGTTTCTGTAAGATGGAATTGTTTTAACATGTTCTGGTAATAAGTCCCAAGTTTAAGGGCCCAGATAGCTGCAGTGTCTCTGACCCACTAGTTTTAAGGATCTTGGGATCACAACACCTTGCTCTCGTCTACTGGGTGATCGCTATATGTTATTTTTATTTAATTTTTGTATACTTTTAATACTCGTTTTTGACAATATAGTTCCCTAATATCGTTTTTGCCGCTTTCTTCGTATAGTTTGTCACTCGCGTTGTTTGTACAATGTTCAAGCAATTCAAGTGCGATTCATCAACTCCTATAATACCGTATGTAAGCTGAGATAGTATTAGTCCATAATATATTGTTTTCAAATGGGTTATATCTAGATATTCCTTAAGACATTTGAATCTTGAAAAAAATCCCCTCAGTTTTTTGCATTCGGCAATTGCCAAAGTTTTCCTGTGAGTAGGTCACTTGAAATTAGGCGGATGGCGCCAAAATTGTCAAATTTTACAAAGAACAAATCATATTTTCAATTTTTTTTTTCAGAATTTTAACCACTGTAATTCGTTATAAAATGGCATTATAACTCGTCATTGATTACACCCGTATATCTGTCGCAGCATTACTGGATTTTTAGCCTCCATTAGCTCCCTTGCAGTAAAATGAATCAAAGCGTTACAAAACCCACAAAAATGTAAAAAACTCTCATAGAATTCGTGCACTATGTTAGTGTAGATAAATACATTCCGATAAACGATAAATTATATCGTGGCTAAAAGGATGTTGAATGTCGATAAATTCTGCGGTTAATATTGCAGTCTTTCCTCATTTCAGTACGATCTCTACCAACTGAAGAGTTCATATTTCCTTTTATTGTGTGTATTATGTTGATATCATTGTGAGTACTTTTTGAACTTCAAAATTAATATTCAAGAAAACATCCACGAATTACATGAACTATCTAAACCTGAAAAGAGCACAGAGCTCTACATCGGGAACATAGCACAAACATTCGGAATAGAATTACTGTACCAAAAATATGAAAATAAATTTCGTTTGACATGAACTATGCCATCATTACAATAGAAATATCAGTGTGGTATTGTCATCAAAAGGCTAATCGGTATCTTCAACTTCAGAAAGCGGTATTTCCACGAGACACTAGACCCCGGAAGTGGTTTTTGAAAATAGAAGCTTAGGAAACGCTTGAATCCAAATTTCAAAAAATATCGTTAGTTGAATAACGCTCACTGAGAGTTTGAAATATTTTGCAATTAGTTGGTTGTGATGAGGATCAATATATCAAAGAATCATTATTGTTTCCTCACCAACGAGATTATCCCCTATTTTTCCATCCATAAGGGTGGCTAATTCCTTTCGAAATCCAAATATAAGGTAAACCCTATCCCTATCTATTGAAAAAAAATCATCCAAATCGAAGAACCCAGTACAAAGTTATGCCTGATAAAATCGGTTAACGGACCAGAATTCAGAGGGTGAGTTTTTTTTTTTTTTTATGTTCTGGTTCCCACGAAAAGGGATATCCTGTAATGTTCAGAGAACATCGTGGGAACCAAGGGAAAGAAGGTAGGAGTTGGTGTTCTTCTTAAATTTCTGGAGGTTGTATGCCCTCGGGGAACACCTCCTAGGGAATGAGTTCCAAAGCCTCGCTGTTCGTTGGATGAACGAGTCTTTGAAAGTGATGTTCTGCAGGTCTTCAAAGTGACCACGAAGGGGTGTGGATGACTGAACTTGACGGGTTAGTCTCGAAGAGACTGCCAAAGAGGAACGATTGTTGATATTTCAGAAGAGCATCGCCCATGAAAATATCTATAAAATAGAGACAAATCGCCAACTTCTACGGTGTTCCAGACAAGTGAGCGAGTTTGTAAGCGAGGCATCACCGACGAGACGAATTGCCCTTTTGGACGGAATCCAATAGCCTCAGGATATGTTTAGGTGCCGCCTCCAAATATGGGAACAGTATTCCAGGACAGGTCGGATCTGTGCCTTATAGATCATAAGCAGCTGGGTGGGGTGAAATAGCTCTTGGCACGAAACAAAACCGTTTTGGGATGCACTTTGGCAATGGACCTCAAGTGATTTTCCCAGGAAAGGTTATTGCTGATGGTAATACCAAGCATCGATATGGATGACTTCAGTGGTATGGTTACTCCTGACAAAGTTATGTTAGGCACAGTGAGATCGACTTTCTAGAGAAAAGACAGGCTTGTGTTTGTTGCATTGAATTCTACCAAGTTATTAGATCCCACTCGAGAATTGTTGCTAAGTCCATATTTATATTATTAACATTTCTTCCTCGTTCATTTCTGGTTTCACGGGCTGATATAGGGCCCTGGAAGAGAAAGCGGTATGGAGGTACATCATCGGCAAAGCTGTGTACTGGACATGAAGTTGCTTTCAACAGGTCGTTGATGTGAAGTAGAAATAGTGTTGGTGCGAGAATAGATCCTTGCGGAACACCAGCATTTATGAGTAGAGTGTCAGATGAAACTCCATCGACCACTACATGGAGAGACCTGTTTGAGAGAAAACTAGCAAGCAGAGAACACAGCTGAGGGGCAAGCCATAAGACGGAAGCTTGGCGAGGAGTCCCTGGTGCCAAACTCGATCGAACGCCTTGGAGATATCTAATGCCACAGCTAAAGTTTCTCCATACTTTCCAATAGATAGCGCCATATATGTGAGACGTAAGCGAGCAGGTCACCAGTTGATCTCTGATGGCGGAAGCCATATTGCCTATCGTTGACAATTCCTGAGTCTTCCAGATATTTCATGAGCCCCGATGTTGATGGCTTTTTCCATGACCTTTGAAATAATAGATAACAGTGCGATAGGTCTGTAGTTGCTAGGTAGGGCCTTATTGCCTTTTTAGGGACTGGCTGTACTCTTGCAATTTTCCAATTGGACGGAAATACCCCAAATTGTAAGAGTGGTTGAACAACTTGCAAAGAACAGGTGTTAGTTCGGGGACATTTCTTGAGAACAATTGGCGGATTCCGTCAGATCCACAGGCTTTGTTGGTGTTGAGACCCAGCAAAATCTTTCTAATAGTACGTTGGCGAAAGGTGATCTCGGGCATGTGACTGTCAATAGGTGTAATGTTCGGGGGTTGTTTTACCGATGAATCCAGAGTGGAATTTCCAGCAAATGGGGGCGCAAAGATATTGGCTTTTCCTGGGCAGTCGTTGCTAGTGTTCCATCTTCTTTGGTTAGAGGAGGAAATGAGCTGGAAGTGGTTTTTCCACAGCTTTGGCGAAAGACCAAAATGAACGGGATCCGTTAGGACATTCAGCAAGTTTTGATCTTATTTTGGCATTGTGGGCATCTTTTGAGCATTCTATTGTCTCTTTGCATATGCCTCTAGCCTCGACATATGCTGCCTGGTCTCAGGCCGATTTTTTTAGCATCGATGGTATGGCCTGTTTGGAAGCCACAGCTCTAGAGGCAGTTTCTGTTAAACCAGGTCTTATCGGATGATGTTCTTCTTTCGTATTCGGTATGTAGGTTTGCATCCCCAACATTGATGATTTCAGAAATTGTCTCAGCACATCGTGTTGGATCCACTGAAGAGAAACAAACTCTCTTCCATGGAAACGCTGAGAAAAACATACGAAGACCTTCCCAGTCGGCCGAATTGTAATGCCACATGAGATGGTAAAATGGAAAGAGCATGTTGTGGAGATGAGGGTGTGATCAGGGTTTCAAAGTGGGCCAAACTTCTATTCTATACGGGTCAGGATTGGTGGTGAGGAAAAGATCTAGTGTATTGGCAGACTGGTTATTGACATCAGGGATGCGGGTTGGTAGCTCGACCAGTTGTTCTAGACCATGAATGATGGCGAAGGCCTCGGCTTGACGACCCGCATCATCTGTTTTGTTGGAGAATTTGAGCCAGGCAGCAGAGAATTTGAGCCAGGCAGCGTTATGTACATTATGGTTTCAGCTGTTGGATGGTTCTCCTGAATGTAGTCCAGTTTGAGTGATAAAAACTCAAAGAGGTCTTTATATGAAGGTTCATTAGGTGATAGGTAAAGGCAGCAGAGGAACTTAGTCAGTTTGGTATCAGATAGCTTGAACCACATCACATCAAAATCTTTCGGTTCCAAACTCTCTTCACGCTGGCATGAAAGGTTAGCCTTAGCGTAAAGGCAGACTCCACCTTTGAACCTGAATCGAGAATGGAGTTCGTAACCAGGACAAAGCATATGGACCTTGTTGGTGGACGAGTTTACTTGTGTTTCTGTTAGAGCCAGAATATCCGGTTTTTTCGTCTGTAGGTGATGGTGGACGTCATTGATGTTCTTGTTGAGTCCGCGGATGTTGCAAAAATTAATCTTTAATGTTGAGTCCCCTCGAGTACCTCTCGCCCGGAAATCCGAATTATTATTACTATTAGGATGCACCTGAAAATAAAGGAGGAATTGGGGAAAAGGAAAGAGGGAGACCGGAAAGTATCGACCGAACACTGAAACATGGAATGATCCATTTCACAGCACACAAAGTCGATATGGTGGTATTTCACCGGGCGATGAGACCATCTTCCACCTACGGTTATCCTTTTAATCGCCTCTTACGACAGGCAGGATTTACCATGGGGCTATTCTAAAGCCGACCCCATACATACTATCAGTGATCAGTGAGTGATCAATATCCTTCATTTCGCTACCTTTAGGAGTGGATTTCACCTTTTAAATTCAAATGGGACCAAATTCGAAGTACACCCTATCCACTGAAAAAAGAATTATCGGAATCGGACGCCTCAGTAAAGAGTTATGCGTGATCATACATAAAAAAATATGATGGAAAAAAAAATATACGGGTCGAATAGAGAACCTCCTCCTTTTTGGTTTCGTCGGTTAAAAAGTAGAAATTAGGGAGCAAGGGAAGATTTGACCTAAAATGAATTAAATAAAATCAGGAACAATACGGTTTAAATGAGTTTGAGAGATTGTCAGTCAAGAATTCTTGGTGACTAGTGTGGTTTCGGATCCAACTATAAAAGGTAAGGTCCACGTGATCTTATCTCGTACAAGTTTTCATTAACTTGGTTGGTTGGTTGGTTGGTAAAACACCTAAGAAAGCGGTTCAAAACAATTTTACAAAAAATGGTGGCATTTCTCTACCAGGAAAATTTTGATTCCTACACTTTTGACACCTGTGACCTCATTGGGTAACTTATTATAGCAACCAATAGCATTTTACTGGACGGGAGTTTTTGAAATTTGACGTCCGAAGTTGTGGTATTCGCAGAAGATATCCACTCCGGGTGTTATGTTCATGTTCTGATTCAGTTTTCAAAACTAATTTCGGTTTAGTCTCGCCAAAGTTATGCATTTAAGGATGAAAATGAAAGGTGCTGTTAATATTTAATTTTCTATGAAAATAGGGTTTCTGAGCTATGAAAACTCTTGAGAAATCTCTTGTTTTACCCCAAGACAAAATATTTAAACTGAAGTGTGGCTAGACCTTAGCGTAATGTAAACTGAGTAGGCCAGGCACATCCAAGCTGGATTTCATCTGCTTTGGGGCATAATAAGCTTGGTTCAAATTCGTGCAGGTGTGGTCCACTTGTATTTCCCAATTTAAGTTGGCATCTAGGTAGGTTCCTAAAAATGTAACTTCTTCGGAAATTTGAATTTGATCAATAGTGCATATATCAGCTGGAGTATTTTGCCTGGAGTGGATTTTCACAGATAATGATTTTGATTAAGTTGGGATTAATACAGAGTGGGCCATTGAAAACGAAACAGCGGCTCTGTAGGTCGGCAGAACCGAATTATATAAAAACGCTCCGACCCGTCAACTACATTTTCGAGGGGGACATCATTCGCGATGAAATTCACCCGAAATACATTCCATCCCTCGGAGCTGTGACCACCACCCCTAAATTTTTGAATGGCAACATATCGCAAGTGATACCTCATTCGAAAGGTATTTTCCTTCTCAATATCAAACAACTAAAATACATTAATTCTATCGATTCGTTTTCGAGATACAGGAACTTGAAGTTGGGAAATAACTTTTTATTCACTCAATCAATGAAAACAATATCTGATAAAGCAACTATTTGAAGACAATTATCATCGTCAAGGAATTGAATGATCTAACTGTTCACCAACAAATAACATGCAATTCCGTTTCAAATTTTTATTTCATCCTCATTTACTTGATCGAAAAAAATTTAAGGTTCTTAAGAATCGATAAATAGACGTTTTCTCGAATTCGACTCAAATGCTAGTAAAACAAAA